>VXBP01000821.1:0-32925 GCA_013400115.1 Rhinopomastus cyanomelas | reverse complement strand
TTGGAGAGGCAGGATCTGCCCTTCCTGAACCCATGTTGGCTGGACCTGAGCCCTTGGCCATCCCTCAGGTGTGCAGTTACTGCCCCCAAGATAACCTGCTCCATCGGTTTCCCTGGCACTGAGGTCAGGCTGACAGGCCTGTAGTTCCCAGGATCCTCCAGCCGACCCTTCCTGTGGATGGGGATCACGCTGGCCAGTTTCCAGTCACCTGGGACCTCTCCAGTGAGCCAGGACTGGTGGAAAATGATGGAGAGCGGCTCGGCCAGTTCATCTGCCAGCTCTCTGAGCACTCTAGGATGGATCCCATCTGGTCCCATGGACTTGTGGGTGTCCAAGTGGCTCAGCAGGTCATGGACTAGTTCCTTGTGGATCTCCAAGGCTGCACATCGCTCCCCAACCCCATCCCCCAGTTCAAGAGGCCATTTGCCCCGAACTCCTCCCTCGTCACTATTAAAAATTGAGGCAAAGTAGGTATTCAGGACCTCAGCCTTTTCCTTTTCCTGACCTCTACTGAGTGGAAGAATATCTTAAGATCTGTTGCCAGCATGTGTGTGTGCAGTGTGCTAATTGGGCTTTTGAGGACACAGCTGTAAAGTTGCCTTCTGGTGTGGCCTGCACATCCCTGTAAAGATGGAACTGGACTTAGCATTTTTTCAAATTATTAATTATTTTTACAGCATTGAGGAAGATGCCCCACTGTGGAAAATAGCTCCTCCTTGTCTTATACCCCACTTTTAGATACTGGGAAGAGGCAGTGCCAAACAGAGATTACGGTTATTAGAACTGAAAAAGTTTTTAACATCACTGAGATTAGTCAGACAGAATCATACAGAATGCAAGGGTTAGAAGGGACCTCTGGAGACCATCCACTCCAACCCCCCTGCTAAAGCAGGATCACTTAGAGCAGGTTGCAGAGGATCATGTCCAGGTGGATTTTTAATGTCTTCAGAGAAGGAGACTCCACAACCTCTCCAGTCAGCCTGTTGTGGCGCTCCAGCATTATCCAAGTTGTAAGGTTTTCCTGATGTTCAGATGGAATTTCCTATGTTCTAGTTTGTGACCATTGGCCCTTGTCCTGTCACTGGGCATCACTGGCATAACCGTATCCTATTGATCAAGCCTCCTTCAGTTTTCTCTTGTCCAGGCCAAACGTGAGCCCACAGATCTGTCAGCCTTTCCTCATACAAAATATATTTCAGTCACCTAGTCATCTTTGTAGCCCTTTGCTGCACACTGCCCAGTAGTTCCCTGTCTTTCTTGAACTGGGGAGCCCAGAACTGGACACAGTACTCCAGATGTGGCCTGACCAGAGCAGAGTAGAGGGGGAAGAGAACGTTCCTTGCCTTACTGGCCACATTCTTCTTAATGCACCCCAGGAAACCATTGGTCTTCCTGGCCACACACGTACATTGCTGGCCACTGGTTAACTTGTCCACCAGGACTTCCACGTCCTTCTGTGTAGAGCTGCTTTCCAGAAACCAACCTCTAACCTGCACTGGTGCGTGGGGTTATTCCTTCTTAGCTGAAGCATCCTACACGTGCAACTCTCCAACCTGTCCAGGTCTCACTGAATGGCAGCACAGCTTTCGGATGTGTCAGCCACTCCTCCCAGTTTGGTGTCATCAGTAATCCATAATGCCATCTATTTTTTGACATTTTCTTGGGAAGCATACACTGGAACACTGTGATTATACTTTATGTGAGTAATTATGTACTGACATACTCTTCCATAAAGCCTGTCATAGTGCAGGAAAATCCCAAAGCCTTTTTGAAGAATAGTAGGTTTGCATCACGACTGTTTTTAAGAAATCAAGTTTTGGATTTTGCTTTGCACTGCATGCAGTAATCCATAGGACAAATTTTGAACCGAGTCTGCGGTATCATGAGCCAGGACTGTAGTAGTTTACAATCCAGTATTAACTAATAACAGTTAGTAACAGCCTGTTTGTGGTTTGGTGTTTGTAGATGGCAGTTAAAGTAAGATTTAAGAGTTACAGTTTCTTTGTAAAAGTCTGTTTTGTTTATAAATATAAATCTGCACAAATTTTCAATCGGAAAACTCTCGTTTTTCATTTGAGAATGCTGATATTTGAGAACTGAAAATTCTCCGAGAGTTTATTGTCTTCCCTGTAAAGGAGAAATTGCCTTTTCCTGTAATGAAAAAGCTGGAATGCTCCAGACTATTGACTAGGCAGTCATGAAGGAGTTGTCTGCTGCACTGTAGCTCTGAAGCATCTAAGGCACCCATAAGAAAACTGTGAAATAGTGCTTTTGTTTCACATGTGTTAGCGTCGTGTACTGCTGATACAGGAGTGAAACAACCCGTAGAGCTTTCCTGTGGATACCTGCCATCAGGAGCTGACAGAAATAGCAGCAGTGCCATTTCCAACAGGAACTTCCCAGTCCAGGCTGCTCAGTGAATGAAATTAAAAATAACTTGGTCCATTAAAGGTGGGTGTTTGTCCCTCCTCACAAGTAGCAAGTGATAGGACTAGAGGAAGTAGCTTCAAGCTGTGCCAGGGGATGTTTAGGTGAGACTTTTGGGAAAACGTCCTTATTCAGAGAGTCACCAGGTAATGGAACAGTCTACTCAGGGAAGTGGTTAAATGTGCGTAAAGGTTGTGTATATATATATATGAAGCTTAGGGACATGGGCTTGGTACAGTTAGGTTGATGGTTGGAGTCAGTGCTCTTACAAGTTTTTTTTAGCCTAAACAATTCTGTGGTTCTATGATTTATTGATTTTGCCCAACAGCAAAATCAGTGAGTTAAAGCTTCCATACTGCTTCCTTGAATGCTTTGGCAAGAACTGATGGAGCTTTGGAGGCAGGTGGGCTCCACAGCATTAGTTCTGCAGACATCTGGTACCTGCAAAGTCATCCTGAATAGTGCAATTGATCTATGAAATATTTTTGTAGTGCACACTTGATCTGAAGAGGGAAGCATGTATTTAAAATCCTGGTTCATTCAAGGCATTAGACCTTCTAAGTGTTTTCTTAGTCTGTCTGCATGGAAGAGAGTGCATTAGGTTGCTGTTTGCAGACATTACCAGCAAATTATCAATCATTTCAGGAAACTACTAGTTGGACAAAATAATGTGAACTAGTTTGGTTCATGATACTCTACTTTCCAGAAGTAATATTCCAGTATATCAGAAGCTGTCTTTACAGACAAGGTTATTGAAGTAGCTGACTCTGTATTTGCTGGCGAAATAAATACCCTGTCTCTGTCTTCCCTTCAGATAATGGTGTAGTATTGTTTCCTTTTAAAATGTTATTTCTTTATCCATAGGATATCTTTGTGGCTGAAATAATCTGCAGTCCATATTTTTGAAAGCTCATTGTGTTTAGATGCAGTTCTTCTAGACAGTACAAAAATGGAAAAAATTATTGAAGAAATAAATTCATGAATTTTGTGTGTGTGTGTGTGGCTTCTTTTTATTCTTTAGTGGTTTTTTAAAAAAAAAATATTTGTCTATTTCAGCTGGAAAAGAAACAAAGGAAATCCTGGGGCCTGAAGCTCAGACAGATGAAGTTGGATGTACAGGTATTTTTTTACTAATCTGAGTCTCTTGTTCATGAAGTGCTAGGAATTTTGACAAGGTGAGGATCCTTCTGAAATCGTGGAAATTCTCCCACCTCCCTATAAACTGGTTTGCTTTTCCACACTAGAGGTTTTAAATTGTAAACAGTTTTAGCTGAGAAAGAAAGGTCTGGCCTCCTTTCAGCTGTCCAGAGTACAGTGGTGTAGCTGACGGTGACTCAGTGTGCTCTTCTTGCTCAGGGGTTGACTACAGCCAGCACCATGGATTCTAAGAGTGAAGCAAGAAGTAGCACCCGTCTCATGAGTAGTCACGCAGAATACAAGTGTGGGACAGTAGATAGAGTTTTAAACTAATAAGGAATATATTAAAATAAGCTAATATTGATTATTTTGCTAATATCATCAGCTTCTCTGTTTGGACTGATTATACGGAATCAAACAGCTACATCTAAACTGATAAAAATGCCCTGAGTTTAAGAAACAAACTGTTTTAAATCAAATGTTTAAATGTCCTGAATCTCTAATACTTGACACATTCCTACGTCTCAAATGGCTTGAATTATAGTAGTATTTGTAAAGAGTTTGGAAATTCTTAGTTAGAGGGTGATCACGTATGTTCTTTTTAAACTCTTTACTTCATATCCTGTATCTTGTTTTTCCGTTCTTAGCAAAAGAAGATGAATGTGATTCCGATGCAGAAAATGAGCAAAACCATGACCCTAACGTTGAAGAATTCCTTCAACAAGAAGATACAGCTGTTATCTACCCTGAAGCACCTGAGGAGGACCAGAGACAAGGCACACCAGAAGCTAGTGGTCAGGATGAAAACGGTAAGTAGGCCACCAGATTGGTTCTTAGAAAATAACTACTAATTGCTTGACCCAGAACTTCTGCCGTATTTTACGAGACTGCGATGCATACGTGTGTGGTCTTGGGGAGACAAAGATCTTAGTTAAATAATTACAAGAGGATGGGATCGTCATGCATAAAACTCTACTACTTGACTTTGCAAAACAAGACGTGCACTGAGGTGGGCTCGTTTGTATGAGCGCTCAGGCTTTCAGAAATCCCTTCAGTAGCCTATGAAAGAAGAGAACGGGCGTTTATACATATAATGGGAATAAAGCAAGTTAGTGTAGAGTTGATGTAAGAATCAGAAAATCACAGAGCATTAGGGATTGCAAGTGACCTCAAAAGATCATCTAGCCCAGTCCCCCTGCCACAGTAGGATCACCTAGACCAAGTTGCACACAAACATATCCAGGCGGGTTTTAAACATCTCCAGAGAAGGAGACTCCACACACAACCCCCCTGGGCAGCCCCTTCCAATGCTTTGTCACCCTTACTCTGAAGAAGTTCTTTCTCATATCTGTGTGAAACCTCCTCTGTCCCAGCTCACTCTCATTGCCCCTTGTCCTGTCATTGAATGACATTGAGAAGAGCCTGGCTCCATCCTCCTGATACCCCTTCACATATTTATAGACATTAATGGGGTCACCCCTCAGTCTCCTTTTCTCCAAGCTGGACCCAGCTCTCTCAGCCTTCCTCATTAGGGAGGTGTTCTACTCCCTTCATTATCTTCATGGCTCTGTGTTAGATACTCTCCAGCAGTTCTGTGTCGTAGAATCATAGAGTCATTAGGGATTGGAAGGGACCTCCAAAGATCATCTAGTCCAATCCGCCTGCAACAGCAGGATCACCTAGACCGAGTCACACAGGAACTTATCCAGTTGGGTCTTGAATATCTCCAGTGAGGGAGACTCCACAACCCCCCTGGGCAGCCTGTTCCAGTGCTCCATCACCCTCACTGTGAAGAAGTTCCTTCTCAGGTTGATGTGGAACCTCCTATGTTCCAGCTTACAACCATTGCCCCTCGTCCTATCACTACATGACATGTCCTTCTTGAACTGAGAATAACTTAGAGGGAGTTATAATGTGTTTCTTTTCTGTTTATATTTCTAAACAAAGTGTCCAAAAGGGTCTATTAGACACAAGTTTTTTATTAGGCAGTCAGTCTTACGTGGGGTTTTTTGATTGTTTTTAATCTGAAATGACAGCAGTGGAGAAAATCGAAACACTGTTTGTATGAAAATGTTGTTATTTATAAGTAGATGCATTTTTTCTCTAAAAAAGTTTCATGCTTAAGATGTTCTTCTGAGATAAAAGTCATACTTTGTTCCTTCTTCATTTTGAAACATCGAAGGCCTCTTCATTGTGAAATATCCAAAGGCAAAACCTGTTCAGATTAATTTTGCCTTCTGTGCTGCTTTCTGAAGTGTTCAGCTTTCAGAACTTGTGACAACTACAGCTTCAGCTGTTCCTTTACTGGAGTATTTAAGGTTTTTCAAAAGACACTAACACCCTGCATAAAGGGTTAGGAGTTGTTGCGTTCCAATAATTTAAAACATGTACGGAATTGAACAAAAAGTAGTGGTATTACTGTCTTGAAGTCTGAGAGCAGTGAAAAGAGTATTGGTAACGTTTCTGCTGTGTTCTTCCGGAGAGTTTGTGTTGTGAAATATTTGAGCCCCAAAAAAGTAAAATATCTGAGAGATTCATGCTGTGTACATGCTTACTTGTACCTAATACTTTGTGGTTTTGTTGACAAGCTTTGCAGAGATCTAGTGCAAAATATGCTCGACAGTAGCATTTTCAAAATGACAATTAATTTACAAATATAATCTGTGATTGCAGTGGCACAGATTGTCAAGTCGGTTTTACCTCCTTGCAATACAATTTCCATGTAATCATTAAAAATACAGATTTGTATTAATGATTTAAATTGGACCTGGCCCAGTAGCTCCACGGGGAAGTGTTCTGAAAATCACAGTGCCGAACAACACTGCCATGTTTTCATCATTTAGAGCAGAAAATGCCCCAAATACAAGGGTACTTGCTAAAGATGCATGTCTCCGAGCTGGGAGACTGGACAGGAGAAGTAATGGAGAACTGAGTTTTTAGTGGCCATTTCACAGTCTGCTCCAATGGAAACCAAATTTAGATGAATGTACTTGTGCTGCTTCCACTGAGTTGTGCTTGTGCTGAAATGGAATATTCCTTATGCTGGAAGATTCGTGGATGGAAAAGTGAGAATTGAAGGGAAGCGTGCTGTGTCTCTGCGTGGGGGGACACATTTAATTGGACAGCCCAGCTAATCCCAGACAGGCAGAAAGAGGTAGAACAACACAGAAGACCGTGCAGTATGAGTATTGCCTTGCCTGTTACCATAACAAGTATAAACCAACCTGTATAACAGAAAAGGTGTTGGGTTTTAGTCACGTTGAAAGCTGGTCTCACTCCTTGCACTGTTAGAAGAGCAATGGCACATTCAGAAAAAGGAAGTTGGTGAAGTCCCTACCAACAAAACGGATTGATGCTTTGTAGAGCACATAATCAATCTATGACGGTAACTGCTTCAAGAGTTCACAAAAGTAAATCATTCAGAAGAACCTTCTAAAATACTGGTACATTTTATGAGCATAAGTGATGCTGATAGTTCTGCAGTTTAAAATGACAATGCATATGAGTTTGCCTCTCATGCTTCACAACATAAAATGTAATTGGTACAGACCTTCCACCTTCCTTTCCTGCTCTCACTCGTCACAGTGAGTAGACGCATCCTTGCAGAATTTGCTCCCCATTTCCGCTGAGTAACACAGTCATTGGAGCATATTACCCCTTATATAGTGATAGGTCAGGCAAATACAGCAAACCCACACCTATTTAAACACACATTGACTTAGTTATGAAGAAAGATCTTTTTAATCCTTTAAACATTTAGTTTTTCCAGTACGGAGTGAAGTTACGCATGGAGACCAAAGATATGCTGACAAGAAGAGATGGCATGAAAACTCCATAAATGGTGACTTCTCAGAAATAGACCTGTAAGACTGGTACTCAGCTTCAATCTGATTGCACTTTCGTCTGTACTGATACGGAATTAACTTCATGAAAGCCAGCAGAATAGGTTGCATAGATGACATTAGAATCATATTTATGGCCTCAAATTTGATCTCTTTTCTGTCACACAGACAGATGCACCTCTCCTTTCTGTCTGTAGACAGTATGTCCTCCTAATAGGTACACATCCATGAATCATAGAATCGCAGAATGCTTGGCTTGGAAGGGACCTTTATCCCAGCTGCCCTGCAGTGAACAGGGACACCTTCAACTAGAGCAGATTGCTCAGAGCCACATCCAACATGACCTTAATATTTCCAGGGATGCAGCCCTTGTGGGCAACCTATGCCAGTGTCTCACCACTCCCTTTGTAAAAAGGTTTTCCTGTTTGAATCTCCCCTTTTCATTTAAACCGTCATCCCTTGTCCTGTTGCAGCAGACCCTGCTAAAAGGAATGTCAACACCTTTCTTACAAGCTCCCTTTAAGTACTGAAAGGTGACAATAAGGTCTTCCTGGAGCCTTCTCTTCCCCAGGCTGAACAACCCCAGCTCCCTCAGCCTGTCCTCATAGCAGAGGTACTACATCACTGATCATTCTTGTGGTCTCCTCTGGATCTGTTCTGGGATGTCCAGGTATAAGAATAATAAACCACATTTCTGATAGTTTTATTCTGTTCTGTTTTCACTTACCATTCATTGTTAGGTAAAGTAAAGGGTACCCACTGAAGCCTGCAAGCGTGACTTATTCAGCTTAGGAGCTGGAAGCAGGGTGGCTATTCAGTGTTGCGGTAATAGACTTAATTTTGTTAACAGGATCTGAGGATTGTCTGTGGTTCAGCTCACCAGATCTAAAAAGATTAGTAGCTCTTAAACCGTGGTGCACAACTTCCAGACCACGTTTCAGATAGAAATGCATGTAGAGAAGCTTTAGTGCTGTGTTGTGAGTCCAGCGGACCCGTTGGCAGGTCTAGGTTTGGGTAATCGCACGGTGCTGTCAGTCTGCAGTACACACTGAAACAAGCACAGCACGCTGTACTTGGTGGCATCATACCTATTATAAAACAGACGGAGCTTCTGCCGGCTGAATGTTTTCACACAATAATAGATGTGGAAAATGTAAAGCATGTTTTGTTGACAGTAATACGTGTGGAGTGTATGTTTGTTTAAATGTGGGATGTTGTCTCTCCTGCGTAGGAACACCTGATGCATTTTCCCAGCTCCTTACTTGCCCGTATTGCGATCGAGGTTACAAGCGTTTTACCTCGCTGAAGGAACACATTAAATACCGCCATGAAAAAAACGAAGATAACTTTAGTTGCTCCTTGTGCAGTTACACGTTTGCTTATAGAACACAGCTCGACCGCCACATGACGTCACACAAATCAGGAAGAGATCAAGTAAGTGGCATTTGAATGTAGGATTTGTCACGTTCTGTAATAACAATGTGATTTCTCGTGTAAGTGAGAATGTACAGAGCAGGTAAGATGTTCACATCAGATTGTCTACGTGCCGAAGTCCCAGTCCTGAAGGAATCACTTGCTGCTTCCGTAGCTGTCAAAGGGCGAGATCTGAATTCCTGCATTGCCATTCAGCTAAGCAGTGTGGTTGGGTACCAGTTTTGCTTTTCAGAAGGGATTTATTGTGTTTGTAGGTAATTAAGGTGGTGGCTTTTATTACATAAAAATCGTGACTCATCTCTAGTCTCAAATCTTTAGTGAAACACATTTGTCTTTTGTAAATCCTTTTTGGATAATTCAAAATGCCCAGTGCCCACTTTTGCCCTTAAGGAAGAAACCATTTCCTTGAAGTGTGTGAGATACAGTCTGAAGTGCCATCCGTGCTGTAAGAGGGTGTACCTGCAATTTCTGCATTAAATATCAGCTTTCAAGCAAACAGAAAAAAAGAACTAAAAATATTTTAATATAGAGTTAATTTTCTCTGGTTCATGCACTGCCCTGAGGGTGTGGTTTCCTGAAAAGCCTTCCATTTAAATCACTTGGTAACTATAAAAGGTCCTCAGATTCTGTTCATCAATTGCATGGTTCCGTAGTTTGTCAGAAGCACTCGAGGCTCAGGAACCAGCTGAAACAGACTGGGATTATCCACATAGAAGAGCTGTTGATTTTCCACCACCAGCTTAGAGAGAGAGAAGCTTGGAGATGCTCCCTTCTGAGGACAGACTAAAAAGACTGATACTCTCCAGAGAGGAAGCAGGAGTGGAACCTCACAGAAATATGTGATATGAGTAGTGAAAGGAATAGAAAGGC
The DNA here is from genome assembly GCA_013400115.1 of Rhinopomastus cyanomelas. NCBI lineage: Eukaryota > Metazoa > Chordata > Aves > Bucerotiformes > Rhinopomastidae > Rhinopomastus > Rhinopomastus cyanomelas. The sequence continues at coordinate 23,215 of VXBP01000821.1, read as the reverse complement.
ATGTCAGTACTTCTTGCAGCTCCAGACCAAAAGCCTGCAACATAGTAAATGAATTGCTTTTTTACACAATGGGGATTAGCTTCCATTCTACAAAGTAGCACTACGTGCAGAAATGTGAGTTTCTTCTACATCTTTATACCTGAATGCTTATACTCAGACCTAAATGAAAAAGGAGAAGTTGTTACAAGAACTACTGGCCACCCCGCTGCAGAGATGTTACTGTTGCGCAGGGTTTGCTTCACCAGCATGCTGTGGTGTGGCAGCTTTGTGTATGCAAATGTACTTCCCATTTCTGTTTTGCAGTCTTAGTGCCTCAGCTTCCACTTTAAGTTACTGCTTTCTTATGTGTGTCTTACATTTCTCACCATAAAGTCTTGACTGCTTTTCATATAAAACCTTTTTGTGAGTTACAAAATTTACTTCTAGTTTTTCCAGCCGAAGCCTAAAAGCGGAAGAATAAAGTAGTGGGAGGGGCTAGAAACCTTTTCCCATATTTGCATATAGTTTAAATTAAAAGGTAAAATATACCAAGTGAATAAACAATCTGAGAACAATTACTACAAAGGGAAGCTTAAATTATACTCCAGCAGATACATTTTGATGCATTTATACTCTTGAAGGCACAACTGCAATTGATAAATATGGTTTCTGTGAAGTATCATAGAATCATTAGGGTTTGGAAGGGACCTCGAAAGATCATCTAGTCCAATTTCCCTGCAACAGCAGGATCACCTAGACCAAGTCACGCAGAAACACGTCCAGGTGGGTCTTACACATCTCCAGTGAAGGAGACTCCACAACCTCCAAAGGGCAGCCTGTTCCAGTGCTCCATCACCCTCACCGTGAAGAAGTTCCTTCTGATATTTATGTGGAACCTCCTATGTTCCAGCTCACACCCACTACCCCTTGTCCTATCACTAGATCACAGAATCACAGAATCACAGGACATTAGGAATTGGAAGGGACCTCAAAGGATCATCTAGCCCAATCCCCCTCCACAGCAAGATCAATGCTCAAAAGATAATTTAATCCTATTGTCCTAAAAAGACAATAGGAAGCACAGCCATCTCACTCTTCAGCCAGCAATGTTCCATTCCTGGTTCCTACTGGACACAAACGTCCTTTAAGCAGCAAGTTTCCACCTCATAAATTTCCCCCATCACATGGCACTGTGGCACTGACCCAGCAGGTCACGTGGCCATGCTCAAGGATGCCCAACCACCAGTCAACACCTGTTTCAGTATGAGCCATTTCCTCTAGACCCACAGACAAAATCAAAACTACACTTGATAAATATGTATTTGTTTCTGTTGTTGTCACAAAGTTATCCTGTCTTCAAAAACAGCTGCATGCACATGTACACAGTTACATCATTTGTGTAATGGAAACTTAAGTTTTTTCCCAGAGTTAAGTGTAGGCTTTGTTTTTGTGGACCTTAAACAGATGCATCTTCAAAACCTGATGTCTTGCCCTTAAGGGATTTCTCTTGAAAGCTGATTATTTGAATCACATCAGCAGCAGGTTAATGCCCAGCATGTGATGATTTTGCAATTGTTCTGGGCAAAGAAGCAATGAGCAAAGATAATATCGATTGTAGTGAAGGCAGTGGAGGAGGTACCTGCACACTGAGCCTCCCTCGAAGGAAAGGGGGATGTCTGCCAAACCACAGCTGCCTGTGCACAAGCAGAGAGCAGAGAGCCATACTACATCTCTTCCTTCCTGTCTCAGGTGTCCTCATGTCTCCCCTGTCTGCTCCTACACCGCTAAGGGTTGGTGTAAGACAGTGCTGCCTACTTATCATGTGCTTTCACATGTGAAACATCAAACAAGATATTCAAGTATGAATAACTGCTTTCTTATATTTATCTTTCTTCTCAACAATTTACAGAGCACCTGTTAGCAGTCTGCTAAAATTTCACATGGTCACATGGCACTGCTGAGAAATGTCAGATCTTGAAGGCCATTAGTGCAAAAACCCTCCTGTACCTGTAATTCATGTCTTGAAAACAGCTTTGGAGGATTCCCATTCATTGCTTTCAGTTTTGCGGTATGAAAAGAGTGGACTTCAGTCCTAAGCACGGTGAATATTTGATACGGGGGTGTATTAGTGGTTGTTACAGCCCTTAATGCTGATGTTTTTTCTTTCAGCCTGTAAAGGAATTCAGAGTAGTGCTCTTTGAACGCTGTGGTTAATTCTCTGTTGAGCAGAAAACAGCCACTACATGTAGTGCGTTAAAAAGCGTCAACATCAGAAGCACAAAAAATGAGTGTGGAGCGTTACTGAAGGGGAAACCGTTTGAATTCTAGAAAATTCAGGTGAAGGTCTCAGATGGTACTTGACAGAATAAGCAAGAGTTAGGAATTCTCAGTTTTAGGAAAGATCCTGGAGAGCAACCCTGAGGTTGTCCTGGATTTATAAAAGAGTGTGGGATAGACAGCGAGAAAGCTGAATAAAGAATTACAAATGCAAGAAAGTGAGGCAAAGCAGCTGAAAACACTGTCTGCAGAAAGGTCTAAGCAACCTAAAGCTATGACCAGGAAAACAGAAGAACTGAAATCTGGGCTTCTAGACCTTGAAGCAGAAGATCCATTTTAAAGACTGGAGAGGAAGCATTTCTGACAGACTGAACACAGGCACTGGTGTGTAGTGTGTTTCTGTAGTCCAGCATCTACAGGAGTGCTTTACAAGCTGCGATCCTTTAACTTGTGTAATCTCAAGTCAGACAGTTGTAACTGATTCTCGGCAGGCTTAAGTAAATCCTGACATGGTCCTCTAGACTCAGTGAAGTTAAATGACTACAGTGAAATGCACAGGCACAATCACCTAGAACATCCTCTTCAAGGGGCTTAGTTAAACAAAGCTGAAAAGCCACACGGACTAGCCAAAGACAGCTGACAGACCTGGCAATAAGGGTCAGGTGCTAATCAGGATAGATCAGAATGGTGACCTCACTGCAGAGCATGGGAGGAGATAGGAAGGAGCTCACCCTGAGGAGGTGTGGAGCAGTATCTGCCAGAGAGTGAAAACTGCAGCTGAACCAAATGCTTACTCCAAGGGAAGTGTTGAATTCTAAGTACTCACTTACTGCTTAGAAGCGATTTAGACTGTCTCTTTTCCATTTGTCTTCTGTTAGCATCTGTATGATGTAAAGGAGTACAGTGGAACCTTCTGTGTTCCAGCTTATAACCATTGCCCCTTGTCCTGTGGCTACATGACATTGAGAAGAGCCTGGCTCCATCCTCCTGACACCCACCTTTCAAATATTCTATTTGAAATATTCTATTTCAAATATTCTGAGAATGATAGTTGATAATTTGGACATCGTACATCATAGGAGAGTGCTCAGACACTACTGTCCTTCAGATCTAAAAGGACAAATCAGAACAGGAACATTGTCCTGCATTTTTATCCATTCCTGCTTCCCCAGCACAGATCTCAGCCTCCAGTTGTGGTGTCTGCTCTCAGGGAATAGCTCAGCACTCAGTGAGCATCTGCTCCCAGCACTGCCAACCACAGCAGACCAGAATCAGGTGTAGGAAGTCCATGCAACAGTTCCACACCAGAGGAAGCTAACACGCACCATCCAGTTCATGGTAGCTGTGCACAGGCAGGCTGTTTCCCCAGAGGACATGAATGGCTCCATTAGTGAGCGTAGAAAAACACTTGCCTCAGTGACCAGAACTCTGCAACTGCACGTGGTGTATCCCAGAACCGTAGGGTATCTTTCTGCAAAGGGAACTCTACTCAAAAAGGAACAACAGTTTGTTTCTGTTCTGTTTGAACACAAAAATCTAATGTCTCCGTTACCTGTTGGTAATTACGCTGCTCCAGCCTTGAATATGTGTGTAAACTTTGTCTTTAAAAATGCACATTCATGGATTTGTACAAGTCTGTGTCTTGCATGTCCAGCACCAAATGCACCACTGGTGGCATTGTTTGTCTAATTTAGTTAGGAAAGTTTTGGGATTGTACGAGGTAGAAGCTTACTTCTTCCTTATTGCTATCGGAGTGATGGGAACATGGGGAGAATTCCCCAGGGTGGCCTGAAGGTTGATACAATGATTTGACAAACCAGGGAATATGTGTTATTTTCCCCAGTTCTGCTTCAGAAGGATTTGTTAGCCGAACAAAGGCTAAAAGCATGTGGGGAAAACTAAGTCCCCTTGCCTGAATTAGCCAGAAAACTAAGCATGGGAAAGGGATAGGATATGGATGAAGCACCTAGAGGTTTTGTGTCAACTTTCAAGCAATTTTACTTTATGAGATCAAGTCTGTTACTGGGCTTTCGCTGATAGTCCTAGTGTGAAACCAAAAGATGTCACCACTATTCCCATCCTGCACATTGCAATGTAGAAGGATATGTATATGTGTGTGAGGTACCTTGTTGTTAAAAGAGTACAGTGGATATGAGGTGTCAACTTTAACTACAGGAGAATGGGGTGTTACTGTCTGTAATGCCTCAACTACTGAACAGAAAAATGCAGAAAAATCTTCAGTGCACTGCAGGCAACTGGTGGCTCCTGGGCAACTGACGTCTCTCAGACTCACGGGGTGGGGACATGGGTTACATGCATTGGCTCTGTAATTTTTTATGGACTCTGACTTCTAACGATAGGCACTGTGATTGTAAAAGATCTTTTCTATACCCCCCCTTGCCTTCTCCTTTCTCTCTTCCTTTTCCCTCTTCCTTTTCTCTCCTCTTGCTCTCTGCTGTGTAACAATAACCACCTGGGAGGAAGAAGAAGAAAATACATGGTTATTTTGAGCCATGGGGTGGGGATGTGACAGCAGTCTAACAATAAATGGTCTCACAAGGCAAAATATAATGAGAATAAGAGATTCAAAGCCAGTAGTGATGGGATTTGAAGTTGTGTACTTGGGAAATCCCTCCATATTGTTCTTTGTTTAAATTTTGAGAGTTTGTTTAAATTTTTTTGAGAATGAATTGTGACCGAGAGCACCTTTGTTGTCACTGAGCCATCTTCTCTTGAGCAGTCCTGAGGCGTATACGTAGAGGAATCCAAGGCCAACAGTAAGCACTGGAAGTATGTCGATGGAAAAATCAAGTCAACTGGTTAAAGTTCAAACAGGCTTTTACACTCCTTGTTTCTGCATCTGTTGTGACATATGCTGTGGGTGGGGGGCTTGGGGCTTTTCTTGGTGTTTTTGCTTTTACAGGTACAATTAGCATGCATTGTGAAACTTCTTACTCACGTAACATGTTGGTGCAAGCTTCATCTGAAGTTAGGAGAAGAGACAAATATTTGTGGGGTTTGGTGTTTTTCTTTGTTTCTTCTGTACCAGAAGATAGACATGACGCAGTTTTAGCCTGACTTCTGATGTGTTCTTTTCCTTGCATAACACGTGCCACCTTCTATCTCTTAAAATTACAGTTGGTTCTTTTCTGGTTTGTACCACACGTTCTCTGTTTCTGCAGTGTGCTGTACTGCCCAGTAATTACTAATTCTTTCTTACAGAGACACGTGACACAGTCCAGTGGTAACAGAAAATTCAAGTGCACTGAATGTGGAAAAGCTTTTAAATATAAGCATCACCTAAAGGAGCATCTACGAATCCACAGTGGTAAATAGACCAAGCACTGACCTGCCTGCTGACCTTGCCAGTTCTGCTCTTTATAACTTTGCTGTGGTGTTTTCCTTTTGGTTTTTTGTCCTCTGGGACTCGGTAAGCGCTGACTGTAGTGCAGAGTGCAGGAAATGTGGAGGTAACTCGTGAGGATTTACAGGTGCAGCTTCAGCTCTGCTACTTCGGGAAAACTTTGCTTGTGGCAGGAGAAATGTGGGGCAGCCTTCCGGTCCTCTTTCATTTTTCCGTTTTTCTCTCGGTGTTTGCAGATCATTCAGCCTGTCGTGAGCCTTACTAGAAAATCTAAGTTTTGGTGATTGGGACGTAATAACTGCACTTCCTACTGTGGCTGAGGCTGTCATCATTCAAAACTAGTCATCTTAAAACAGCCTCAGGAGACAGCTCTAAGAGTGTGATATACTGTCACAACAATTTCCATTTGTAAGAAAAGCCCCAATTTGTGAAAAAATTAACATATTGTAATAGTTTTTTAATGTATAACAATAAATTACATGTGGTAGCTCATCGGAGAGTCTCAATTTCTGCTTCTAACCCACATCTCTCCATTGACAGAAGATCTGAAGACAGGGCTTAGGCCATCTTTTCTTACCAGTTGCTCAGCCATGGTACTAGCAGTGAAGTGTACCTCACTTTGAATGGTGCCTGGCAGCAAACATGGTCTTCTTTTCATTTCGAGAGGGTAGTGGCACTGTGTCTGTGAGTGAGAAGGCTTCAGTCCACATACTTCTCCATCTGAAGCAAGCCAGCTGTTCCATCTCTCTCCTCCTCTGTTCACAGATCACTTGAAGAGCCAACTCTTCCTAGGGTGTGCTGATCACTAAAGTTACGTGTCTTTTCCTGGCAGTCTATTCTGCTGTTTCTGTCTGAAGGCAAATATACAGAATGCAGATTCATTGATGAAATACCTAGACAGCTACTAGTAAACACTGAAATGTTTAATTGTCATGTGAGCTCCAGCCTATAACTACTGGGGGGCCACAGACTTACTGAAAGGCCCCGAGGACCAGAGGACAAATGCTCTTAGTTGTTCCACTCCCTGAGTAAGATGTTATTGTTTCTTTCCCTCGGACTCTCTGAGGGGCATTTGGCTGTGTTCTTTTCTACTAGCTGTTGCTTGATGAAGTTGAGTGTAACCTAGTGAACTGCCACATACGCTTTTCTTGTTTCCTTTTTTTCCTTTAGGAGAGAAGCCATATGAGTGCCCAAACTGCAAGAAACGTTTTTCCCATTCTGGTTCATACAGTTCACACATAAGCAGTAAGAAGTGTATTGGTTTGATGCCCGTGAATGGTCGAGCCCGGTCAGGGCTCAAGACGTCTCAGTGCTCCTCCCCTTCCCTTTCTGCATCGCCAGGTAGCCCAGCAAGACCACAGATCCGACAAAAGATAGAAAATAAGCCCTTGCAAGAGCAACTTCCCGTTAACCAAATTAAAACTGAACCTGTGGATTATGAATTCAAGCCCATAGTGGTTGCTTCAGGAATTAATTGTTCAGCCCCATTGCAGAATGGGGTTTTTAGTGGTGGTAGCCCGTTGCAGGCAACCAGTTCTCCTCAGGGTGTGGTGCAAGCTGTTGTTCTACCGACAGTTGGTCTGGTATCTCCCATAAGCATCAACTTAAGTGACATTCAAAATGTACTTAAAGTGGCAGTTGATGGTAGTGTAATAAGGCAAGTATTGGAAAACAATCATGCTAATCTTGCATCCAAAGAACAAGAAACAATCAGCAATGCATCTATACAACAAGCTGGCCATTCCGTCATTTCAGCTATCAGTCTTCCTTTGGTTGACCAAGATGGGACAACCAAAATTATCATCAACTACAGCTTGGAGCAGCCAAGTCAACTTCAAGTTGTTCCACAGAATCTAAAAAAAGAAAACTCTCTTCCTACAAATAGTTGCAAAAATGAAAAATTACCAGAAGATCTTACAGTAAAGTCTGAGAAAGATAAGAACTTTGAAGGAGAGACGAATGATAGCACTTGTCTTCTGTGTGATGACTGTCCGGGAGATCTTAATGCACTTCAAGAATTAAAGCACTATGAAACTAAGAATCCTGCTCAGCCTCCCCAGCCCAGTGCAACAGAAGCTGAGAAGCCCAGCTCCCCTGTTTCATCAGAAACTGGGGAAAGCAACTTATCTCCTGGTCAGCCACCTTTGAAGAACCTTTTATCCCTTCTAAAAGCGTATTATGCATTAAATGCACAACCAAGCACAGAAGAGCTTTCAAAAATTGCAGATTCAGTAAACTTACCATTGGATGTGGTAAAAAAGTGGTTTGAAAAAATGCAAGCTGGACAAATTTCTGTGCAGTCTTCTGGACCACCTTCTCCTGAACAAGTTAAACTAAGCAGTCCTGCAGATAATGGTGAACAAGAAGCACCTACAATTGCAAGCGAACCGCAGAACAGCACAAATAGCTGTAAAGATCCTGTCAGTTCAACAAAACCTCAGACTTTACCAGGGGGATCAACTCAGAATGGTTCACGCAGTAGCACGCCATCCCCATCGCCACTAAACCTTTCTTCATCAAAAACTTCACAGGGTTACACGTACACAGCAGAGGGTGTACAAGAAGAGCCACAAATTGAACCTCTTGACCTTTCACTACCAAAGCAACATGGAGAACTATTGGAAAGATCTACCATAACTAGTGTTTACCAGAACAGTGTTTATTCTGTCCAGGAAGAACCTCTGAACTTAACTTGTGCAAAAAAAGAACCACAAAAGGACAACAGTGTTACAGACTCTGAACCTCTTGTAAATGTAATCCCACCAAGTGCCAATCCCATAAATATTGCTATACCTGCGGTCACTGCCCAGTTACCTACAATAGTTGCCATTGCTGATCAGAACAGTGTTCCCTGCTTGAGAGCTCTCGCTGCCAATAAGCAAACCATTTTGATTCCACAGGTGGCTTACACATACTCTACTACAGTTAGTCCCGCAGTTCAAGAAATACCACCAAAACAGGCCCAAGCCAATGGAAATCAGGTACTTCGGTCCCTGTTCCCATATGTTGTGTGTGTCCATGCTGAACTAACAGGAAACTGTCAAGATAAATAAAATCTAAATGTAAATAAAAGCTGTCAGGTTGATTTGGCCTCATTGCTAATGGATAAAGAACGGTGCTTTTAAGTCCTCTGCAAAGCGAGTTAGCTCAGGCAGCATGAGTCCACACTGACAAACGATAGAGGTCTGTACATGAGCAAGTCAGTTTTTCACTCTATTCAGTCATTCAGAAGTGTCTTCTGGGACACCATTATTCAGTATTTAAAGACAGTCCAATATTCCTGATCAAAAAGCACAATAAGGCTGTTGGCTGGTGTTTCTTTTTGGCTCCATGTGTCCTCTATCCCCAAATCCAGAAACAAACTCTGGCTACTCCCTTCATGCTACTCTGCTCTTGGCTTCCAGAGTAGCGGAATTAATTCTACACCATAATGACTTGTTAAACAAAATTCACGTGTGTCTTCAGTTGAGAGTCTGGCAGGTTTTTGTCTTTTTCACGTGTATCCTGCACTGTTCCTCCCTGGGTAGACCCAGATCTGCTCCAAGAGGAGTCAGTCCTGAAAAACACCTGTGCATGGTGACGTGGGGGCAGAGCAGGCAGGCACCTCTCATACAGCTGAGCATTTCTAATTAAATCTTAGGAACTGGCTGGCTAGCACAAAAGGGCAAGGTTCTGTGTTGCCAGCAGCAGGGGAGCCTTGAAGAGTTAGAATGCTGCTTAGGTGTTAACAGTTGTGAGATGGACCGCGTTTGATGTAGCTAGCTCACATGTTTCTACTCAGATTTGGTGCTACATGCTAGAAATAGCTCTGTGTGTACTGATGCTGCTGGTGTCAGCAGGAAGTAATGTGCTTCTTACAGGCGAGCGTCAGTGCACAACGTGCTCAGCTACAGGCAACAGTTACCATATTTTTAAAACTTTTTCCTAATGAAGCATCCCCCAGAATTTGGGCTAAGTCGTATTTGTTGTAGTCTTATGAGGAAGAGGGTAGTCAAATACACTAAACTGTAACTTAAATAACTTTTCATGAAAGCTTCATCAAAAAATACAGTCTTCATAAAATTGGTGTTGCAGCCAAGAGTGTGTGGCAAACAATAGTTTAAAAATACAGTTACAATTGCCCTTGAACTTCCTGAGCTATATCACAGGCCTGTAGTCTTTCCCTTCTTACCATTGCAATGGTGTTGTGGGCTCTACAGCGCAGTGTGTCAGTGTAGCTCAGAACTGGCTGACAGTCAGATTCAAGTCGGTCCCAGCGAGCGTTCGGCGTCTGTGTGGTGGCAGGGACTGCCACGCACAGCAGTGCCGTAGGAGACCTGTGTGACTGTGTAAGTCTAAATTTCATGTGGCTGTTTGCAGACTCGAATAGCGGTGTAGCTTCAGCTTATGTTGTATAAATTGTGTGCTGTGTCAGTGCATTTATTAAATCCAAGCTTTTCCGTAATGTTTAAGGATGAAAGACAAGACACTAGCTCAGAAGGAGTATCGAATGTAGAAGACCAAAATGATTCTGATTCAACACCCCCAAAGAAAAAGATGAGAAAGACAGAAAATGGGATGTATGCATGTGATTTGTGTGACAAAATATTCCAGAAGAGCAGCTCATTATTGAGACATAAGTATGAACACACAGGTATGTACTCGGAAAAGCAGTTTCAGGTCATTACTCTGTTGGTACTGTGTGTAACTGGTAATCTCAGCTGGAATCTAGTTCTGGGTCAGCGTAATGGTACTGCTTAGCATCTGTGCTCAGAATGCTTCAGAAACCTATGTTTTGTGTATTTGTTTGAATGAACTGGATGAACAGTTTGAACTGTTATTCTGTGTTTCTTTAAATGTTTAAGACCTAAACCCTGCAGAGAACAAGGGGAGTGTCTTCCATCTGGCTCAGGAACAATCATCTGTGAGCCACAGCCTGTAATCAAGGATGTATTACTTCTAATTTACCTCGCCTGGTTATAAATTAAGAAAAATTGAAAGTATGACTTAAGGAAAGGGTTCATGTACATGTACGTGAAAGGCAGTGTATCTATCTAGCATAAAGGATCTCCAAAATGATCCACATTCTTAATGGTCTGAACTTCACAGCTGTTCATTAGACATGGAATCTAATCCCAGAGACCACCCTTTTGGCTTTGATTTTTATTTTTAATTTCCTGTACTTATTTCTTTTGGCTTGGCTTCTGGTAGCATTACTCTTCTTTTTAATAACTGTTCTCTCATTTCTTCTGTGCTGTCTTAAAAAAAACCCCATTGTATTGTTGAGCTGCTTGTGCTTCTGCATACTAATGTTTGAATTCCATCTCACATACAGAATTAAAGGACTAAAAATTCCCTTTTGTCTTCACGACTTGATCACGTTCCTCAAGTTACATTCATGAAGACTGTCCATTTTCACAACTTTCCTGTCCTGCGACTCTCGTTCTCCTTTCAAACTAGGTGCAGTGTTCAGAATCATTTAGGTTGGAAAAGACCCTTAAGACCATGGAGTCCCAACCGTTAACCCAGCGTTGCCAAGTCTGCCACCAAACCATGTCCTGAGCGCCACACCTAACCAACTTTCAAATGCTTGCAGGGATGGTGACTCAACCACTTCCCTGGGCAGCCTTTCCAGTGCTTTATAGCCCTTTTGGTGAAGAAATGTCCAATCCCAACCTCCCCTGGTGAAACTAGAGGTTGATTCCTCTCTTCCTATCACTTGCTACTTGGGAGTAGAGACCATAAAACAATTTACTGCTTTTTTGGCATAAGTTGACATAGAGGTGTTGATCATCTGTATAGTATGGCCAAAACTTAGGCCTTATTATCTCCATCTCTCATGTCTGGGCTGCAAGTGTGCAAAATTGTTTTGCTTAACAACTTAAAGTGTGAAATCAGCATGACCTTCCTAGCCTCCTGCTACAGGAGACTCAAAAACCCAAAAAGGCAACAACGTAGAAAGCTGAAAAAACTAGCAGAAAGAGAACTAAGTGAAACGAAGCAGATGGTTTTGGTTAATATGTGTGTCGTCGGTGCGTACATAAGGCACTTACCTGTGCCAGTCCGGGTTTTAGAATGATTTTCCCTTTACCTGTAACATGGAAGAAGCAGGTGGTACACAAAAAAGCAACATAAAAGCGTAGTTGATGCAAAATTCCTCTCAATATAGAAAAGTTTAAATGGTTTTAAGTTGAAATGTTTGCTACTGGAAAAATTTCTCCTTTCTGATCTAGTTACGCTTTTTTATGTTTTATGTTACAGTTCTGTGTTCAGTTTGCCTAAAACACGCAGAAATTAGCTCAGCTTTTGGGCTCAGGTGAGAAACTCATGCTCATAAGGCACAGATGAGAGCATCTTGTTAAATAGAGCTGTTAACTGTTGGCAGTACCTTCACCAACAATGTTGGTAATGAAATTAACAGCGTAAATGTTTAGCGCTTCAGCTACAACATGTCCAATTGTTTGCTCTTTGTTTTGTAGGTAGAAGACCTCATGAGTGTGGAATCTGTAAAAAAGCATTTAAACACAAACACCATTTGATCGAACACATGCGACTGCATTCTGGGGAAAAACCCTACCAGTGTGACAAATGCGGAAAGCGGTTTTCACACTCGGGGTCTTACTCTCAACACATGAATCATCGCTACTCCTATTGCAAAAGGGAGGCAGAGGAGCGTGACGGCACAGAGCAGGAAGAGACAGGCCAGGAGGTCCTCAATAGCGAGCATGCGGGTGCCAGGGCATCTCCATCACAGATCGACTCAGATGACAGGGAGAGTATAACCAGGGAAGAAGAGGAAGACAGTGAGAAAGAGGAAGAGGAGGAGGAAGAAAAAGAGATAGAAGGACTTCAGGAAGAAAAAGAATGTAGGAAGCTACAAGAAGTAGAAGATGAGGAAGAAGAAGAAGATGATGATGACGAAGACGACGAAGGGAAGACTGAAGGTAACAAGAATGATGAAGCTGTAAATGAAGAAAGCAATGCAGAACAAGAGGTTACACAGAATAATGGGCAGGTGCCGGAAGAAGAAAACGAAGCCTAAATGATGGGGTTTTTTCTGTTAGAGAAAAACAATTGATAATGAAGTTTGTTCTATATTATACATGCTTTTCATGGAAACGCAGTAACCTGCATACTGTGATTTCTGCTCACTACTGTGTAAAAAAATATATATGTAAAAAACAAGAAAAAACAAACAAAAAAAAATAAATCCAGGTGTGCCTGAACCTCAAACTTAGTAATTTTTCACACAGTTTTCCAAGTTAGGAACAAGTTTATAACATGAAGCAGATTAGAAAAATACAATGACTCTGGAAGCAAAGTTTTAACAGGTTGTAGAAAACTTGGTTTATGAGACAAGCATCTGGCATTGTTTGTTTTATCAGTATTAATTTTCATTTTCGATTAATTTTTAAGCTGTACAAGTGGGAGAGATTTATATGATTTATTTTTTGTGAAATGGTAAAACATGTCCTAAATCCGCTTCAGTATTTTCTTACGTTTTAAAATGTGAGAACTTCTGCACTACAAAATTCCCTTCTGCAGAATGCACTTGCAGACAGTGCGTGGCTGCCTTTGCGAACTCAGCCTGGAAGGTGGCGGTTGATGACATTAGACGTTGTCGTAGAGCATATTATCCTTTCAAGTGTATTGTTAGCCTTAAGAAAGCAGGCGATAGAAGGACTGAAGTTTCTGACTCGTGATTAAAAATGTAGTGGAAAAGATTGTCGTTGAGTTCTGATTCCAGGGACTAACAGTGTTAATACTGGTAAGGACAGCAAAGTTGTCAAATCAGTGTTTGTAATTGTGTTTTGAGTATGTAGTAAGAATATGAAGGAAATGATATGAAGCTTTGTATCTCCTCTGGCCTTATGCAAGACCTGTGTGCTGTAAGTGCCATTTATCAGTATTGTAAAGGCTCTGCGTAGCCTTTATCCAGTATGTGGCCTACAATAACTAGCATTTGTTGATTTGTTTCAAACTTCTAAACTGATCGTGGGGAAGAAAACACTCAGCCATCAGCGAAGTGAGAACACTGGGTATATTTCATTATTTAATTATTTGGTGGTATTTTGGGTTAACACATGACTTGCAGAATTTCTCTACAATAATTACAAGGGAAATTTTCTAATCTGCTTTATTGGTTTACTTTAATTTCAGACACATACATGACATGTTATCTGGCTCATAAGTATTTTCAAATGTTAGTTATTATGGACCCCATTTATTAACAATGTTAGCTGATTTTTACCTATCAGTATTATTTTATTTCTTTTAGTTTATAGATCTGTGCAACATTTTGTACTGTATGTCTTCAAACCTGGCAGTATTAATACCCTTCTTACTGACATATGTACCTTTTTAGTTTTAGAAGACTTTTATATTTATGTGTCTTATTTTTATATTTCTTTATTTATTACACAGTGTAGTGTATAATACTGTAGTTTGTATTAATACAATAATATATTTTAGTATGAAAATTTGGAAAGTTGATAAGATTTAAAGTAGAGATGCAATCGGTTCTCTTGCATTGAGATTTGATTTAACAGTGTTACGTTAACATTTATACTTGCCTTGGACTGTAGAACAGAGGAATTAAAACGGGAATGTATTAATTTTACAATTGCAATCAATTCATTTTACCTTTACCCAGTTTTTAATATAAAGCTCTTAAATTTTGAAATTCACTGTGTGACTAATAGCATGATGCTCTGCAGTTTTATTAAGAGACTAGTCTAACCATAAACCTCTCATTTCCTTAGTAAGCCGAATTAGGAGACTCTTCTAAACAGTGTTGGGAACAACGTTTAACATGTTTGTGCCAATCTGTTCCTGTATCCATGTATGTATGTTACAAATCTGAAACTTCATTTTTAAGTTCCTTGTTACATCCTGGTCATTTTCTAGTTTTTTACCAGACTCCCCATCTCACAATAAAATGCGTCAACAAGTCTGACTTACTGTCATTACTCTGCTGTTCTAGAAGATGTTTTCAGAGTCTTTCCACAAGATGTTGTTTGAACATGGTTCGTGCTCCAGTGTCGATGGTTTCAGCTGTGTCAGAGACACACAAGCAAAAGAGAGACCTGAGCGTGTGCAGGCGGAGGTTGCTCTGTTGCTCTGTCAGCATGTGTATGAAAGCTGTCGTTTCGAGATGGCCCGTGTGGCTGTGTGAAGGATTTCTTTCTCTTATTTCTGTCTAATACACACTTTCATGCTCTCTTCAGTGAGACTGCATTTACATGAGGTAGATCTGTAACTGTTTTCCTGATTTAGCAATAAGCTGCTGGCAGGTTGATGTGTATTTTGCCGGTGAACGTTCCAGAGGTGCAGTGCTGATGCAACAGGGAAGAGATGAGTTCAGTACTTCAGGTGTGAGGGCTTAGAAGTTGTGACACGCCTGATTATTTCCAGTGTTTTGCAGCGTGAGCAAAGTCTAGAGACTGCTCTTCAAGCAAAGTTCTGTTCTTTAGCAGAGCCCCCGAAAGGGGCTTGCATCTGGTAGGTTTGGGGTAAGATTTCCGTATTCACGCATCTGTGTTTTCGGTCGTTCTCGCTCATCTCAACAGTGATGCAGAAAAAGGATCTCTCCCGCACGTTCCTTCTTGTGCTTTGTGGGTGTTTTGCTGTGCAGGACACCGCATGCGGCGCTTTTAGGTCAGGCTGCTGACTCAGTAGTGTCACTGAGGTAAGCATGAGAAAATTGCTCTGGAACAAAACCAACCTTCTGTGCTGTGTCACTAACGCTGCCTTGTCACTGTGATCGTTACAGAGTCAATCAGGTAGGGCAGAATTTCTCACAGCTAAAGCTTGCTCTGTTCTGCTCTAGGCAGTGAAACAGACCTTTCTGAAAATGTTTTTATATTTTTCACATTTTTCTTGTTCCAGGATCATCTTCCTTTCCTGTAGTTAAACCCAGTAAGACGTTTTTCAAAATGGGAACATTTTGCTCTCTTTAGTAATTGAATAAGTTTAGTAATTTAATAAATCCAAGGTTAGTTACCTAAGTGACAGCTAGCTGCATGTGAAAGGCCACTAACTTTGATTTCCAGAACCTGAAATGAAGCAAGAGCAAACTCTGCTTGGGTAGAGAGCAAAATCCAAGGAGAAAATGTCACCGGTTTTGAAAGAAAAACTGTTTTCATTACTTAGACTGTGAAGCTGCTTCTCAATTTTTTATCTTCAAAACACATTGCTGTATTGAGCTTTGTGTCTGTTACGCTCAGAGATGCCTCTTGTGTTTGTGACCTGATGAAATCGTTTGTTATCCATTTGAAAAACACAAACATTGTGATGAATCTTCATTTAGCAGAGTAAACTCTCCTGGAACATAGAGGTGCTTAGGAGGTGAAGGCTTTACTGCCAGCCCCATCAGCGAGACGCCAGCGGTGCAGGGCAGTGGGCACCTGGGTGTATTAAAGCCCAGGCAGTTGCAAAGGTGTCTGTCCACCAAAGCACCAGGAGCAGTCCAGCTGCAGCCATGTGGACCTTCTCTCTAAGGTGATGGCAAATCGGTTGTAAGGAGATTAAGTTTCACACGTGAAAAGAAGTTAAAGCAAAAGTGTGAAGCTTTGCATTCTGTCTTGTAAAGATAAGGAAAAGTTGGAAAAGAGTGGTAAAAGTGGAATGTCTTTACTAAATCTTTACTGCCCTGTGACCTCTTCTCTGGTCAGAAGATGGGAAGTTCTTCAGTGACCTTGTGTGCCTGGACTGTTGTCGGTGCCTGCTTCTTCCTCATGCTACCATGCATGTAACCAACTGCTGTGTTTCAAAGTCAGTTCCACTTGCAAAGTCGTGGCCCTGGCACGTTCACCTTTGTCAAGTAATCTGAGAATGCGAAAAAGGTCAAAGAGTAACTAAGAATAATGTCACAGAAGAAGGAGATGCTTAAATCTCATGTGCAGGAATGGGGGATGTCCTGCCGAGATCCTGAGTGCACAGGAGCAGAAAGAGGGGTTTAAGGCTGCAGAATGAACTAGAAGATACGTTGAAGTAACAGTATTCACATGGCATCCCAGTGGAGATTCTGGTGGCGTTCTTGAATTCTCCATAGCTCTGTTGACGCTTTGTGGGCTTTCTGGAGCAGCCTCTCTGTGGTTGGTAAGAGCCGTGCTCAGCAGTGCTGTGGACCTGGGCTTCAAAGTTGGTACTTTCATTGTATTCAATTACAAATTTTCAGATAAAGTAATGGCTACTAAAAGAAGAAATTGGGAACTTCTGTTGGTTTGGTTACCCTCAGTGGGCCAGTGTGCTTTGATACCTATCTTAAGTTTTAGTGAAGAATGCACCATGACATATACCAGCCCAGAAGACAGAGCACTCATCTTCAGACCGAGTGAAAATGCTTCCGTCGGCTTCAAGTGTTGTGTTCACAATCCTGAGCTAAATTAGCCTGGTGCAATTATCACCAGTAAACCCACAGACAGTGACTGTACAACCAGTTCTTCACTGATGCTTGTGCTAGCAAAATGTGCCTGTCATTGTGGTTGCCACAGGCCTGAGCGGCGATTTCAAACTACAAGAGAGGAAGTGTGACACTAGTAACAGCGCGGGAGCTGCCACCGCATCGGGTCCCACTGCCTTCATCACAACAACGAAGATGAGGCGAACACACTCCAGCCAGCACAGAAGGCTGCAGTGGAGCAATGCAAATGCTTTCTAGGCTGCGGAGGCCCTTAGAGGTGGAGATAATGACCTGAGGTGAGAGAAGCCTGCTTTGTCATGGAGGCTGTGGTGAAGAGTGGCTTTTGAACCGGAGACAGCAAGCAGCTTAACGTGTGCCGTCCCGCGTGCCTTCTGAGAGCATTGGTTTGAGTTTATTTGCTACTGCTACGTCAGTCCGCGCATGGTTCTTTACTTCGGGCTTTGTTGTGTGTTTTGAAAGTCACATTTTGGTACTTAAGCACTTGAGTTTGGGGTTTTGCACGTTCCTTGGCAGAATAGCTTGTTTCATTGTCACGAGAAGAACCTTTGCATTCATAATGGAAATTCAGCACTGAAGTGTCTTCTGAGTCTGTATTTTATCATGTATTGTTCATGTTTTTTCCTGAGCAGTTGATGTTTACACATTCTGATGTTCACCAAACAAGTGAATACAAAAGGATTATGGTGATCCAATTAACACATATTCATGTCTCTCTTATCCCTCCCTGTCACACAGTCTTCTTAACAGTGTGTATTTGCCTGTCACACACACTGTGCGGGTGTAGTCTCTGGGGAATTGATGTGTTTTACCATACAGTTCATTGCTTCACAAAAAGGTCCACTCTTTGTTTCAGCTGTAATTACAAAATAATCTGATAGTTGGGGTTAAACACGAGATGTGCTGATGCCAGGAGCAGTTCCATGGCAAGGTTTGCCCAAGTAGAATGCTGGGTGTGGGTCATGTAGTGCTGATCTACAGCCAGGAAAGTTCCCCAGAGCCATACCTCTACGCTAGCATATCCTCAAAAAGGTCTTTAAGAACTATGAAGGCAGTGTGAATCTTTAAAATAAATACACTGAGAATTCCAGTTTGGTCTTTGCTTTGGTTTTTCTGACGAGTCTCAAGTTCTCTACTTCTGCTTCAAGATTCTAACTTGTCTGTATCAGGGACTGTCCTTGCGTTTCACTCGTCTGTGTGCAGACTGGCGTTTGTGTAGTAGTCGTGAGATTTGCACTGCATGTGAGTTCGGGAGCTAAGGGGATGACTTCAAAGACCTGAAAGACTCCTGTGCTAGCTCTGCGCCATTCCTCGAGAGGTTTTTTTCCTCTTTTCCCTGGAAATTCTGCTTGTTTTAGCATAGCCTGGACCCAAGGACAGACCACAAGTCTGACAGCACTTTGCATCACTGGCTCCTGTTTCCATCCCAGTTTAGTGTCCAGGTGCTGTCACTTCAGGCCAGATCCCGCGTGACTGTTGATGAGTGTCACTGACACCCGGGAGGTGCGTGAAACCACCTCACTTGGCGCCAGGTAAGCGATCGAGAGGTGTCGGGGGAGCGTGCTGCTTTTTCGGTGCGCAGGAGTACAGTCTGTTGGAACAAACTGTTCAAAGCTGCACTGAATTGTTCAGGAAGTAGTTAGACAATCATGCAAAAATCTGCTAAAGGCTTCCAACAGCTCTGTACGGTCGTTTCGCTTCATGTAAAATGGGTACTTGGGATTTTCTTTCCTTCCCTCAAACAGATCAGCCCAGCAATGGGAGAGCACATGGACATCGGGCCTTGACCTTTTTTTGCACAGGCTGAGCGTTACGCTGCCCGCTGGTCTCACAGATAAAGAGCTGTCTCACGTGTACGTGCTTCATTCGGTGTCCTTGTGAGCAGTGTTGTAGTGAAGGGGGAGGGTTTAACCTTTCTGATGCTTGGAGCTGGTCATGCTGCCAGCAGCACCTTTCTGCAAGCTGCTGCTGCCAGCAGGGGAGGGTTTGAAGTGGTCATGGTTACAGCCTGACCAGGTCAAATTCTCTCAGCTGTGGTTTCAGAGATAACAGAGGCCTAAATCAAGACAAGCTGACCTCCAGTCAGCTTTTTCCCCGCACTTAGCCCCAAAGAATTCCTCTGGCAGGAGCCAGCAACTCTTCTTGGAGATGCTGCTAGCATGGATCCCCCAAAGGCAGAAGAACAGCCCTCCTGCAGTAAAAATCCTCAAGACAGTGTCTTATGTTTCCCCAAAATAGGGCATTGTCTCCAGAATCTTAGAATTTGAGCCTGTGTCATTCTGATCTCCAAGACAATTTGTTGTGTCTTAAAATGTCCTAAAATGTAGTGAGAGACCCTGTAAACTGAGGAAGAAGGAGTTGTAGCCTTGGTGCTTGTGATGAGTGTTACCAGAATTTCTGTGTTCCCCAGCCCTGATGATGAGTCCAGTTTTCCTGGCCTAGGGGGACAAAAGCCAGGTACAGAATTAGCTGATGAGTGATAATCCTGCTTGCACCTGGCAAGAGCTGTGAAGGCGGCCAAACTGGGAGACACAGGCAGAGCTGGGGAAAGAACTGAGTTGTCTCTGCAATGACCAAGCCATCTGCCTTTTGTTTGTTCATGGTTTTTTCCAAAGAAATTCGGCAAATGGAGCGTTTGTGGGTTTCAGTAGCGCAGAGGAGCCCGTCCTGTAGCCGCTGCCCCGTTTGACAAGCTCATCCCTGCTAGCACGGCAGTCAAGAGGCGTCTTCAGCTCAAGCCGCACAGACAGGCTTCACATACAATAAAAGCATCTTGCTCAGGGCCAGCAAATGACAAACTGGGCTGATAAGATGTGGCTAGATGACTCGTTGCTAATGCTAATGCACCTCAGAACTGTTTCTGAAACCTGTTATACTTGTGCCTTGCTCCCTGCATGGACTGATGCAGAGACCACTGCTGCAAGCCAAGGAGCAAGTGTGCTGCCAGCGTGGGGGAGCTCAGCTTCTTCTGGTGGCTCTCGGGGTGGGGAGAGAATAGCTTTTATTGCTACATCTCTGTGGACCAGTATGTCATCTTGTTCCTTGCAGGCGGGCGGCTTTTGGTGAAGGCCACCTGTCAGGGATACTTTGGGTCCTGATGGCTCGCCAGTGGGGACTCCTGCTGTAACCCTGGCGAAAGTGGTGGAGGGGAAAAACCACTTGAATGTAGCCAACTGTTGTGTGTGTGAATAATCCTTCCTTGCAGAAACTGTCCAACATGATCACTTATGTAAGTAAAACCATTGTAGGATCTTCTTTTTCTCCTTTGCAGTTAAAATGATCTGATTTTTTTCAACGGTAAGTAAAACAAAAAAATGCTTTGCTCTAGTTCACGTCATCTAGCTCCTGACTGTGACCCTGTCATCTCCATTTAAGGACAGGACTGCATTGCTTAGTCTCTCATAATGGAAATGCACTTGGTTCAGGGAAATCTGGATCCTTTAGCCTCACTGTATCTAAGATTAATTGAAAACAGCTGGAGAGTCTGATGCCAAAAAATGCAAATATCTCACGACCGGAACCACTTACAGGTCAAAGATTATTTGATACTTTTTTAAAACTGTTTGTTGGGAAGTGCTGTTCAAGCCCATCTTGTGCCCCTCCGACTACCGAATTTCTACTGAGCTGCTCTCAGTGTGGGGCTGTTAGCCCAGTTTGGCCCCTTCCTGTAGGTGCATAAGATTGTGCTCATGGTGTGACCGTGCCCTAATGACCGCCCCTACTGCTGCAAAAGCAAAAACATGAAGACACCTCACCAAGGTGACTGCATTGTCACGGCAGAACTGCCTGATGCACTCAAGCCGGTTGTTACAGCCTACGTTACAGTCATGTATGACCTTCTGGGCAGAAATTTGGAATTTCTCTGGTATTCCTCGTGGTTGTGTTTCACAGATTTGCTTTGCCTGTAGTTCTACTAAAGAGCTGCCTCATGTAGCTTCTGAAGTGCATTTTGCACATCTTTCTTCTTAGGGTCTTAGCTGTGTGGTGCTATGTGATGTAGAGGTTGCTGAGTGCATGCTGTCACCAAGTTCTTATGGAAAGCAGAGTCTTTCAAGAAGGACATGGAGCTGCCAGAGGGAGTCCAGCACAGAGCCACGAAGATGATGAAGGGAGTAGAACACCTCCCTTATTGGGAAGGGCTGAGGGAGCTGGGTCTCTTTGACCTGGAGAAGAGGCAACTGAGAGGTGAGCCCATGAATGTTTATAAATATGTGAAGGATGAGTGTCAGGAGCATGGAGCCAAGCTCTTCTCAGTGTCATCTAGTGACAGGACAAGGGGCAATGGGTGTAAGCTGGAACATAGTAGGTTCCATATAAATATCAGAAGGAACTTCTTCATGGTCAGGGTGACGGAGCACTGGAACAGGCTGCTGAGGGGGGTTGTGGAATCTCCTTCTCTGGAGACATTTAAGACCGACCTGGAGGTGTTTCTGTGTAACTTGGTCTAGGTGATCCTGCTGTGTCGGGGGGATTGGACTAGATGATCTTTCGAGGTCCCTTCCAATCACTAATGTTCTGTGATTCTCCCCTACAAGGTGCATGTTGGTGTCAGTGCTCTGCAGCACAAGCTCCTCCACTGAATTGCCAGCAGTGGTAAAGGGTGAACGAAAGCAGCTGTATAATCTCTGGGATACTATAAACTGAGGACTCTCAGTTAGAAAGTGGCAGCAAGACATTAAGTCCTCTTGCTGTTAGGATGCTGTAATCACCTACCTTGGTTTTAAACATAGAATCATAGAATCATTATATCAGCAGATATCTGGGTAGTTAAAATCCCCCATGAGAACTAGGGCCTGCAGCTGTGAGGCTGCTGTCAGTTGCCTGTAGAAGACCTCATCAACATCCTCATTCTGACTGGTGGCCTGTAATAGACACCCACAACAGAGTCACCCCTGGCAGCCTGCCCCTTAATCCTCACCCACAAACGCTCAACTCTCTCTTCTGCTGCCTCTGAACAGAACTCAGTACATTCCAGCTGCTCTCTCACATAGAGAGCATCTCCTCCACCCCACCTTGCTGACCTGTCCCTCCTAAAAAGGACATAGTTGTCCATGACCACATTCCAGTCATGCAAGCTGTCCCACCAGGTCTGCATAATTGCTACCAGTTTTTGGCCTGGGTCTGCAAAGCCGGTGGCATTTGTGAGTATTTGTTGCACATTCGCTTCTGTTGTCTTACAGTACATTTTGAGCTGATTAATGTGCCTGGCCAACCTGGACAGAAAAGGTAATATGCCAAAGGTGCAAAGTCCTTGCATGACCTGAGAAACTTGTCTGCCTAGGGCACAGAACCAGATTAATGTCCTTGCTAGGCAAAGGCAGATATTATTCTGCCTAGAGAAGAGAAGGCTCCAGGAAGGCCTTAGTGCATCATTTCAGTACTTAAAGGGACCAATGAGAAAGACAGGGACAGGTTTTTTAGCCGCCTCTGTCGTGACAGGACAAGAGGTGATGGTTTTAAACTAAAAGAGAGGAGATTTAGACTAGGTGTAAGAAATGTTTTCTGTAAGTGTGGAGAAACACTGGCACCATTTTCCCAGAGAGGTGGTAGAAGCCCAATCCCTGGAAACATTCAAGGATAGGATGATGCTCTGGGCTACTTTTCAGAAGTCCCTGGTCACTGCAGGGGGGTTGGACTAGGCGAGCTTTAAAGGTGTCTCCCAAGCCTATGGTTCTATGATTATTGAATCCTTTAATTAGTGCAGTTCTGCATTATTTCTAGCATCCAGCTGAGAAAGGTAGGGAAGGATTTTATTATTTTCATTTCTCACTTGTTAGTGCTGTCACTTGAGAGGACAACAGGAAAAACCACCAAAGAGCAAGTACGCATTTCTGATTTGCATTCGACTGTTGCGCTGCCTTTTAAAAGGAGACAAATTCTGGCACTAACTGCAGTGTCTGCCTACTATTCACAGGGTAAACTGCCAACAGGACTGACACCTTCATCTCCATAAGAAGGAGAATAAGAATGATCAGAATCATCTTTATTTATTCCTTCTCCAGCCAAACAAATATGAAATTCTGTCATACAAGGTAGAATTAACCCAGTAATAGTCTTTGCCTTCTAGGAGGGTCAGAACAGAGCATTGCATGTCCTTGTTTCCAAGCACAGGTTTCATGTCCTTCATCAGTGCTGTAACATGGACATAGAATCATAGACTCGCAGAATCATTAGGGATTGGAAGGGACCTCGAA
>VXBP01000820.1:61780-105238 GCA_013400115.1 Rhinopomastus cyanomelas | reverse complement strand
CGTCTAGCTGGCCTATCCTTCCTGAACAGTACATATCCAGTACATAGCCAGCCATGACATTCCAGTCATGGGAGCCATGTTTCAGTGATGGCAATAATGTCATAGTCATTCAGCCTAACACAGATCTCCAGCTCCTCCTGCTTATTCCCCATGCTCCATGCATTGGTGTATAAGCACTTCAGGGAGGGTGCTAGTCCTTTAGCCTCCACTCTTGTTGCCCTGCCATTCCCAGCCCCTTCCAAGGCTCCCAGCCTAACAGTAAGCTCCTCATGTGCTGACTCCTCATTGCTTGATCCCCTTGGTCTTCTCTGCAGGATTTAAGGGGTTCTTGTGTGTCCCCAGTGTGCTGCAGGGTAACAGGCTGAAGGCTCCTGTTAGCCTCCCTTTTTGTTATGTTCAAAGTAGATTTGTGATTGGGCTGAAATAATTCATTCTGTCAATACTGAACCCACCTAATCTACTTGCAAGTTGTATTCTTGCCCTTTGTAGTGCAACATTTCTGTTACCCCAGCAAGAAAAATAGATCTTCCCATGCTTGGCCAATTCCTGTAAGGCACCATTCAGTGAATAGGCCCTTTGGTGTGTCCTTTGGCCTTTTTTTTTCCTTTCTACTTGTTTGATAAACTTGAGACAGAGTTACTTTGAAGATTGGGCATTATCTACCTGCTCTGGGAACAGCTCCATGAAAACTGAGATTGGATCTCTGGGCTGCTGACAAGCTCATTCTGGACATTATTGCAAGCTTCAAGGTCAGTATGCCTTTCAACAGCAGAGTTGAATTTCTGGTGCATTCATCTCTCTTTTTAAATGGATCTCTCTAAACCTGAGCCACGCTATGCTGGCAGCATGAGAATTCAAGCTTATATACGTTGTACAGGATTTTGCAGATGTCGAGATAGGGAAGGAACAGAACCTTCAAACTCAGGGGTGGTTAGTAAGTAACAGCAAGAGTCTTCATCCTAATGGGTCTCCATCCAGCCTCTTGGCTGAAAAAACCCACCTTACCATCTTGTAGTGACTGAAGTGGAAAGAACTAGTGAACACATGTTTTCTCAGAGACTGATAGAGGTGCTTCTTGGGTGATTTCTGTTGTTACTTAGGCAGTGCCACAATAAGCTCATTTACTGGCAGTTTCAGTGGCAAGGTGCTCAAGCATGTAAGCAGAGTAGAATGCTGGTGTGTGTTGACCACATATAGAAATCTTATCTTTGCCAGTTTTTCTGCTTGCAAGAGACGTTATGACAAATAAAGAATCATCATTCACTCTCACTTAGGAGTTGCCAAACGGTTAAAGCTGTCACCTGCAAATGGTCCCTCTTATTCAGACTTTGAATTTTTTCATAGAATTGTAGAACAATTTGGGTGGGAAGGGACCTTCAAAGCTCATCTAGCACGAGCTGCTGCAGTTAGGAGGGACATCCCCACCAGGAGCAGGTTGCTCAGAGCCCCAAAGTCCAACCTGATCTGGGATGGTTTGAGGAATGGGGTTTCTGCTACCTCTCTGGGCAAAATCTGGGCCAGAATCTCACCACCATCAGTGTTAAGAATGTCTTCCTTAGATCTAGTCTGAATCTCCCTACATTTTTAGTTTAAAATCATCACCCGTTGTCCTGTCACAACAGCCCCTGCTGAAAAGTCCCTCCCCATCTTTCCCGTAGCCCCTTTTAAGTACTGAAAGGCTGCAATAAGGTTTCCCTGGAGCCTTCATCAGGCTAAACAAGCCCAACTCTCTTGACCTTTCCTCAACAGCTGTTCTGTTTCTGATCAGTTTTGTGACCTCCTCAGGACATGCTTCAACAAACAGGTCCCCGTCTTTCTTGTGCGAGGGACTCCAGGGCAGATACAGTATACTTTGTACTTTTTAGTACTCAGTTTTTGCAGAGAAATTGAACTAGGTGTTGGACATGCTAGTGCTTTCAAATCTACATCGAGGTCTTCTCCTTATGGAGTGTGAGTTTGAGCTGGACTGGTACCTCCTGCCTGGTGAGATCAGTGTTCTGCAACAAGTGCTGGGTATGCCCAAACAGAGGGAAGGCAGCCAGGACACAATCTCCTGTGTCTCTCTGACCAGTGAATAAACTCCAGGGTGTAAATTCATTCACAATCCAAACAGAATTGTGAATCAAAAGACCAGCAGTTAGAAACACCTCTGCTTGCAAGCAGTAGGGTAACAAATGAACAGGGAAAGCAGGGGATTTAGAAGGATGGAGTATCCAGTGCATTCATTTCCAGGCAATGGAGAAACAGCATGTTAGGAGTGAGAGAAAGCTAGCTAGGAGATGTGAGTGCTGATATACTCACTGTGCATGAGTGTGTGCAAATTGTTATCTCTCTCTGTGTTTTGCTTTCTCCAGGGAATAGGGAAAAATTGCAGTCAGATGAAATCTGCCATGTCAATTATTTTTCTTTCTTATGAAAGATCCTTCCTCTTTCTCCCTGCCCTGCAACACATGCCATGTTTTGCATGCTGCTTCTGGACCCTGCAGCTTGCTGACCTCCTTTGGGCAGACAGAGGTCAGATGTAACTTCCTGTGAGTCCAATCCAATTCAACTTCCTTTTGATCCCATCAAAGCTCTGTTGTGCTGACTGGGAGGACTCTCGAAGTTCAGGTTCCTGTCTGACCACTGTGGACCCCAATTGTCTGGAAAATCAGAACCACCTCTGGAGACAGTCTGTCTACGTATATGGCAGCTCTGTTTAAACTTGAATAAACATCTTTTGAGCAGTATGAGGTGTTTATGGAATGTTTGTAACATGCACTTTAATGCTAGGTACTACCAACACTATTACTACTGCATTCAAGCTAGGGGAAAGATACTGCAATTGTTGATGAAGTGCTTATGGCTCTGCTGACTGTGGAAGTGTCCAGCTCCCTGTGCTAGTGGACTGCAGAGCTCCTCAAGGGGTGATGTTTAGTTTAGATCTGCATCTTCAGGCTGATCTGGCTGAGTGTGAGACTACTAGCTGCTGCAATCTTGCCTTCCCTCTTGCAAGTTTTGAGTACAAGGTGGCAGAAATCTTGCAGGAGTAACTTTCTGCTTTGTGGATGGTCCTGTCAGGTTGGGATGAGATTTGTTGAGACACTGTTGTGGGCATTCTAGAATTTGGTCTGGCTTTCTTCTGAATCAAGGTCTGGATAAATGAAAACCAAATAAGCAAGATACTTCATCTGGAGGATTTAAATCCAAACTGTTGTTCTCTAGTTTTCACAAGATCCAGATCTGAGGGTCGGATTTCAGGAAATATTAGTTTGGGGAGCAACTGTTTAAGGTATTGCAGGAGCCCTAGAAACCAGAATTCTTTGTTCCTAAGCCATGCACAGTACAGACAACAGCAATAGCAGCAATCCGTTTCCCAGGAACTTGCAAACAAGCTTAATCCTGAGCTGGAAAGACTATACTCTGGAGAGGTGAGAGGAAACTCAATACCTGAACTAAGTGAGTTCTGACTCCCTTGGAAGAAGGACTGCCAACTGGACAAAGTTAGGATGATGATGTGACAAGGACCCATCATCCACTGAGGCCTCTAGGAGCCAATGACATTCAGGAGGGCTACAAAATAAGCAGCTCCCCTGGGCTGGGGGCATGGAGGTAGGAAGTAAGCCTTTATTATTCTTATCCCAGCTATACTTGGATGTCTTGGAGAGCTTCAAGGTAAAACTTTTTGATGTCTCTTTTACAATGATCTGTTTCCCTGCATATTTTCAAGTATCTGGTTCCAATGGTACTAAAAGTTTGCTGCAACTGAACTTTTCCAATGCAAAGTACTTGTTAAAGTATAACACGTGTCCAGACCAGACTTGAGTACAATTTCTACTACTCTTCAAATTATATTGGAAGCTTGGCAATTTTCTTGAGCTTATGGTGTAACTTTCCATTGAAGTCTAATGATGGACTTAAAAGTAAAAATTCTCTCCTGTTTTATATAGGATAGTAGTGACCTTTACCAAGTCCGGTCTCTATTTTTGAAATTGGGTATTCAGGGATGTGTTGCTCTTTGAATATTTTTTTTTTTAATAGTTTTTGGTTTTAAGTTGTCAGCAAGTGATTCTAAAAAGCAGTGTCATCTTTTCCAACCTGTTTTCTGAAAGATGCCATTTCTGTTTGTCAGCCAAGCGTCATCACATCCTGATAAATGGTCCTGCTGAACCATTGCTATGACAAGGGCCAATGGGTGTCAGCAGGAACACAGGAGGTTCCGCATAAATATGAGAAGGAACTTCTTCCTGGTGAGGGTGACAGAGCCCTGGAAGGGGCTGCCCAGGGGGGTTGTGGAGTCTCCTTCTTTAGAGGTGATTAAAACCTGCCTGGCCATGTTCCTGTGTGACTGGATCTAGGGGGTCCTGCTGTGCAAGGGGGATTGGATAGATGATGTTTCAAGGTCCCTTCCAATCCCTAATATTCTGTGATTCTGTGATTTATTTTCCTTCTCTAACAGCCTCGGTGTGAGTCTTGTGTCTTTATTCTTATGGGCTGCTGTTTGTCCCTGGTTCGTGTTTGAGAGATGGATATTGCATGGTAGAACTCCTGAGTCTTATGTTTGAAGGAATTCTATGTCATTTTCTGATCAAGGAGGGTACTTTTTCTTCACTCGATCCCAGCACTTTCTTCTCAGTCTGTCATTTGGAGTTTGAGAGTGGAAATACTGCTTTTCACTTACAAATTTATCGTGCAGTGACCTGAGATGTCAATCTATTACTAAGGGTCCTTAGTCCTGCTGGAACACAAGTTACTAACCCAAAGCCATGTTTGAAAAGAACTGTATCAACTGTTTGTTGTGTTTATCTGTTGTACCCATGGATACAGTACTATGTGAACAAGTGTCACTGGACAGAAGAACCTGTGTTTGCAGTGTATCCTCACTGTGAGTCTTGTGAGGTTAAATGGAAATTTTACAGGGGAAATGGTGTGTTTTGCTGCTTTTCTTCATTATTCTTCCACACATTTTCCTAATGACTGTGTTTTTAACTCAGAAATTGATTTTATTTGTTTGAGGGGATTGTTCTCACTCTGTGGAGTTTAGTGGCATCCCTAAAAAGTCTTAAAAGTCCTTCTCTTGAGCACCTCTGCTGGCTTCAGCTCCTTGCAGGACTGGGCTGTCAGTGGATAACTTGTACATCTTGCTTGTTGAGTCCCTACTTGTAGGAGATGCTCTGTGGAAAAACTGCTTGCTTTGGTTCTGATGGTCTGTATCAAATCCCTTCTGCTCACATCTAATTGACTTTATGGTTTTCCTCTACAAGTGGTATTTACACTGAGCAACTGTGTCCAATGAGTGCAAGGGCTCAGAGCTTTTGGTACAAAATACTTTCTACTAGATGCTTAAAATACGACATAAATTCAATCCAAAGCAGCTATTTCAATCCTTCTGTGGCAAATACCAGATAACATTTTCAAGGAAGGCTTGTGTATGTGCTGTATTTTTTTGTTTTATTTAAGTTTTCTTTGTCTTTCTCTACCTTAAATAGCAGAGGACAGAAATTGTACTTTTCTTTCTGGATCCAGATATTCTGAACTCCTCTTGGGAAACAAATCAGAAGCAGAATCTATGATTGCAGTTATAAGAACTTGATAATTAAAGACTCATTTCTTCTAACATAATATGGCTAGATGGGTACTTTTTCATTTGGATTCAGATCTTGAATCCATTATAGTGGTCAACAAAAGACTTTCTTGCAATGCCAGAAGGTTTTGCCATAACTGAAAGGAGGGGAAAAAATGGATGGAGATAAAAAAAGCAGGTGAGGAGGATAGAAAAGGAAAGCTGTGATAGTTTCTACTGAAGGAATTTATAAATGCTCATGCAAGTCTTATCCAAGGTGAGGTATGTGAAATATTAGATGTTCCTTCTCTATCAAAGTTCACTTTTTGCTCTTATAAATCATCTATATTTGCTTTTGGAATCCTCTATCCTGAAGGTAGCTCAGTCTTGGAGTGACTCAGTCTCCTGACCTGTGTAGAGCTCATATTTAGAAAGTATACACAAAGGTTCAGAACAAAGGGTGAGAGATCAGTAGTAAAACCATGGAACAATTTGAGCTATAGTCATCATCCTTCTTTTCTCGTATCTGTGCTGTTTTGTAGAACTGAATGAACGCCATTAGAGATTGGTGTCTCCCCTTTAGCTATGGGCTTGTATCACTGTGCATTATGCTGTGGTAGTTCTGGGAAACTGGGAACTGAGTAGGCAGAAGGTGAAGTTAGTTTCTTCAAAGAGTGTTTAGTTTGTCCACAGGAAGCTTTAAAATCACGCTGAGAAAAACAGTGCTATTGAGGGTGTTCTCTCGTGTCCTTCCAGGGGCTACACTCAGATCTGATTTGTCTCTGAGCAGGTGAATGACTCTAGCCCATTAGCAAGTATTTGACCTACTGTGTTCCCCATTTCCCTTTCCAGCTTTGACACTCTATGTAATTTATGTTGCAATTACATTGCAGTTGTAACTCAATTCCCCATTTTTTTCCTTTTTACAGAAATTAGTTATGAAAGGCATTGCAGTGATGAAGGGCTTGGAATAACTACTAGGCTATTTGTCCATTTACTATAAATTTTTCAAAGATAGCATTTGGGAGAACACAAGAAGACTAACTGTACTTCAGAAGCTCAGCCCTGTTTCTCAGACTCTTCAAATTTCAGGCTACACCATCAATGCTGAGTGATATTGCTAAAAAACTGTGAAATGGAGAGCCTACCCTCTTCTCCCCCTCCCCATTTTCCCTGCAAAATATAAAGCAGGAGAGAAAAAGCAATGCTACTCCAACATATTTATCTTTATCCAGTTCCTCTGTCAGTAAGGGGATGAGGCGAAAAATTCAGAACAAAGTAACTTAAAAAAAAAAAAATCAAAGGATTACCCCCCCAACCCTGTACGTGATCCTGATGAATTGGATGATTCAGAAGATGTTAACCAGAGCAACAGCTGTAATGGAAGGAGAGCCTGTAACAAACAGGTTTTCTGATTTATCGGGGTAATCAAGCATAGAAGTGGGCAGGCACTGGGTGGTACAGAATACCAGCATTTTTTTGGTGCTGCCTGGGAGATATATTTGAAGTTCTAGGGAAGAATTGCCCCCTCCCCCTTAATTCCCCTCAAGACTTCTTTTTTTCTTCTTTTCCTGAAAATGAAAGCAGGGAACTGGTGTGTCCCTGAATCTCATTTTAAGCCTTCCTAAGTTTAAAATGATTACTGCTTACTTATTACTGTGATAATGTACCCTCACAGGATACTGGTCCTGCTTGTTGGGGACTCCTAACAGAAGAAAGTTAAAAAGTTAAGGGAGACAGGGAAATATAAATCTAGAGATGCTTAGGGCAATGCAGCAGATGCCCTGTGCTTTTTAAAGTGTGATTTGGCTTTGATAGCCACTAATGGTCTTTGGATTGAAGACTTGGAAGGTAAGAACTCACCCTACAACAACTGAACTCATCTCTAATGCTCCTTTCCTTGCCTGCTGATGTAGTGTCCCACCTCTGTTTCATGTGTCACATCCACAGGAATGTGATGTTGACAAAGTTTAACACAACTTGGCTGTGCTTGTGTTCTTAGAGATGACAATCTCAGTGTGGTGGGGGGCTGAGGTTCCAGCAGGCTTTATCCCTTATAACATGTGTCATCTTAACATGCTTTGCAACTACAGGCTTTAGAGTGATTCTCCCTGACATCCCAGGGGGATTGTGGAGTTTTCTTCTCTGGAGATATTTAAAACCCACCTGGACATGTTTCTGTGCAACTGAATCTAGGGGATTCTGCTGTCGCAGGAGAATTGGACTGGATGGTCTTTCGAGGTCCCTTCTCATCCCTAAAGTTCTGTGATTCTGTGATCCTGGGAGCAGTGTGTTTGCTCAAAAATAGCAATTCTTGGTATACGTTAGTTGGGAGGTTTCTCATGAAGAGCTGCTTTCTTCTTGATATTAAGTCCTTGAAGAGCAGTGCTGTCTAGCCTTGATCAGGAACTTTAAGCTTAGAGATGTCTGGTTGCATCGCCTATTTGTTCTTTCTTTCTTCTGGATGTTTCCCAAGGTTCTTCAGCAGCATGAAGTATGCAGTTCAGTTGCCTTGAGGTCCCATTCACACAGCATCTCGCAACACTGCTCCTCGCAGCACCAGCCATGGGCGGTGGATGTGTGAGAATTCCAGACACCTGTAAATGGAAGGAATGTGGAAGTTAGGGTCTGGTGGCTGGAAGATATTGCGATGTACGGAAAGATAGGCCCTCTCTCTTAGTAGCCAATAGCACGTATCCTATGATGTAACCAGACGGAAGTGACGTTATAAGCCTATATAATGCCGTGTCACCCGCCAATAAACACCATTTGCCGTCCACCACATTGGTGTCTGCGAGCTGATGGACCGAGCGGCCTGTGGTTGGTCGCCGTGCCGTTCCTGAACCAGGTCGCCATGCCGTCTGAAGGCAACGAGACGCTTCAGAAGGCAACAAGGGAAGGAAAAAAGCATTGGATTACCTCTCCCCAATCTTTTGTTGTCATCACTATCACAATGAAAACAATCATCTTTTCCTAGTTTTACAATCTTTCTCAGGAGCGCTTTTGTCAGTTTTGTGTTTGTTAAGAAAATAATCCTCGCTCCCTTGTTGCAGGGAGAAAGAAGCTCAGAGCACACGTGGGATAATATTTGTTTCATTTCCTGATGTGGTTCCTGAAGCCAGAGTGTGAAAATGTTGACCTGGCCTCTGGAGACGATTATCCCAGGGAATTAGTTATTTCCAGGCTGTGTGTCTGCAACTGCTCAGATAGATTGAAAATTTCAAAATTACCGTTATTATTTTAGGAGCAGGGGTGTGGTAGTGGTGTTGTTTGTTGTTGTTTTTAACAACGTGGTGTTGTGGTCAATAACTTCTTGGCAAGAGTTTGAGCGAAGCTGTTACCAAGCTATGAGTTTGCTGGGGGACTTGAACACTGTTTCTCAGAATCACAGAATCTCAGAATATTAGGGATTGGAAGGAACCTCGTAAGATCATCCAGTCCAATCTCCCTGCCACAGCAGCATCTCCTGGATCAAGTCACATAGGAACACGGCCAGGTGGGTTTTAAACATTTCCAGAGAAGGAGACTCCACAACCTCCTTGGGCTGCAAGTTCCAAACTGGTGCCTGCTTTTGCTGTTTGCTATTACTGCTGCTGGGTTTGCTGCAGGTACTAGTATGACATGAATTTTTCTGGCAGTGAAGCTGTTCTTGAGACCCCTGTCATAGGGACTGAATTCAATCTCTACTTAAATGAGAAACCTCTCAAAAATATAACAGAGCACCCAAACAAGCAAAAGAAATAAAAAACCAATGGAGAAAGCAGCCTGCCTTTGTGCCTTTACCTGGAGCAAATATAGGCTTGGGCAGATATCTCCCTGAGTTTGTGATTTCATAGCTGAGCGAATCCCAGCAGTACCACCTGTTTGTCAGCTATTTACCAGCCCCCAGCTATTCCTTTCTCCCCTGAGCCTCCCTAATATTTTCCTGTTTCAGACACCTCAAAGCCAAAGCCCCAAAACAACTGCAGTTATCTACCTGGCTGCAGCTGCTGTGTCCCCTCTTCCATCCCAGCTCTTTCAATCTTGTTGGTCATCCTGGTCAGCCAAGTCCACCTATTTATTCACCTTTGAGCACAGAAAACCATTCCCCATCTTCTGGGGCATCACTCTGGTAGCAATTTAGCAATTAGCTATGGTAGCAATTTAAGAAAAGCTGGATGCCAGCTGGGACTTCCAAGGAAGAAAAATAAGATGTGTCTGAGAGAAAACAGGTGCACTGCAGCCCCATGTTTGCTGAGCTCTAACTATACATCTGATGAAGCAGCAAAAATATTTTGGGTAACCTTCCGAAGAGCTGTCTCCTGCACTACATTATCATTAGCAGTGGCACATTCCTGGTTTTGCTAAGTACATCAAGGATATTTAAGGAGAAAAGAGCACTATTTACAGTTTATTTTGCATAGAGCTTGTTTGGGAGTGTTTTGTCGTGACGTGTCAGTGACAATCCAAAAGCTCCGGCACCGCCCTCTTTAGCATATGCCT
The DNA here is from genome assembly GCA_013400115.1 of Rhinopomastus cyanomelas. Lineage (NCBI taxonomy): Eukaryota > Metazoa > Chordata > Aves > Bucerotiformes > Rhinopomastidae > Rhinopomastus > Rhinopomastus cyanomelas. Next base: position 95,214 of record VXBP01000820.1, on the reverse strand, counting down.
GACTTCCCTGACTCCTGTGGGTTTGATTTCTCGGTATCGAATGCATCTGCCCCAGCAAAAGAGCCTTCGCTCTTAGTTGATAGCTACAATGAAGCAGCTCCACAAGCATGTTTTAACCTGCGTATTTTGTAAACACAGCATGGAAAATTCACAGAGAATTTCTGTTACATCCTGAGGCAACTTGTGAGCTTTTTCCAAAGTAAAGGATGGGGAGCTACATGGCGGTGCATAAGGAAGAGAAAGTGAACAAAGAGAAGGCAGATGGGAACGCGCAAGTAGAGGTTGCAATTAGTGTCTCTTGTGCACCCTGCAAAAGCTGTTCATTCTGCTCTTGCTACAAAACCGATTGCCTCATGGAGGCACAGTACACACTGCCAGAAGCCTTTACGCTGGTTTAGGTACTTGACCTTCTTTAACAGCCAAAAGTGTGTTGACATGGGCTCTGTTGTTCCTGGAGTCCCACTGGTGTAGTAGTGTCAGCTATAGGATGTGCATTTTCCATGCCCTGAGCTGACCTTGGGTGTGCAAAGCTTTGGTGAAGCTTACAGTGTAGACGTGGCCTAAGGCAGGGAGAATTTGCCAAATGCAGTGTTTAATGAGACAGCCAAAGGAGTGTAACACATAGCAAGTTCAGCAAAGGCCCTGAGGCCTGGGGTCCTAGGAATGTGCTGGTATGGAGCGAAACAAGCTAGTGAGTCTTTTCATCCACTTCCCCAGTTCCAGTGTGCCTACCATCTCGGGCTGCAGCAGGGAGAGGCTCACAAGACCTGCTTTTCATCCAAGATGTCTACTGGTGCCTCTCTGCTCTGAGCAGGCGCTCTTCTGTTCTGGTGTCCAGAGGGCAGAAGAGGCCAAGAGGAAGTGCCACAAAACCCATACCTGGCATGGGCAGCAGAGTAGTGTAAACCCACTGCATACTGGGCAAAGCACATGTGATGCGGTGGAAGAGTCTGGGTATGGGTAGGCTGTGTTGGCAAAGAGATGGGAAACCAGTGCAGAAGGACCACAGCCAGGCAACTGCCACAGACAGAAGGTTCCATTGTGAATTGACTCTCTTGTTATAACCTCCTGGTATTGGGTTTTTTATGTGCAATCCCAAAACTCGGGCACTATGGAACCACCCAAGATGCAACTGAGTTTTGTTTTGCAGTAGTTCTGAGAAGTATATTGACTGGTTTGGACAGGTTTAATTTCAAGTACTTGAGGTACAGTAGTTGCATGTTATTGTGTTCCCCTCAAATATTGTGATACCATCATTACAGATCCCATAGCTGTCTGTTGTGAGTTAACAGACCAGTGTGTCATATCACACAAACACATATAATTCTAGCGCACCCAGTGCCTGGAATTCTCAATGTTTCTATGCTTGGAAATGTGAAAAAAAAGACTAACGTGGATCTCTAAAGGCTTCTGAAAGATAGGAGAGGTTTTTCTGGAAGGGTCTTTTTGGACTTTTATATTACAAGGCAAATTCTTTTGTGTTTTCTGCTAGGAAAGCTGCTCACCCACCTTATGGTGAACGGATGAGGACTGGAGCCCAATGATCTGTAGACTAGAGGGAAGGCCCTGATCACTGGCTAAGGCTTTCCCGCACTTAGCACCTGCTTAACCTTATCTCCAAAAATGAAATTTTCTTTAATTTCCAGAAAAAGTTATTTTCTCATTTAGCACAGCTTTAGTTCTTTTAGAGTGATTTAATCACAGATTAGAAGTATGGTTTGAGAGCCCTCCTGGATGTGCATCGGACCACACCCAGCAGGTTCATCTCTCTTTTGCTGGCAGAAGTTTAAACTGCAAAGGGAATCTATTGCTAAGAGTTGCAGTTCTGAAAACAGCTCTCTGAGCAAAATCTCTTTGAAATTGGTTCTATTTCATCAGGGAGATAAGAAAATAAACACGATTGTTCCTTGGCTCTGAAAAGCTTTTTATTCAACAAAGTAATCTCTCTGCAGAAAGATATTTAGAGCTTGCCTGCTTGACAGTAGCTTGTTTGCTGACACTCCTTTAGGTTGTAAGGAGTAAGAGACTAATGCTCTTTGTTTTGTACAGCTTAGAAATGTGTTGAGAGGTGACAATGTGAAATAAAGAGAATTGAAAGCATGGAAGCTGTGGAGGGTGGTGGCACAGCCCCGCAGTAGGCTAAGGCAGCAGGGATGAAGATTGAAGTCTCAATTTTTGCTTGTTTGGCTCACTCTTCTCCCATTTCTGCTCTGTGAGCACAACCTAGACCAGAGCCTCTGCTCATATGGAGGTCACACAATCTATTTCTGTCATGCTGACATGGTCTGGCCAATAGCAGGGGAGCATGAATCAGAACCTTATTTTGAAACCAAAAATATATGGTGTCACTTTGTATTATGATAGCATCCAAGGACCAGTTAGGATCAGGGCTTCATCTATTACAAGTTGAAAACATGTTGTGTTGTTGATCCCCTGGGAAATTTCAACCCAAGATACAACAAGCTGTAGGAGGAGAAGGCAGGGTAAAGGACTTGAGGAGTTGGGTGGTCTGCAAAATGCTGGAAAGGAGACAAAAGGCTATATAGTGAAAACTGTCGCTACTTAGACAAGTAACTGAAAGATAAGACTTGGAAAAGAGGAAAAGACCTTTGTTTAACTAAACACTGAAGACATCTGAAAGATCTTGAGCTGATGTGGAACTGGGGTGGGAGGAGGCAGGACAGGCAGGTGAGCATATCAGTGGCATTGTTGCAGCTTTCCCAGATAGTGTTTGGGCTCTTTATTTCCTCAATTATATTTATTTGGTGGGATATTGTTGATACAGGCTTGTTCTGGAAAAGTAATATAAATTTATTTTAAAAGGCTGGCTTCATGAGAATTGTCTTAGTTGTCCCACCCGCTGCTTTTCAGTGAGGAGTGTGACAGGTGGCAGCTAGGACTGCAAAACCAACTGGAGGAGAAATGAAGAAATGCCTCATGCTGAGGGTGGAAGATGTTTAGGAGACAGAATGAAGCTGGTTTGTCACACAGTGCAAAAATGTCTGTCTTTCTTTGTCACTTCTCTCCTGAAAACCTCAGAAAAGAGAAGTGGGAAAGGCAGTGAAGTGATCTGTGCGCGGGTGCTGTTACCGTCTCCAGAAGTGAAAAAGTCTTTAATCAGAATCACACATTTACAAGGCTCAGGCTGATGATATTCTCCTCAACCTGAGCACTTCTCCTGGAACAAGAGAAAGATATTCAAACGCTTTGCATCTCCTGGAACGGCTGTGGAGTTGGAGGCAGTATCATGGAAACCTTGGTTAGGTATGTAGTATTCAACAGCTTCACAGATGAGCTTCCAGGAAACCTTTACAGCTTTTGTCATAAAAATAGCATTCATATACGACTTTGTTTATGGTGGGGCCCCACCGTGAATTGTTTGGGGTTTGTCTGTAAAATTTCTAGCCCATTGGTCTCACAATGAACGAGTTGGAGCTTTGCAGCATTTAAACCCTGTGAGAAGGAAATAATATTTTAAGAGAAATCATATTTTTGGGCCTGGCAAGTTTGATGTTGATGAGTACTGCCAGAATTTTTAATATTATTGAATTCAACAGTCTTTTCCATCAAATTCCAGAATCATCTGGAACATTCTCTCTCATGTGAAATAAATGCTTGTTGGCTGCCAGGTGATTAACGGTGTTTGCTGAGATGTGAGGGTGTCTACTTTGTTTTGCTACTGTAATTTCCAGTAAAGATTTGGTCAAGACTTGAAACTGTCTCAAATGATGTATTTTGCAGCTTTAAGTTAAAATTCAGACCTGCCAAAAGCTTCTTGATTGTTAGTTTTTCTGGCTGAAAGCACCTAATTTTTCCACTGTGCTTTGTACCTCTAGTTATCGATGACCATTTTATCTCTCTGGCTTCAGCAAAGACAAACACTGTATCACTTACTAAGTGTGAGGAGGTGGGGGAGGAAAACCCTTGCTAAAGTATTAGTAAAACTTTTCAAAGGATTGCAAATTAGTCAGATGTTGTACAAATAAACCGGGAAAGTGGAAGTCATAGCAAGAAGATTTGCAGCCTAAGAGAGACACAAGCTGCTGGTTGCATTTGAAGGAAAGGGTAGAGGTGGGAAATCAATGGTTTTGAGGAGGGATCTACACTGGGAGGCCATTTGGCAGACAAAATTAGACACTAATCAAGCATAAAGAGTGGCAAAACTTCCATCACACAGGAAGAAGCAATCTTAAGGAGAGAGAAGCAATTAGTGATAGAACAAGAGGGAATGGGTTCATGTTATAACAGGGTAGGTTTAGACTTGATATTAGGAGGAATTTTTTCACAGAAAGGGTGGTCAGGCACTGGAATGGGCTTCCCAGGGAGGTTGTTGAGTCACCATCCCTGGATGTGTTTAAAGATCATTTAGATGAGGTGTTGAGGGATCTGGTTTAGAGGTGACCTTGTAAGGTAGGATAGATGGTTGGACTTGATGATCCCAGGGGTCTTTTCCAACCAGAGTGATTCTGTGAAATCAAAGTGGAAATGAAATATCCCTGGCTCTGTGAGGAGATATCAGAAACTGATCACTAATAGTGTGACTTTGTTAGCAATTTATTGCAGAAGCAGAATATCATTGCAGTGACTGCTCTTAACTTGTGAGCCCTGTGCAACACCTGCTGATTCTGTTAGGGTGAAAGCGTGCTTAAATGGCATTGGATCTTCACTGTTTTCAACTATGCAGCCCTCTGTGCTGGCTCATGTGATTCTGCAGGAGTTCTAGTGGTCCCGTGGGCACAATGCAAGATGTTGCACTGGTTTACCTGTCAGTGTGTCAGCTCCACTGAGCACCTGAGATATTTTCATAGAATCATAGAATGGCTTTGGTTGGAATCATAGAATCATATGGGATTGGAAGGGACCCCAAAAGATCATCTAGTCCAATCCCCCTGCCACAGCAGGATCACTTCACTGGAGAAGTTACGGAATCAGAATCACGCAGGGTTGGAAGGGACTCTGATCATCCAGTTCCAACCCCGCCACCAAGCTGGGACACCCCACCACAGACCAGGCTGGCCAGAGCCCCATCCAATCTGGCCTTAAACACCTCCAGGGATGGGGCCCCAACCACCTCCCTGGGCAACCCATTCCAGGCTCTCGCCACTCTCACGGTGAAGAACTTGCTCCTCACATCCTTTTCACAGAATGAGATCAGTACCTTAAAGATCATCTAGTTCTAATTTTGCAGTGGGACTGTTGTGATTTCAGCATTGTTTATACCAGACTCTCAAAATCACTTGGAAAAGCTTCTGATACAGACGGTTCTACTTTTGTGGAGTAAATAAATGTGCTTGGGAAGCAGCCGAAAGCTGCAGTCCTAAACATAGCCAGAGGGTGAAGGGCAACAGGCTTTGTTTCACTGACCCAGAACCATCATCACCAATCAGCATTGATAAATATGTATGTGTGTGCAGGGATGTATTCACTGTAAAGCTCTAACAAAAACTGTTCATAATTGTCACAATTAATGATTTTAACTTATTATACAGTTGTGAAGAGTCTGGAGCACAAGCCTTGTGAGATGTGGCTGATGGAGCTGGGTAGTCTGAAGAAAAGGAGGCTGAGGGTACACCTCAGTGCCGTCTACAACTTCCTGAAAGGGCAAGAGGAAATGGCCTCAGGTTGCACCAGGGGATGTTTAGATTGGCCATGAGGAAAAATTTCTTATTGGAAAAGGTCCTTAGGCCTTGGGACAGGCTGCCTGGGGTGGTTGGATTGCCATCCCTGGACGTGTTTCACAGTTGTGGAGCTTAGGGACAGGGTTTACCAGTGGCCTTGGGACTGTTCCGTTTATGGTTGGACTTGATGAACTTAGAGGTCATTTCCAACCTAAATGATTCTGTCATTCTTTTGCGTAAGAAACTGTAATGTCTGTGCGCTCACATATAATCCATAGAATGGACTTTTTTCATAGCAGTACATCATTCTTTTTAGGTCCTTAAATACTGTAAAGTGTAATTAGCGATAGGAAGCTTTTATTCCTCTTTACTTCTGTTCCAAACTTGTGTTTCATTTGTTGTCTGTGTTACATAATGCTCTTGTGAAGAGAGAGTAGAGATGACTCTGATTTTTGTGCGAAAAAGAGTATCAACAAAAAAAAGTCCCTGTTGCTGGTAGCTGAACAGAAAACTTCTTAGCAGAGGGAGACCTCATCGCTCTCTGCAACTATCTGAAAGGACATTGTAGAGATGTTGGTGCTGGTCTCTTCTTACAGGTCATTAGTGACAAAAGCAAAGGGAAGGGCTTCAGGCTTCAACGCGGGAGGGTTAGACTGGACATGAGGAAGAAATTCTTCAGGGAGAGAGTAGTCAGGCACTGGAATGGGCTGCCCAGGGTGGTGGTTGAGTCCCTATCCCGGGGTGTGTTTGAAAGATGCTTAGATGAGGTGTTGGAGGATCTGGTTTAAGGGTGAATTTGCAGAGGTAGGGTTGATGGTGGGACTCTGTGATCCCAAGGGTCTTTTCCAACCTGAATGATTTTGTGATTAGAAGGATCATTTAGGTGCTAGTCAAATTAGTGAAATAATTTAGTCACTGAAATACAGTTAAATGTATGTAAACAATTTTTAATAGAAAATCAATGCATTCGTGATGAGAAAATGTGGGATACATTTTAATGCTGTTGCTTTCTAAGCTATGTAAATACAGGTTTATGAGGAAATGATGACTGATATCAGTGGTTTCAAGAACCATTTCTTCAGTGCATTATCCTTCAGCTGGAAACAGTATTTTTCATTCTTTTTCTAGTTATTAGATAAAACAATCTGGAGATGCTCCATATGAAGCAGACCATGTATGCAGGAAACTTCCTGGAATTAAAGTCTTTAGATAGAATTGAACTTTTGATTCCTTCAGTATTAAATTTGGGTATCCAAGAGCTTAGCTACTATGAGAAGTCCTTAAGAAAATGACATTGTGAAGAACTAAATTTGCTTTAAAAATCATGACAACCTGAATTATGAAAGGGCAAATCCCTATTATTTTGTCCAAGTGCTAGTCAGCCATTTAACCTCCCAGAACAGTCATGGACAGCAGACAAAGAGACATGAAAGTAAGAGGCACTGAGGAAGCACCTCAAATAGATCCTCCATGAGAAGAAGAGCTACATAAAGCTCCCAGCAACCGTCACTACATAACCCAAGCAAGAGATACTGTAGTCTCTTGGGTGTGAGCCAGTGTGGAGAAGTGCAGTGCAGTCATCTTGCACTGGCAGGAGTAGGGAGAGATGCACCAGTTGACCTAGTTGGTATTTCCCCTACTCATCAAAAAGGAATAGGCAAGCCGTGGGGAGCACTGTGCCACTAAATAGCTTTCTGTCTAGTTGTAGTGTCTCACCTTCTATTTTTAAGTGTCTCATGAAAGTGGTAAGGAAAAGCAATATAAAAGAGAAAGAATGTAAATATTATGGTTCAGGGCTATCAGCAAAAACCAAGTGCAAATGCCTGGCTTTCAGTGAAAGCTTTGAGGGGCTCCTAGTTCAAAGGGTTCCAGAGATGTGGAGAGGCAGCTATGCACATTATTTTCTTTCTCTCTATCGGTCACCACTTATTGATGGCAGGTAAGTTAAAGGAAGGGAGCGCTTCCCTGCTAAGCAGTTCTCAGAGGACAGAAATGTTGGCATGGGAAAGAGCAGCTCCAAGGTGGTAAATACTTTTCCGAACGACAAGACAATTTCTCTGCTGAGGCTAGAATTATCAGCATTGAAACAGCTTCTGCTTGTGCTTAGACCTTCTGATGCAGTTGGCTATTTCAGTGCATGATGAAGTACTCATGGAAAAAACTCCACAGTTTCAGGGCTTTATTTTAGGAAGGCTTTTTGCTCTTCATCAGTCTAATGACCTTACTGTGGTTTTATCTTGCAAGATGAAAGAACTACTGGCAGATATCTTAGAACTAAACTGTGGGCTAGGATTGCTCTTTGGTTTGATTTTTTTTTTAATAGGGTCTGATACAAGTGGGAGTACCTGCGAGTTGGAAAATATATCTGCAAAACCCCTGGAAAATGTGTATTTTTATTTAAACTTGATCCTACTGTATTTAGTGCCAGAGCTACAAAGTGAACCTGGTACGAACAGAAAGTGAGGCAGAAAGCTACAGTTTGGCTTCCCCAAATCAACGAGTGGCAAAATCAGGGGAGATCCTAAATGTCAAAGGCGAATGCTTCAGATCTTTACTCTTAATCACAATTTTGATTGCTAAGGACTTACTTTTCAAACTGTTCTATTTGCTACCACAGCACCGTATGCATCTACAGGCTAGAAAGCAGCCTGTGTATATTCTAGTCAATTAATTCTGTCCTAAAGCAGCAGAAGTTCAAAGATTGATACTTTTCTGATTTATTTATCTCATCTAGCTTTGCACAAGGTCTCTGCTGACAATATTAAAATACTTTCTAATTTGTGAGTAATGTGTAGAAGCAAGGGGAAAGAGGAATTGGCATGAATTGCCCTTAACAAGTAGGTGTGTGTTTCTTTTTTATCTCTCAGCCAGGGCTTTGTCAGAGTTGGAAGAGCAGAGATCGGTTAATGCTCAGACAGGCTGTTGAAATTCCAGTCTGGTTTTCTAATTTAGAAGTGCTACTGGACGACACAAATGGTAGGAATAATTGTAAATTCTGCGGGGGATAAAAAAAATAAAAGAAAATGGAAGGGAGTCCATGAGACTGTAAGGAAAGGTCTTGAAGTAGTTCTTTAAAAACTGGGTTGGTGCTGCAGTCTGCTATGCTCATTCACTTTAGCTGCCTTCCACCTTGATCGAGGATGGATATTTGATTTGCAGCAAAAGAATGTTTTGTCTTTTGAGTGCACTTCTCATCTCCGGGTAGGCTCATGGAGAAAAGAGGTTGAGGATGAAAGCAGGCAACAGCAATACAGTTTTGGGGAGAATACTGGTCCTATTGTGTTTCTTTTCCTGTCATCTTTGTGTGTCTTATTCTAAATAAATACATACTTTTCCCCCTGTGCTGAGACTTGACAGGAAATCTGTAGCCAGACTCTTTGGAGATGGTTCCCTCAGTCCTAAAAGTAAAGGTGATCGTGCTTTATCTTGCTTCTCAGCTAACTTCTTCCAGGATGACACCTCACCATTTGAAAAGCACTGAGTTTGCTTAAGAAACATTATCCAGCAGTGAATTATATTGGAAGGGGCTAACTGGGCTGCAGATGGCTGACTGGGGCAGGGGGACTGTGAAAAGCCTTCACTGTTGGAAGGACAAGACAGGGAGAAAAGAATTGCCCTACTGCCTTGTTCTGTGGACCGGTCTGGTATAAACTCTCAGAGCTCCCAAGTTCTGGCTTTTATACTGTGCTTCAAGTGAGACTGAAGGATGGAAAACTGGTTTTCTGAGTTATTTTGAGGTTTTTATTATGTTCGGGGATTAATTTGGATGACAACAATGGTGTTTTTAGTGCACCCAGTAGAATTAAATAAGCAGTCTGGCAGCAGATCTGAGCAGCAGAAGGTGAAAATAAATAAAATGGAGCAGTGAAGAATGCAGAAAGAAACAGAAAGTGTTCAAAGGCATGTAAATGCGCAGAAGGCTCCAGCCAAATTCATATGCAAACATCTGAGACTCAAATCCTCTTCCCTCCTTTGCTCCTTCTCTGATGATGTGCAGATACTGCCCCTGCCCCCTCATGCATTTGCCCTCATGACAGAATTTAAGCAATGGAACAGAGGAAAAAGGACGTAGATGTGACTATGTGAGAAGTTGCTTTGCCATTCAGTTGTGTATGGGAACCACATCTTTCTCTCTAGATTGTGTGTGGGGGGGTTATTCTTTCAGCATTTTGAGAAAGACTTATGATTCCACCTGGATTCATGCACAATAGCTTTCCTGTCTGTACTCTTTATCTTTCTTTGAGAGCTCTCCGACTAAGTTATTGTTCTCCTGGGATGTATAAAATATACTCTCACCTACCCTGGAGTAAGAGATTCTGGAACACAAAGACTCTGCTGAAGGCCTTTTGCAGTGTCTATTCCTGCCCAGTCGCACCTGGAGCTCATCTGTAGGGCCTTACTCAGGTTGGGTCACATGGTGGGGCACTGTTAACCCAGCAGGATATGGCTGTGCGCTGTGATCCTCGTTAGAGGAGGTTCTCACCAAAGCTCTCGTTTGAGCTTGTTGACTCATGATTTGCAAGTCACCTCTCTGCAGTCAGTGGTGCAGCATTCAAACTTTCAAACTTCAAGCCAAAATGGTGCTGAAGTGCTTTGTTGGCCTTCATGGAATTATAGGCAGCTTTTCCTGGGATGATGGTGAATTAGAATTGTGCTAAAACCTAGCAAGATGAAGAATCATCTCACATCTAAAGGTTTCATTACTTTTTCTGCTTGAAAATGAGGCCAGCATTGCTCAAAAATGGTGCCTGAGAATAGGAAATTTCTGGAAGAAGCTTTTTTTGGCATGGGGAGAATTCTTGTTTGGGGAAAAAAAAGACGCTGGAAATTGTGGTCCTACATGAAGCTTTGGACCTGCACAACTAACTAAATTCTGTGAAATCCAGTTCTCAATTACATTGACTTTAGTGCCCCAATCCTGTACTGAAGGCTGCCCAGAGCTGGAGTCACAGGGTTCAGAGATGCCTGTGGCTTTGTATGTCTTTGTCCATTGCTGCTGGGGCTCTGCATGCAGTGGGATGGCAGTGTGGTGATCAGTATGTATTGTTCTCAGTGCCTGATAACCATTGTCTCTGCAATTCCTCACTGCAGTACTGCTTAGATCCAGAATCCTGCTCCTGAGAAAGAGATTGCTTGGTGTTTACAGGACAGTAAGTGATGGCCAACAGTTAAACAGTCTCTGATGGTTTTTGCTAGTCACTGTTATTTCTCTAGACACCTTTCTCTTGCTATAGGCAGGGTATTAATGAAGAACCACATTCTGCTGCAGTTCATAGTTGCAGAGTGAGTAACTTGAAACCTTGTCATGTGTTTAATGCCATTTCACTACTTAGCTCACAGAACCTCTGTGAGAAATATTCCAGGTCCCTTGACCTTGGGTTTTTTCTCAGATTTGTTTTGAACAGCATGCCTGGAACATGTGTTTCATGTGTTATATTTCCTCTGTGGATTCATCTTTGACATTCGCTGTGCAAACATTTCTCATAATTAGTTCTGATCAGTAGAGCTAGTTCCACTGCAGATGATTTAACTCACTTTTGTTGGCTGTCACAAAACACATACAGGATGCAGCCCTGTAGGTGAGCTGGGAGGAGTAAAACTTCCCCAAACAGATCTCAGACTGGCATCACGAAGTACTTGTGCACCCTGTGTGTGCCCATAGCAGCTCTGCAAAGCCAGTGCTCATGTAGTTAGTAAAGGCATTCAAAACACACATGTCCACAGATCCTGAGGTTAGTAGACAGATCTACCTCTCAGCTGGGTGGGAGCTTATTCCACGATTTCATGAGCAGTTTACAAACATCTCTAAAAGTAGGCTTAATTTCACTGACTTTGCCAGTTGGACCTTCTTGATTCAAGTGGCACCTGAAGAGGAAAACAAAAGAAGCATTACAGGCTTGTTGAAAATGGGAATATTCTGTTTCCCTCCTTTATTTTCATGGGCTGGGTTTTAGACTGAGGGGATGTGTTAATTAGTCATGGAACAAAATCCAAAGCTGCAAGAGCAAAAAAGCCCACATTGCTTGGGAAACGGTACGAACGTTTTTCTTTGCCTTTGATTGTATATCTTGCATGTGCTTTGTTGCCAACAATTGCAAAGGTCTTGGCTGTTTCAGGACGAGAGGGGATCTGGGTACTGGAGAAATGTTGACTATTTTATTTTCGATTATCTTAGCAGCACTAAATAACACACTGTACTGTCCACACTAGAATCTGATGACTTCTGTGCCTTGGAGTCCAGGGGCAGACAATATGGGCTGCTGCATTTTGGAACAGCCTTTTGTCAGGCAACCTGTTACATGTGGTTTTAGAGGCTCTTCCCTGTCCCAACGGTGCCCTTGCTCCGGGCACACCCTCTGTGTACATTCTGCACATTCCATAAGTGACTTTGCTTATATAACCCTTGCTGTGCTACCTTCCTCTCCCCACATAGGTGAACTGCTGGCTGCCCTCACTTAACAGCTCTGCTGTCCTCACCTACCATCCCAGTCAACTGTTGGGCTGCATTTCTGATTCCACTTCTCTCTTCTCTAATACCTAAACACCACCACGAGTTTTGGGATGTTTCTTTCCAGGGCAGAACCAAGGCAGTTACCTAGTTGCTGCAGAAGCCAAAGTGATTTTGGATGTGTCCGCCCACTCCTTAACTGGAGTCTTAAAACGTCTTCACCCGGAGCAGTCCTGTTCAGCAGGATCAAGGAAGTTTGCAGGCTGGAGCTGCTGCTGTTTCCATTTAAGTACCTTGTGCTGGGCAAACCCATGCACTATCCTGAGCCACCTCTCTTATTTCCTCATAATAGGAATGTTAACATCCAACTAGTTATGAAACCCCAAACAACCAACCCCCCCAACACCAAATCTGAGATCCTTGCACAGAGATGTGCTTCAGGAACAAACTGTACTTGCTCACACTAAAAACTGTGTCAGTAAAAAAGAGGTTCATCCAGCTTGTGGGTTCAGTTTTCAGAGTTTCTTGCCAGGTGCTGGTGATTTTGTAAAAGGGAACATTTCTCTGCTTGGATTGCTCCAGCCATGGATGATCTATCAGGAGCCCGCCTGGCCATGTTCCTGTGCAACTTGATCTAGGGGATTCTGTTGTGGCAGCGGGACTGGACTAGATGATCTTTCGAGGTCTCTTCCAATCCCTAATGTTCTGTGATTGTAATGATAACCTTGTCAATACCAACGAGATCTGCTGCTCAATGCCAGGTTACACCGGTAGGTGGATGAACAGTCTCAAAAGACTGCTCTGTAATGAGCTTATTGTATTGGTTATGGGGTTTTCATCTTAAAATGTTTGTTTTTTAAACCATTATCAGATTCATCTGCAGAGATTTCTGCTGGAACACAAGAGGAGGGCTTTCATTTTCAAGGCTGCAGAGCAGTTCTGGCTGCTGCTGCAGTCTGTTGGAATTGTGGGCATGCAGGAACTTTAGGAATGAATTATTAGTTGTTGTTATTAATTTATTTGGGAAACACAAACATCATGACTCATTAACTCATGTCTTCAAAAAATGCTGGGCTCGTTCTTCTCTTCAGGATTAACATTCTACTGCAAAGTGCTATCTTCCAGCACCGATTTTAAGGAGAAATTGAGAACAGGGTTGTGAATGGAGACTGACTCTGCTAATCAGCAAAACCCTGCAAAGCTGATAATACACAACAGGCACAGAATCCCGGGACTTCAACATCATGTGCTTTGTGCCTTTAACGCATCTGCCAGAATCTGTCTCAGTGACACAGGGCACACATGAATATGATGTCACCAGTCTGAAACCATGTATCCCTGAGGTTTCCTGCATTCGTTTCTGATCTGGGCTTTTAATTTGATGTCGTCTATTTGATCATTATATCCTGTTTCTTTTAAAATTCTTGGCTAATTTGCTGTCTTCTGCTGTAATTTCCATTCCTGAATTCTCTGATAAGTGTCAGCCAGTACCTTCTCAGACATTTCCTCTGTATGTAACCCAGAGAGCTGCTTAATCATAACTCATATGTGTGGCAATATGGTTTTATTATTATTCGCGGCTTTCTAAAGCTGCAGTCAAATCATAATTTGAGAGTACAATAGCTGAATTTTTAAAAAAATAGAGGAAGAATGGTAAGTCGCTCACTGTGGACGGAACGATTTCCTTAGCAACCTTTTGTAATAAAGGGCTCTGTAAAATACATTTCACTCAACTTTTGTCATCCGATTGTCTTTGGATCTGCCTTTTTGCTCTTGTGACAGTCCCAGAACCTAATGGCTGTGTTGCAGTAAGCCAGACTGCAGAGGAAATTTTTGTCCTGATTCTTCTTTGCTGCCTTTCTTTCCTGAAAGGCCAGATTTCCTTTGGGAGAGACCTGCATGCACCCGAGTCCCTGCAGTTTACAGTGTCATCTTCTGGAGGTGGCAACATTCCCAGTACCTATCATCACCGAGTGCCATAAGCACCAGATTTCACATCTATCTCCTCGGCGAAGAATATAAATAGAAATCAAAACCAGTTGTGCGAATGCGTTCGGTACACAAGCTGAAAAGAAATGCCTTCTGCCTGTGTGTGCTGGAACTCCTCTGTCCACATACTTCCATCGATATGTTCTGCTTGCTGCTTGTAAATCTAAATCCCTGCGTCTGAACATATTTGCCACTAGATCATCCAGTATAAAACTATTGAGAGAGATCATCTACCACAGGAAATATCTTACTGAGATGGATGAGAAAAAAAAATAGAGACATGAATTCAGTGAACTAAAATGTCATTGCTTTACACTGTTAAATATTTTAAAAAGCCAGGAGCACAGAAGTATCTGATAGACATTTAATTTTGTTCTCTCTTCTTTCCCTTCTCAGCCATGTGTGCTTATCCTATTTAACAGAGTAGAGTTGTCTGAAAGAACAGGACTATTTTTAATACACCTTTCCGTGGCTCCTTGGGACATATGTGAACAATTTTAAAAGAAAAAATGAAAAAAGAAGTCGATTTGCCATGATTCTTAGATGTCTTAGATGTACTGGACAGATGGATTCGGTCACTGTAAGGCAAATAAATAAATTAGCATTATCTTTGAAATGTATAGCTACGCTTGGCATCTGCAGTCACCATACTCCCTCCCTGCAGCTCAGATGCCTTCACCTACACTGCTGAACCAGCCTAACTTTATATTCTGTTTGGCCTTGAGTTTGAACAGAGGGACCACCTGCATGAAAGAGATGTGAAATGTTATGCGTGCCTTTGTAATGGGATAAAGTACCAGAGTACCAAGTCTGCAAATATTTTACTGAGCAGGTCATGTATTAAGTAAAGCACTGAAAGGTAAAATGATAAATGATGAGGTCATAGCTTTAGAACTGCTGTCCAGGTGGTGAAAAGCCGGAGGTCTGAGATTTGGGAAAAAAAAGCTTCTTCCTTTAAGCTTCGCTGCCTTGGTGTGCTGCCTCCATTTTATAGGATGAAGCTGTAGCCTCTTGGGTAGCTTTTTGCCCTGTTTGTGTGTAAATCTGCCTGTAGAGCAAGAACCTTGCAAAGGAAGGATAGAGATGAGATTGTGACCATCATAGCCCATTGAGGCTGGGGAGAGGTCTGGAGAACAGGATCTGTGAAGCATGGCTGAAGGAACTGAGGTTGTTTAGTCTAGAGAAGAGGAGGCTGAGAGACCTTATTGCTCTCTACAGCTACCTAAAAGGAGGTTGTAGCAAGGCTGGTGCTGTTCTCTTCTCCCAAATTCCTAATGATAGGATGAGGGGAGATGGCCTCAAGTTGTGTCAGAGGAGGGTTAGATTGGATCTTAGGAAGAAGTTCTTTGCTGAGAGAGTGGTTGGGCACTGGACCAGGCTGTCCAGGGAGGTGCTGGAGTCCCCGTCTCTGGAGATGTTAACAAGCGAGTAGCTAGAGCACTTGAGGCCATGATCTAGGAGTTAGGGAGGTGTTGGGATGAGGGCTGGACTTGATCCTGGAAATCCTTTCTAGTCAGGATGATTCTATGCTCTTTTCCAGTGCCTCATGGGCTGCAAAAATACATTTTGTTTATTGCCAGAATTTTACTCAGTCTGATGTAAATGCTTGTGAAATGCTTTAATTTAGCCTGGCAAGGAGAGTCACAGAGGCTCTATTTGGACATTGACCTCCTTCCCCCCATTTTTAACCCATAAGCTGCAGATCAGGCAATACCTGCCATCTCCAGCCCAACCCAACAGTTCCAAACTCAGCAGAAAAAAACACAGCTGAAAACTTCCTGTACTGCCTTGTCTTTTCCACTTTGCTTCCTAGATTGTGGAAGATGCTAATAACTGCAGGAACTAGAGTAAAAGGTTCTGGATGGGATCAGGGTATTTCACACCACTTCTTTATTGCTTTTGCTGTAAAGTGTAACTCAGGAAGTTATTCAGTTTGATTTGAAATTGCCTCTCTCATATGTGACTGTTCCTTTAGCATAATGTGTGATGTAGGTGCCTGGGTGTGAACATGTGCTTCAGACTGATGTGGGTAGCACAAAGGTGTGGGGTAGAGGGCCCATCAGTCATGTTTCAAAGCACTCTTGCTTTGTCAACTATGCAGCAAGCTGCTTTATTCTCTCTTTTCTGCCTCGGGCAGTGGAACATCAGTCAACTCTTTCCAGAGTGAAAGTCAGTTGTGTTCTGGTGGTCTGTAGAGCCCAAGGTGCTCACTAAAGGGCTGGTGAAGTGAGACGGCACAGGCAGGCTCGGCAACAAAGCTGATCCGTCCGTGACAGCAAGGTAGGTGAAGTGAACTAGCATAATTCAAGGAGAGTTTTAAGGACAGAATTTAGGTTTGAATAGTCTGCATCTGTAACGCGTGCCCACAGGCTCCCATCTTAAACAGTAAATTGCACACATCTTCAGGAACAGTGGCTCCCTTATTTCTGAGGGACTTTGTTTCACTGGGACAGAATTCACCTCCTTATACTACCTGTCAGTGCCCTTGAGGGATTCCCATCTCAGTAATGTGACTGCCTCCTTTCCTAAGTGGAAGGCTAGGATTAAGAGACATGAGCAGTAGCTGGTTGCTGTTTAACTGGCAGTGTGCACCACCTACAAACCACTAGCTCGATGTGTAAATGCTCTTCTGATGGAAATATATTCTTGGTGCCCCTGGCTAGGGCACAGCCCTGGCAAAGAGGTGAGATGGTTATGTCCAGCCTGGCTGTGCCAAGCCTTGAGCACTGTCCTCAACCTTCTTTCTGTTTTGAGAGAGGAGAGAGTAAGAAAACACATCCCTTGTCTAGAAGCGGGGAGAATGAGTCTTTGGGCAGGAGAGTCCCATGATTTGCATTAGGAGTTTTTCTCTCAGTGTTTGTGTGTGGATAATCACACTTGGAAAGCGCATGAGCACTCATGGTTCGGCTCCGAGCGAGGCAGTGTTGAAGCACAAAGCAGACAAATTTGAAACTGTCTGGAGACTTTTCAGAGCTTCTCATTATCTTATTCATGTATTTAATGGTAATGGAGACTGCATACAGCAGGGGTTATTGACGTTTGGGTTCTGCTGGCAGCAGTTGGCAGGACTGAGAGACCTACATGCAACGCAGACATACAGCTGCCAGGCAGCTTGGTCCCTTACAGAAGGAGTCCTGGTAAATGGTGGGGACAAAGGTGGTGTATGAGCAGTGCAGGGACCTAGCAGTGTGTCCACTACTGGTCACTTGATGCAAAGCAAACCCCTCTGATTGAATATAGCCTTGCAAGGAAGACTTCTCCTTGCTTGGGAGGATCCTGATGGCAGCAAGGCTTTTCTGGAGAGGCAAAGCATCTGTGAGAACAGTGTCTTTAGCTCTGCTGAGTGAGCTTGGGGAAGGATCTGGTGGTAGATAGTACATATTGATAGCCCTGGGGCATTCTGCATGGCCAGAACAGACAGTCATGGGTGGGATGGATCATATGGGGAGGCAGGAGCTTGAAAAAAGCTCAGGTATGTGATGGGTACAAGGAGACCAGGGGCCTTCATGATGGTAAGTCATTTATGAGCTTTTGAAAATGGTGGTGCTTCTGATTTCCTCAGAAGAAGATTTTAGATAATAAAACTGTTCAAAGATAAAAATGACTCTTCACACAGCAGTGATCAAACTGGTGGAGTCCAGGTGCCTCGTGCAGGTACTTGGCAGCGTGGGCTTCGTGCTGCAAGACCATGAAATTGGTGTGGGATTCTCATGCATGTGTTATAAGCCCAATCCTAGTTGGATAGTAAGATTTAGAGGGCTTTATCTGTAATTTTAAAAATCACAATAAAATATGGAAGCATGAGGCTGAGAGCTGCTTATAACTCCTGTCCAAGGAGCTTCTTTCTTCTGATTAATATGGACTAAGCCAGTGAAGCAGCAAGATACAGTAAAGTGAAGAAATTAGACCACAGTAATTGAGTAAAAATTTTATGTGAATTAAAAAAAAGAAGAAATTAAAACCTTATGAAAAAAATATACAGAGAAATCAATCCTTCTTTCTGTCTTTCTTTTTCTGTCTTTCTGTCTTTCTTGGAATCCACCCTGAACCAGATGTTGGGAGTTTGTAGTTTAGTGTTTTTGGATCTCTGCCCAGACTTTTACCTATCTTTTCAGCTATTTACACGGGTTTTATTTCTCCAGCTGTGCTTTCACTGATACGGTACAGTCACAGACCTGCTAACTTGGGAGTCACTAATAGAGGGAGTTACTGTATTTTCGTTGAGATGAACAGTGATACAAAATATCAAATGGAAATAATGTGGTCTTTGCTCAAAGACAAAAAGGATCGGGGTTAATGAAGGGTGTGAAGAAATCTGCTGTGGACAATGATTACACAGAAGGAGGGGAGTGAGTGGCACAGGAATTTTCTTTCCACCACCATCACAGGGAAGGAGCCAACAGCTGCTGCTGCCTGTGGGAAAAGGTGCTGGGAATGTCTTTTGTTTAAAACAGACTAAACTTCCAGTGTACTGTTTGGCTTTCAGTGTTTGTTAGTTTTGATGGTTCTACCCTTACTACTTTTTAATTTCCATTAGAAAGGATTTTCTTCTTTATATCTTTTTTATTATTATTATTATAATAAATATTTAGCTGTATTTTTTTATCCATAAAGATTCACTGTGAAGGAAATAGAGGATGGTTGGCATAACCCCGAGTAGTCTCTATGCTCTGGGCGCTTGTCTCTGGTGTTCTAACACGTGTTGACAGTAACCTCATGAGTGTGCACGTCAGTCCTCTACAAGACCACTCCATCTAGTTCATAGGGTTGCTCATACAGCTGCACAAAACCTTTTAATTTGTGTTGTAGTGGCCTCAGTTATAAGGTACATACCGGAGAGAGCAGAAAGTCTCTCAGCAGAAGATTGGTAAGGGCTCTCCTGAGTGAAGTGGTCTGATTTTTAAAGGTGTCACATGGCAACCTGCCTAAGAGACTGATGCGTCAAGCTTGGTCCTGACTCTGGATTTCAGCCAATGCCCTAGAAGTTAAATATTCCATAGCCTGTTACCAATCCCTCAAGCAGCCTCACGTCTCCAGGTGCTGGTCTTTTACACAGACTTCATAGCAAAAGCAATTTCATTGGCAGTAAGAATCAACTAGTTCTGTTCAACTGGAATTTTTTAATGAAGTCTGTCATACCGGTTGGGCTGAGGATCATCTAATGGAAGGAAAAGCAAATGAAGAAAGGCGAGGGGAAATTTGGATATTCCAGAAAGCTATTTTAGAGTGCTGGGTCTAGGAAGAGGTGGCAGAAGGCCGTGCCTGAATGGAGGTGATGAGTCTGGGTGTCTGAGCTAGCTGAGAACAACCATGTTGTGACTGAGCTTGTGTATGACACGCAGCACTCATGATGGCAGAGCCAGCACTAGCTGTAAACCTATCTGGAAAAAAATCCCTCCAAAACATCATTTTTCAGGATGGATATTAAATATATGCCTGAGCTCCTCTCACCCAGCACTAACTTCAATGTCTAGAGCTAGAAGGAGGTGCCCAATAGGCCTGGAACTTATGGTTTATAATCCAGAACCTCTCCTTTGTGTTTCTAAACCAGTTACATGTTTAATCTTTAGAGTGACATTTTGGTCCTAGAGTCCCTTCTCTTCCGCACCATTCTCTACTACCAACCATTCTCTGCTACACACTGCAGTGCGATCAGTTGTGTTGGTGCTTTTTTAGGCTATGAATATTGTTCCCTTTGATTCCCAAATAGATGATTAAGAATTTTAAGGGTTTCTTAAAAAAGACTGAGCAAGTGCCCAGTCTCTGTGTGAGAGACACATGGCCTGAGCATTCCGGTTTACACACCTCAGGTACAGCAAGGTGGGTTTGTGCAAATCTCTATGGCCACATCAGTCAAAAGCGTCTGCTTGATAAGTATTCCTTATACACATAATTTATGCAATTTGTTAATGCTGTGTTGCGTTTTAAGTGCCTCTCGAGGCCATCGAGTTCACCACTTGGGTAGATGCTGTGTTGTTAACATGGCTTCTGTTAAAATCCAAAGGCTCTGGTACTCTACTTACATTCTGATTGTGATTCAACCTTTATTTCTACAACTCACATTTCACTGTTTTCTTCTCTTCAATTTTTTTTTTCCCATCCCAGCAGCCATCTGCTACTTTCTTCTGTCAGCCAAGTTTCTGTTCTTTACCTGGAGCCTCTCAATCAGAGACTCCACAAGAGAGTGGATTAACAGTTGTCACTGGAAAATGAGTTTACTTTCAGCTGGAAAAGCTGTGAAATGTAACTATTCATTGATCTGTTACACTTTTCTTTTTGGACACTTTTATTTCTGTTTGAAGGCAGATACCTGGGAATAGTTTTCCTTAGAGCTAAAAATCAGTGAGAGGACCCTAGGCGTCTTTAAAGTGAGTTGGCTGATTTTACTTGTTCATCTCATGCAGAGTCTCCACATCACAAATATGCTTCTTAGCAGTGAGGTATTTGGGGTTAGCCAAAGATGAGTTTGGAGACTTTAATCGGGGTCAGGTTTAGTCCAAATGTAAGAGATTTGCAGGCATCCTATTATGCGTTTTCATTTCTCTTCTCCTTTGTAGCAAACTCTGAAGATTGTACTCACCCTGCGTTATCTCTGTCCCTTTTCTAATACAAACAGAGGTGCATAAATCACTTGAGAAGCCACCTATTCTCTTCTCTGTCAGTTATGTGTTGTAAGCATCCAAAGAATAACATTTACTTGTGTACTTTTAATTATTTTGAGAACTGCAATGTCTAGGCTGGTAGTAAACGTTTCATGACATTACTGTAAGATTGCATGAGTTTTGATTGTAAATGTTACCTTGACTCATTCTTTAATTCACTGGGGTATAAAATACCATTTACATTAGTTCTTAGTTCACTTAATCATAATTAAATTACTTCAGAAGGCAATAATTCCTGTAGAGTCTTTCTTTGATGTGACACAAATAACAAACTGGATTTGTAATGTGAAGGTGTTCTCCTTCACGTTTACATTTGCCCGAGCCTCATACAGCATATAATGTTCTCTTTAGGTATAGACATATGCTCTGGTTACATGCACCATATGGGACACAGATGTGGCTGACACGGTTACATGACATCTTTTTTAATTTCATTGCACTACACCGAGCCTGTGCATAGACCTTTTCATGATGTTTTGAGAGATTTCTGCTCAAGATTTTCATTTTTTTTCAGCCAAATGATGATGGGGGTGGGAGTTGACCTACTTTTTCTGCTCTCTTGTTATACTGTATTAAAATCCATTATGAAAGGGGTATTCACTGCTTCATGCACCTTAGGTATGGCTTCATTGCATCATGCTGCTAGTTGTTGTTGTAATTCCTGTGTAACCTTCTCTTTGAGCTTTGCCTTGCTTTGTCCTTTTCTGATCAGACTCAATGGGTACTTTTGGGAAGTAACCCATCTATTGATTCTCCGTGAATCTCTATTTCTTGAAATCCAGTTGTTTAATTAGCTTTTGATTTAAATGAAATTTAAAGAAGTTAATCACAGAATTGCAGAAAATTAGGGATTGGAAGGGACCTTGAAAGATCATCTAGTCCAATCCCCCCGCTATATGATTCTGTGATTCTTTTCCAAACCATGAAAGAACCCATGAGAAGTGCAAGCATTTCACAGAGTGACCCAAAACCAGACACTAGAAGGACACGTGTGCTTTGAGACCTCTGACAACCCAAACAGTAACTCTTGTTCCTTTCTCTGAGCTGGAGGCTTGGGGATGGGGCATGTTTGGGGATTTTCAGTGCACATTTATTCATTAATGTGAAATGTCATACTTCTGCCTATAGGATGAGACAAGAAATAAGAAACACACGTGTCTCTTGGATTCATCTAACGCCCATCCTTTCACATAATTGAAATAGTATTCTTTCTAAATGTTTGCCATAATCAACTAGCCAGGTAGTTTCATGAAAACAAATAGGACAATATGTTGCATCTCTTGTACCAATGATTTTTATTTTCTAGCTTAAATTAGGAAAATAGAATGAGAACATACTTCTCTTTCAATAAATTTGCTGCATGTAATTCAGCTGATTCGCTGCTCTTACTGGAAGCCACTTGAATTTTCTGAATGCCCTTGGCAATCTTTTGATGCAGTTGTTATCAGTCTCACTTAACTTTCCTTATGGCTGTAGAAGAACTATTGGAGAGAGTCCAGCACAGAGTCACAAAGATGATGAAGGGAGGGGAACATCTCCCTGATGAGGAAAGGCTGAGGGATCTGGGTCTCTTGAGCTTGGAGAAAAAGGACACTGAGGGGTGATCTCATTAATGCTTATAAATATGTCAAGGGTGGGTGTCAGGAGGATGGAGCCAGGCTCTTCTCAGGGGCATCTAACGATAGAACAAGGGGCAACAGGTGTGGGCTGGAAGAGAGGAGGTTCTACTTCAATCTGAGAAGGAATGTCTTCCCAGTGAGGGTGACAAAGCCCTGGAAGGGGCTGCCGATGGGGATTGTAGAGTCTCCTTCTCTGGAGCCATTTAAAACCCGCCTGGCCATGTTCCTTTGCAACTAGACCTAGGGGATCCTGCTGTGTCAGGGGGATTGGAATTGGATGATCTTTTAAGGTCTCTTCCAATCTCTAATGTTATGGGATTCTGTGATGTCTAGCAGGTTATTACACTCTCACTTTCCATCTACCTGACCTGTTGGAGTGTAGTGTAGGGGAAAGGGACTTGGGGGTCCTGGTGGACAACAAGATGACTATGAGCCAGCAATGTGCTCTTGTGGTCAAGAGGGCCAACAGCGTCCTGGGGTGGANGGTGATCCAGCTGTTGCAGGCGGATTGGACTAGATGATCTTTGAGGTCCCTTCCAATCCGTAATGATTCTATGATTCTATGATTCTATGTGGAAGAATGTGCAGTGGAGCTTAGGAGGTCCTGCTGTCTGAGTCTCAGTGCACAACATGTTCCTAAGGCATGGGGTGGCTTCCTGTCACTACATGCAATCACTGAGTTGAATTTATTTCATTAAATTTGGAAAGTTCTTATTTAAATATTAATCTTTTAATTTGAATATACATTAAAACCAAGTAGAAATAAGTGGCAATTCAAAGGAACTTATCAGCTCCAAGTCTTGGATAAGGGCAGTTGGATAGTTTAAGAAGCTTTTGGCTTTGCTTTAATAGGAAAAGTGTCCAAATTAAGTTGCTCCCATGGTTTCTGCTTTGCTGAAACAGCAAAGAATTTTCTCACCTCTCTCTGCCTGAATTATCTCTTCTCAACAAAACTCTTTCTGAATCTTACTGATATTGATGGAAATTAGACATGAGTGATATCCATGTGAAAAGAAGCAATTCAGAAATGAGCTTGAACTGACATTTATCAGTGTTGGCAGACATAATTGGGCTAATTATACTAAATGTGCCTCCTCACTTTGCAATCCAGGGAGGCTGGTTACTGCAAGTGGAACCATCTCTGGCTTAAACCTTTTGATGATAATTTTTCCATCAGTACATATCATTTGTTCAAGGTCCTCCTCCATTCCTTACATCTCTTATGGAATTTGGATTACTGCATTGCACTTTTGTCAGGCTTATTTTGTAAAAGATGATGCAAAAGCAAGCAGCCCTATTTCTGCAGAATACTCTCTATTAGAGGTCATGGACTTTCTTCCTCCTTCTGAAACCTTAGAGGAGCCCTAGGCTTTATATCCCCTCCAGACACTAAGGGGTCCATTTCAAAGAAGTGAGTGTGGGAGGTGTCCACACAAATCTTTCTAACAAATAACAGGATTTATTTTTTGACTCTACCCTTTTGAGCAGGACTTTGAAAACTTACCCAAGAACATCAATCTGGAAAGTCTTGAGTCACCACTCTCTAGTACAGAGAATTTATGGGCAAACAGAATTTGGGGTTTGCTTAACCTTATCTGTTTCGCTGGAAGGGGAGCAAAAGCTAATTAATTGTCTCATCACTGTTTAGCTTCCTCGAGACAAGCGCTACCCACGTTGACCATGGCAAGGCTGCTATACCGCAGCCTACTTATATGCATGGGCTCATAGCCTTGGTGCAGTACAAGGGACTCATTTCCCAGCTCTGCTGCTGGCTCATAACATTCTGACACTGTGCTTTTAAATGGACAGTTCATCCTGTCTGCTGCTGTTACACCAGATTTTTACAGCAATCTGCAATGTACCTTTCTGAGAGTTTGTTTCTCTTCCTCCTATTAAGGCTCAGAGAATTGCATTTTAGCTTCAAACCATTAATATTCTTCATGGAGGAGTTTCTAAAACAAAGAAGAGTCAATTAATGATGGTAGAAGAGACCTGGGTGTTGCTCAGAGAAAGGTGTACCTGAAAGATGTACAGACAAGGCTGTGATTGCAGTGGGTGAGAGATCAAGATGGAACTGGGTGTGAAGATTCATGCTGAGTATTAAGAGGGAAGACTGAAAAACTGATCCCCAGGTCCATTCCTGTCGGAGGAGTCACTGCCATGAATAACAGCCACAATGGGACAAGTGGAAATTCCCCTGGCACATTGACCTGCTAGACCTGCCTGAACTCAAATGGATGATACTATGATACTACTGTCCCTTCCCTCTGGGGAGTCCGTGAAAGTTTCTAAGTGCTCCGTGATGTTGTCAGTCTAACCCAGGCATTTGGCAAGTCTTGTAGAGAGAAATTCCGTGAGCTTGGCTTAACCAAGGCAGAGGTAAAACCTGTGCTGAAGGTGGGAGATGTTTCACATGTTCAGGTCAGGTGCTGTAGAAGGTCTGACCACTTCCTAAAGTGCTTTCAGCCTATCTATGCCCTAAGAGGTTCTAAACCAGGGAAGAACTGGCGCTGAACCAGATGCGATCTAGCAAATAAAAAAGCATCTGGATGAATTGGATGGGGTAACTCATAGAATTCTATAACTAGATACAGCCAGAAGTAATTTTAGCCGGTCAGTTTTGACTGGGTGCACCAGGCATAAAGTCTCCAATATCACAGTAGCATTCTTTAGTCTAAATACTATCGACTCAGAATAAATCAGGGTGAAAATATATATTAGCNTGGGGGGGGGGGGCGCGTGTGTGTGTTTTCACACTATAAAAATGATCGCATCTACTCTTGGATGTAGCTGTAGATGAGGTATTTTTTCGATGGTGTATGGCTACTGCTGTATGGCTTCCAGAGGGTGTATTATATCTGGATGCATGATTCATTCAGATGAATTACTTACCCAATCCTGGGATCTGTAGTAGAAAAGCAAGCAATTAACCTTTTCTAATAAGAGCCAGAAGCAGGTCTTCAGGAAGTTAAAATGAAGGACGTAGCTGGTGTTTAGTTTCCAGACCAAGTTTTAACACCAGCAGATGGTGCTAAAATGTCCATTAAAAGGGGAAAAAAAAACCAAACCAACAAAACCCCAACAACCCAAACATCTCAAATTTCCTTAAAATCATAAACTGTCAGGGAAAGATAAATTGACATACTTTAGCTAATTGCTGTGGAAAGTTGAATCGAGGGTGATGTTGCTCATCTTTTTACTTAGACTAGCATAACACACATAAAGATGTGTGCGGCCCTTATGTTCTAGTTTGCTTTCAAGATGGATCAGTTTTCCTTGAGTCAGGTCTTTACCTTGAATAAGGTGACTCAGTTATTTCAGGAATTTTCATTCATATTCAAACTGAGGATTAAAGACTTTGTTGTATAATTTTGCTGATTAATGAAAGATTTTAGATTTTTAGACTCTTTTTTGCTCTGAACAAGGACTTGAAACAACTGGCAGTGTTATTTCTGAGGATATTGCTGTACAATTTTGCTAGCTGCTGAAAGGGAAGCTCTGATTTTATCAGCTCTGAATTCAACTGGTCACATGATGGTGATTTAGGGTCAGAGTGGGGCACATTTCTTTAAGCCAACTAAAGATGTTACATGAGAACTTCTGAGCACTACTGCTACAGTACAGCCCCAAAGCAACTGACAGGCAATCAAAAGTCTATATTCTATCTTAAAATGTACAGCCCAGGAAGATACTGCAGTTAAGGACCCTGCAGCAAACTCCACTTAGGTTTTAAAGCCTCTGGCTGCCCAGGGAAGTTGTGGAGTCTCCTTCTCTGGAGACATTTAAAACCTGCCTGGATATGTTCCTGTGCAACTTGATCTAGGGGATCCTGCTGTGGTGGGGGAATTTGACTCAATGATCTTTCGAGGTCCCTTCCAAGCACTAATGTTCTGTGATTCTCTGATAAATGGTGACTATTTTGCATCACATCAGAGGATGAAACCACATATCAGTAGTTTGAGTCTACAGAATCTGTGAGGCCAGTCTCACAAAATGAGAGCAACTTTTCTAATCACCTAGAGGTTATTCTCAGCAAAATAATTAATATTAAATTATTTCTAGTAAAATAATTTTGCCTATTTTTATCCAAGAGTTGTGACCCACATTCCAATGTCTTTTACATGTACTTGTAACTGTCTTGCCTAAATAAGGACTGAGAAACACGTTCAGTGTTTTTATCTCCAAATAATGTCACACAGCTTCCCAATATTAATTATTGATTATTATTAATTAATCATAGCGGGACTGCCCCTATATACCTCCTTGCTTCTCACTTCATGAATGCTCCTCTGCAAGAGTCATCCAGGTGACGAAGCAGTGCAAGGTGGAGGTGTACACAGCGACTTATTCCAACACCCTACTTAATGAATGTTTTGGCAGTGACGGCGTGTAATTATTTAGTGACCTGTCAAATCGGTCACTGAATTACTGTGAAATTCAGATTCTGAGAAGCGCTGTCATGTTGATAATTAGAGGCTCTGTCTTAGAATGTGTGCTTGTTAAGTGGTAATTTGCTTAAAAAAAATAATTAAAGACAGAGGTTATTTAGGAAGGAAGGCTTAAGACCAAGATTATATTCAAAGGAAATTAAAGACAGGAAGCCCCAGGGTATTACTGCCCTGCCATGCAGCTCCTATTAAAGAAAATGAAGTCTTACAAGCAGCACGTATAGCAGTGTCTGCCATAAGGCTGCCCAGCACTTTCTATTATAAGCTCCTGGTTTCTGCTGCTTAGAAATTTGCCAAACTTAAACCATTTGGGCCAAATTTTTCCATGCAGTCTGCCTTGGGCAAATAGTTCTAAAAGTTTCCTCTCAGATGCTCTGCTACTTCTCCAGCTGGGCTTAGGGCAACACAATGAATATTGTTTTGCCTGCTTTTACAGCAAACACGTCATTCCCTATAGGCTTGCATCTCTATACCTGTAGTAAATAAGCTGTGTCTTTCTGACAAATATTAGAACTTCCATGGGCTGCAGTGAGGACTTGAAATGTGGTCAATTGTTTCTTTTATTTATGTGGAAAAATCACGATTTTACCGTGCTCAGGGCAGCGTCTTTTACATTCACCAGCAATGTTTTTTGAGAGATGCCACTGGAGAGCTCCAATGTGGGAAGAGCACAGGCACAGTCCTCTGGGCAGATACACTGGGCAGGGGCTGAGGGGGTCACAGAATCACACAGAATCACGGAACATTAGGGATTGGAAGGGACCTTGAAGGATCATCCAGTCCAATTCCTCTGCCACAGCAAGATCCCCTAGATCAAGTTGCATGGGAACATGGCCAGGTGGGTTTTAAACATCTCCAGAGAAGGATACTCCACAACCTCCCTGGGCAGCCCCTTCCAGGGCTCGGTCACAAGCACTTGCATCCCCCTAGTTGCACTGTAGCTGTAGTAAGTCTGGACAGAAGATCAGAAAACATGAATGACCAGGTTTCCTTGAACATTAAGAACAACTTTTTCACAGTGAGGATAGCAGAGCCCTGGCTCCAGCTTCCTGCCCAGAGAGGCTGTAGAGTTTCTGGAGATATTCCAAACCTGCCTGGACTTGTTCTTGTGGGATCTAGGAGAACCTGCTCTAGCAAGGGTTTGGATGCTCAGAGGTCCCTTTTAACCCCCACCATTCTGTGATTCTATGATCCCCAAGTTCTTCATTCTCCTCTTGACTAGTGTGAAGGCAGTAGAGAAGATGAGTCTGCATTCCCATATTGCAAAGGACAGAGGGAAAGACTGGCAGGGCAATAGGACAGAGGTAAGAAGGGAGGAAAAGAACTGTAGAAGGCTATAGAAAAAAACAGCAGTTACAAATTGGACAGGGTGTTCTGCAGAGATTACGTGGAGAAGAAGGGTCAGGAGCAGCATGATGTACACGTTAGAAAGAATTGATGTGATTTGGAAAAGATCCACCAATAATTTAGAAATTCAGATGTTGAAATATGAGTCTTAAAGGAGCCAGTCTGTTCCATCACAGCAGGACTATCAAAGCAGTAGCACACTCTCATCCTCATGTAATTAGGAGCTAATATCCTCTATTATTATGGAGCACTGGGAAGATGTTTGGAGATATCTATTTAATACTCCATTGTGTGTTTTGTCTCTGCACCAATGCTTCTTGCTATGGTAACCACTTCTTTATTGGGATCCAGAGCATGGATGTGTAATGCTACATTGACCCTGGTACCCTGGAGAGAAATTAACTTTAGGAAGAGTCACTATGGCCAAACTTTCAAGGAGGAAACTGAAAAAAAGTGCTTAATTTTAAACAATATTTCCCATTGTTCTGTGTCATTGTCCATTTGTTATGGCCTTCATTTTGAAGACATTAGCTATTGGTTTGTAAACAATGGGGTGGGGAACGTTATTTTGCTCATATTATTTTATTCTAATAATTTTTCACATCAAGAAGTAAACGGTTTCTTTCTTGAGTCAAATGAGCAACAGCTGAATCTTTCTGCACCCCCTCCCATTCTTTCAGTTGAGCATCAGCAGCACTTTGGTGCAGTGTGGGATCAAGACTGTAATTCAGCATCTCATTCAGCTGATCTGAAGATGTAATTATAGTTAGAAGCTCCAGGGTCCATCAGCACATGTACGAGCCTGGAATTTAAGTTCTATTTGGATGTATTATAAATTTAAACTCCCCAGTGGGTAATAAACCTGCAAGCCAAGAAAAGCCAGAGGCGAGAACTTTGTCTGGAGGTACTATAGGACTTCCCTGGAGGTCCTTCAAACAGTGAATCATCAATGTTGAAACACTTGCAGCTGAATTCCCAGCCCAGGCTCCTCTACAGAAGGAGAAAGAGGAAAACGCCAGGCAAATTGGGCAATGGAATTGTCTGCTCAGGGGGACTGGGACTTGACAGGCTTTTTCTAGAATCAGGAGAGCAGTCAGTAATGAGTGCAGCAGTCCTAATCCTGCTGTATGCTAAGGACACATTTTTCCTCTGTTTTACTTCTACCTTGTAAAATCTAGCAGGTTCAAACTAAAAGTTTATACATTTTACAGTCAAAATTCATTATAACTGCTACTCAGAGTCACCAAAGAGGTGGTTTGTAATTAGATCTGCAAGCCACTCCTCAGAAGTGAATAGGCTACATGGTAGATTAGATCTCTTGGAAAGATGTAATCCACTTTGGCAGTGGCTCAGCTCAGAACCAGAGGCAGGCTTTGAATCCAGTCTTGTCTGAGATAATGCACTGAACACACTCTTCCTACACCTTGAGAGAAAAAAGGGATGGACTGAGGATGATGGCCACTGAAGGTGCTCTTTGGAACCAAACAAGGATTTCAGGAGAGCTCTTTGAAGTCATGAATGGGCGAAGAAAATTCCCACAGGTTTGAAGTAAGCATCTTGATGGAATATTCCTTCTCACAGAAGTCAAGAACTAGATCTTCCCTTCTGCCAAAGACTGTGCTTTCACTGCCACTATTCCCATACCTTAGCCTTTCCAGGAAGGGGCTGCCCTCAGTTACCTGTCAGCCCATGGTCTTCAGAGGGACTGAAGTCAGTTTGGGTTTGAGCTAAGCTGGTTGGGCAGAGAACAAACTTTTTGCAAATGCACAGCTAATCATCTCACCATAACTAGCCAAAGTTTTCTTTGTGGTAGTGTCCAGAAGAAGAATCATACAATCATAGAATCACTACGAATTGGAAGGGACCTCAAAAGATCATCCAGTCCAATCCACCTGCAACAGCAGGATCACCTAAACCAAGTCACACAGGAACACATCCAGGCAGGTCTTGAACATCTCCAGTGAAGGAGACTCCACAACCCCCCTGGGCAGCCCGTTCCAGTGCTCCGTCANTCTTGGCCACAAGAGCACATTGCTGGCTCATAGTCATCTTGTTGTCCACCAGGACCCCCAAGTCCCTTTCCCCTACACTACACTCCAACAGGTCAGTCCCCAGCCTATACTGGTACCTGGGGTTGTTCTTGCCCAGATGCAAGACTCTGCACTTACTCTTGTTATAGCTCATTAGATTTTTCTCTGCCCAGTTCTCCAGCCTGTCCAGATCTCGCTGAATGGCAGCACAGTCTGCGGGGGTGTCGGCGACACCACCCAGCTTTGTGTCATCAGCAAACTTGCTGACAGTGCATGCCAATCCCTCATCCAAGTCATCAATGAATAGATTGAACAGGACCGGTCCCAGCACCGATCCCTGGGGCACTCCACTAGATACAGGCCTCCAACTAGACTCTGTCCCATTGACCACTACTCTCTGACTTCTACCCTGTAGCCAGTTTACAATCCACCTTACTACCTGAAAATCTAGAACACACTGCCTCAGTTTGGCTGCGAGGATGCTGTGAGAGACCGTGTCAAATGCCTTAAGTCAAGATAGATGACATCCACTGCTCTGCCCTCATCCATCCACCTCGTTATGCCCTCATAAAAGGCTATCAGGTTGGTCAAGCATGACTTTACTTTTGTAAAGCCATGCTGATATGTTGATCAGATCGTATGATATGTTGATTGTGCATTATTTTACCAAGTGCATCATTAGTTTCTAAGCTGACCTGAAGCAGCGTTACTGAAAATACCCCTTTTGCAGCTGCACTGTAATGCGGGCTGGAATTGCACCATCATTTGATGCAGATGCCAGCCAGGGCTCAGAGGACAACTGACCCTTCAGAGATTCAGAGATAGTCTTTCTGCTGAAGCCCCTTTGATCTAGCAGTCATGGTGAGCGACAGCTTCCCTGAATGAGACTTATCCACCTGTGGGGAAGGGACTATTAAAGGAGTAATCTTCTTGAAGAAAGGAATTTCACAATTGCAGAAAAACAAAGAAGTCTGGGTAAATGAATGTGTGCTAATGGGAACTGTCATCAAGGGAATCTTGTGCAAGCAATTCCCAAACAGATGCTAGATAGTGTGGATAACCAAGACAGTCCAGCTGTGCCAATGAAGTAGAGCACCCCAAATGGAAAATAGATGTTTAACAAATTCGTAATAAAAAGCTTCAGCATCGTATATGGTAGAATGACTACATTTCCACCTCTTGACATACTTGAGGAAAAATGTTGTGGTTCTTTAAAATGAAAATATGTCAAAGCACACAACACATCAACTTTAGAAACAGCACTTACAGTTCAAGAAAAAAAGAGAGGAAGTGGATAGTATCCTGAGATTTACGCGAGTCTTCTCCTCTGGTAGGATCTGGTGTCCTTTCACCCATTTATTCAGATACAAAGCTACATCAAAGGCTTGTGTGACACCTCAGAACTCCATTAATGAAGGAATTGGGTTGGACAAAGACGTTTCACAGTATCACAGTACCACAGTAATGATAAGGTTGGAAAAGACCTTAAAGATCATCTAGTCCAACCTAAATCCAAATAAACCCAGTAATCCTAACATCTAACATCTAGATCATGTCACTCAGCACCTCATCCAGCCTAACCTTGAATACTTCCAGTATTCTCTGTGGGCATACCTCTGTGGGCAGCCCATTCCAAGACTGGATCACTTTTTCAGTGAAAAATTTTTTCCTAATGTCAAGTCTAAACCTCCCCTGATGGAGCTTAAGACTATGACCCCTTGTCTTGTCTCCAGTGACCTTTGCAAAGGTGCTGCAGGATAGGGGTCCACTTGTTTCATGCTTCAGCTCTTACAAATCTGAGTAATAAAAAGAATGAGGTCTGGAACAGAAACCTCCATGGATACCGTGGGTCTGACTTGCAATGTTTTGGAAGACCACCTATGGTTGAAATGGCAGGCAGATTCTGAAGGTCAGGAGTGCTTGGGACTATGGGGTATTATTTGCCCACCAAGGGAAGTTGTGAGATTAGTTAACAGTCTGTCCGGATCTTTGAGGATTTGCCTTGCATGCAGACTGTGGCTCACAAGCACAGCTATCTGCCAGGAAGTGGCATGGCACAGAAACATGATTGTGGGCTACTGATGCCAGCAGAGCTCTGCTCCTGACTTTGACTGATGCTGCATGAAACCTTAGGTAAAACTCCACCTAGTGTAAGTGGGTCCCTTGATTCCCCCTCAATAAATAGACCTGTCCTGCTGTAACAACAACTTTTAAAGAAAAACCTGCACATTTAACAATAAGGCTAGGACTGGGAATGGAAAAAATGGTGCTGGCGGAACTTGGAACAGGGGTTGGGGTGTCTCCAGTAAGTGAAGGATCCTGCTCATGACTGGGGAAATAGGAATTTTGGACATTAGGCTCCTAGACATAGTAGCTTTGACTGTTTGTGCCATCGAAAGAGTAGCTATACGTTTTGATTTTGAAGAATTCCTTGTGCAAATAGTTGATTTATTATAGTTCTGCTCTTCATCTCATTAATATTGATAAATATGTGAAAGGTGGGTGTCAGAAGGATGGAGCCAGGCTCTGCTCAGGGGCACCCAATGATAGGACAAGGGGCAATGGGTGTGAGCTGGAACAGAGAAGGTTCCACATCAATATGAGAAGGAACTTCTTCCCAGTGAGGGTGATGGAGCACTGGAAAGGGCTGCCAAGGGGGATTGTGGAGTCTCCTTCTCTGGAGATATTTAAAACCTGCTTGGATGTGTTCCTGTGTGACTGAATCTAGGGGAGTCCAGGCAGGGGGACTGGAATCGATGATCTTTCAAGGTCCCTTCCAATCCCTAATGTTCTGTGATTCACATATTGAAGTTACTTAAGAAAATGAGGCCAGTTAAAGAATCCTTGGGATCCATTTAGGTAGAAAAAGACACTTAAGATCATGGAGTCAAGCCATAAAGTATTTTGCAGCTTCTAGTCAGAAGTTTCTTTGCTTCTTGATTCTTTTTCTATCCTCATTTTATTTTATTCTAAAAATTTTTGAAAAAGAAATTGTTCAGTAATTACTTAGTCCTGTGTTGGGCAGAAGGATGTTGAGAGACATGTGATTATAAAATGCAGACTGCTGTGCGCTGCTGACATTTATGGCTTTCTCTCTCAGCGCTAGCATGAATAGATGCTCCATTTTCTCAAGCTAAAACGTAGCTGGAAGTTTTCTGGTAAAAAGGAATTTGCATTTTTGGATAACAAACAGAAGAAAGGGCAGATACAATTTTCCAACACCTGCTCCAGTTTTTAACTTCTTCCATCGAGTCTCTGTATGGTTCAGAACTG
>VXBP01000820.1:0-61732 GCA_013400115.1 Rhinopomastus cyanomelas | reverse complement strand
GTGCCTTTCACTGGAATGCTTATAATTGCCTTCTGACAGACATAAAATATTAGAATAATTGGATTCTGTCCTTTCTCATTATATCCCTCTGTGTTTTCTTCAACATACAATCCATAGAAAAGATGTTTCTAACATTTCCTGAAAAAATCTCTTTCAACATAAGCTCTTTCCATCTGCTCTTGGAAAATCAGAATATTGTATAATCGTACAATCAGCTTGCTTAGGTTACTTGTTTTCTATTAAAACAGTTTGTGCTTTTGGAGATGCCATCTAAGAAAGACTTGGGGAAAGTCAGGAGCAGAGGTCACCTTGCTGTCTAAAAGTTGCTCATAGAAAAAGATCACAGAATCACAGCTTCTGTGGTGATTCTGGTGGTGGAGCAAAAGATAACTACACAGACTTTCTCTTTAGAGAATTATGCCAGAATTTCCCTCTAGATACCCATTTTTTACTAATTTATGATGAAATTATATCATTCATCTTCATTATTGACTAACAGAGCCTCTTGCTAACTGTCCCCTAACTCTGGTTTAACAGATGAACTCTCCACTGCTTTCTCAAAACTACTACTGCAGCGAAGAGCTAGTATATTAAAAATAAATCTGAATCATTCTGTGAGAGGTTACCAGGAGTTAGGGTTAGGGACTAGGGTCTGGTTAAAATAAAACTTATAATCACTGAATCATAGAATCATCCTGGCTGGAAAGGACCTCCACAATCATCAAGTCCCACCCTCAGCCCAACACCTCCCTAACCCCTAGACCATGGCCTCAAGTGTTCTAGCTATTCATTTTTTAAACCGCTCCAGGGATGGGGACTCCACCACCTCCCTGGGCAGCCTGGTCCAGTGCCCAACCACTCTCTCAGCAAAGAACTTCTTCCTAAGATCCCATCTGAACCTCCCCTGATGCAACTTGAGGCCATCTCCCCTCATCCTATCACTAGGAATTTGGGAGAAGAGACCAGCATCAGCCTCACTACAACCTTCTATTGCAATTGGTATGTTAAGATGTTTGAGGCTGAGATAAATTTTAGGAGGGATTAACTCAATCTAACATGTTTTGTCAGTTTGCTACTTCTAAGACAGTTTGAAATTAGGAAGGAATGAATAAACCCCTAGCAACAACAACAACAAATCATCTGAACTGAGAAAAAACAAAAATAAAGGAGCTCATCTGACAACTGTCAGAAGTAACTCTGCTCCCACCCAGGATGTGCTGGGTATGTTTTTTGGATGGGGACTGTGGTCCTGAGGCAGCTGAGTGGCTAGGTTATACAGGAGCCTGTGTGCAGCCCCACAGAACACACGGCACTGACACTGCTACAATTCCACCAGTGAAACTCCTCAGTCATTGCGGTTCCTTCCCAAGGGGCTTTGACTAAGAGCACAGCTGCATGATGAATATGCTTACAGTAGGGCACTGGCAGGTTAAGAAAATAGTGACTTATGTCTGAAAATGGTTCTAGGGTCAACTGCTACCAGGACGTGAAAAACTAGCTCTGGAGAAGTGGCTGTGTCTGAAGGAAAATGGTGCCATACGATGCCAGGGGTTCTGTGAGTTATTAGCTTTGCAGTATGTAAACAGTGAATTTTAACTTGGTTTATGTGTGGATGGCTCACTCCTGGAAGAAGCTGTGACTTCCACTGGCTTCAGTGAATGCTGCAAGTGTACAGAGCCTCTGTGGGTATGGTTCAGAAGTGCTGTGCTCAAGGAATTGTATAGCTCTGGATTAACTCTTCCAAGCCCAGAATTCCTGCAGAAGCCCACTCCTACTCCAGCCTACTTCTACTCTCTTGCCTTCAGTTTGGACAGAAGGGCATTTACTCACTGGAATAATTCACACAATCACAGAATTTTTGAGGCTGGAGAAGACCTCTAAGATCATCCAGCCCAGGACCTAACACCACCACATCAGTTAGACTAGAGCAGTAAGGGCCACATCTAGGCTGTCCTTTGTCACCTCCAGGGATGGGGACTCCACCACTACCCTGGGCAGTCCATTCCAGGCTCTGGTCACCCTTTCCCTGAGGAAGGGCTTCCTAACATCCAACTTAACCCTCCCTTGGTGCAGCTTCAGGCCCTACCCTCTTGTCCTGGCACTAGTTGGCTGGGAGAAAATCCTAACCACCACCTGACTACAACTTCCTTTAAGGGAGTTGGGGAGAGGGAGAAGGTCCCTCCTGAGTCTCCTCCAGGCTAGGCAGGTGTCATGTGCAGAGAACCCTCACTGAAGTGTGGTAGGTGCATGCAGAGGGTTCAGTCCTGTGTTCGCTTGGTGCTGTGTCCACATGCAAATCCTTTGCTTGTCCAAGGAGCTGGATCAACAAAGAACAAATTCTTACATTACACACAGAAAAATTATGTAATGGAAATGAAACCCTGCACATTCAATGATTAGATTGGATTAGCTCCCCGTGTTCTAATGTTGGCAACATATATTTTTAAGAAGGGACTCAGTTTTGATTTTAAGAAAGGACAAGTAACCTTTTCATGAAGCTTATGAAATCAGCTGGTACTGCCTGACGATTCTCTTGGCCTGAAGGATGTGCTCAGGGGAAATGGGTGTGCCCATCCTCTCACTTCCTAGCCTGGAAAGAGCTGAGTGCTACTCTGCTTCATGGGCTGACATCTCACACGCATGGTAATTGAAGATTTGAACAAATACAGTTTGCTTTCATATACCTCCTCTTATGGTAGAACATTGGGAAGAACTGCAGTGCAGTGCTATTGTCTGTCTTCTAATTTATTTTTTTTTGCTTAACTGTCAATTAATCAAGAACCCAGATGTCTTTCTATAATTATCTAAACTGCTTCGACACAGTTTTTATTTGCCTGCATCATACACAAGCTATAGAAAGGCTCTTTGTACCAAGAAGAGTGTGTCCAGCAGATCAAGGGAGGTTCTTCTCACCCTCTACTCTGCCCTAGTGAGACCACACCCGGAGTATTGCATCCAGTTCTGGGCTCCTCAGTTCAAGAGGGACAGACACATGCTAGAGAGTCCAACAAAAGGCCATGAGGATGATTAAGGGACTGGGGTACCTACCTTATGAATTGATTGAGATTGAGAGACCTGGGGCGTTTTTAGTCTGGAGAGAAGACTATCCTTAGGAATTTAATCCCTGTCTAGAAATCCATGAGGGCTGGATGTCAAGAAGAAAGAGACAATCTCTTCACTTGTGCCCTGTGATAGGACAAGGGGTACAGAGCATAAGTTAGAGCACAGGAATTTCCACCTCAGCATGAGGAAGAACTTCTTTACTGTAAGGGTCACAGAGCACTGGAACGGGCTGACCAGGGAGGTTGTGGAGTCTCCTTCTCTGGAGACTTTCCAGACCCTTCTAGATGGGTTCCTATGTGACCTGTCCTAAGTTCTATGATCCTGCTTGAGCAGGGGGGTTGGAATCAATGACCTCCTGAGGTCCCTTCCAACCCCTAATGATCTGTGTCTGTCTGCTCAGGACCAGCACATGCATTTGTGCAGTTTAATTTTTTCTCAAGACACAAGAATAGACGTGGAGATGGAGAAGGGCAGGGGGTCCTTCACAAAGTAGAGAATATTCTTTTTAATATTGGATGTCCTAAAAAGGTCAGGTGTGAATTCAGACACAAGTAGTGAAGAATTTCTCTCACAGAAACCAAGGAAAGGTAGTGCTGGTTCCTAGCTGAACAATTATTTCGAAAGTGGTGGTGGGACATTTATTACAGGTATGCTGGGGCTGTATTTCCTGGAACATGGAGAAACATGACTAATTACATTGAATATTCTGGATTGTATGCATATTTCCAGAAGTGGAATTGGAGGAAAGATAATAAGGAGATTCTTCTGTAAAAGTGTTTATACAGATTGTGTTTATGGGGTGAATAACAATAAATAAAAGCAGCAGAGCTGGAAAAATTTCCTAATGCTCTTTCACCTCAGCTGAATCCATACTTGTCAGGAGAGGTAAGGCTTGAAAAAGTTTGAAAGCTGCTACTTTAATCTTCACCTTCTGAGTAGTTTCAAATATCAAGAGCAGGGAGACTCTAATTAGCGAAGGAGGCAGGTAGGATATTAATTGATTTGTTATGCTACTTCTTTGACCTGTGCTGTGTTTGAGAACAATACTAGAGCTGTAATGT
Organism: Rhinopomastus cyanomelas; assembly: GCA_013400115.1. NCBI lineage: Eukaryota > Metazoa > Chordata > Aves > Bucerotiformes > Rhinopomastidae > Rhinopomastus > Rhinopomastus cyanomelas. Next base: position 57,608 of record VXBP01000820.1, on the reverse strand, counting down.
TCTTCAACATCACAGCAGAGCTTTTATGCAGCTTATAAACCTTTGATCCCAAACTATCGCTGTAAATCTGTAACTTCTGTAATAGTACTTTTTCCTACATATATTTTCATTGTATGAATTTATTCTTTGATTAGGAATTAGCTTCACAGAGTTTGGGCTACTTTCTCCTTTAATACAGTGTTTGCAAAGTCAGTGCCTCTCCTCTAGTAGTGGTAATAGTACAAATCCAGTAACATCAGTGAGAAAGGGAAATAGTCTGGTTTTGCATTCGATTTGGGTCTTTATAAACCTGAAAAATAAGAAAAGGAAGGGAAAGAAGGTGAAGAAAGATAAAGGATTCATTTTTGTCTGTCCTGGATTGCCATTTAGGGTCAAACTTATGTAACGGTGTCTATCATGGCTCCACAGCGCCAAATTTCACAGTGAAACTTTATACTGTCACTGCATAGTCCTTTGAAAGTTGCCTTCAGTAAAGGTGTTTAACAGTGCTAAGAGTTTTGATTAATGCCTTAGAACCAAGGAGACCTGGATTTTCAAGAGAGCACAATATAAAAATAATGTGAAATAAAAATGCAGTTCCTGCTGCTCCTTTCTAACCTGTTTTTAAAGAGGGGATCACACTTGTAGCCTGAGTTTAGAATTCTGTTTCTCTAGACTCCCTGTGTAGCCAGAAAGGAAAGGCAGGGTGATCCGTCACAATCATGAGAGAAACGTCTGAGATAATCAAGACATAGTGCCCTGGTTGGATGGTTTGTCCAGCATCATAGGCCAGCGGCAACAGAATGTTCTTGAATCCTGCTTTGTCTTAGCTAAGCTGTGAATATAAACCATTGTAATGGTGTGGTGAGATTATTCATGTAAACACTGTTATCTGAGCTCATCACTTGGGAGGAGACTTCACCTGAGACAAGGAAAACCATATTTTATTTGGGACAAGAATGCCCAGACAGGGAAATGGGCTTGTAATGGTTTAACTCACCACCTGTGTAACAAAGAAAGCATTAACTGTGGACAGTCCACACATCAAAGCAAAGGGTTCCTTCTCCTGAAAATCAACACTTCCTATCTTTGCCCGGAAGGCTCAGGATGCTTCAGAGTTTCCAGGCAGAACTGTTTTGTAAGGGCTGGGGTCTCTGTTTATGTCACTGAGCACTTTATGTAGACGCAAAGCTCTGTATATTGTGTGTGCAATTTGGCAATTCCTTGCATGATTTTGATCCACAAAGGTAGAAGTTAAAGACTGACATTCAGTCAGATACATCCAATCCCTAATGATTCTATGATTCTGTGATCTGAAATAACATTGTAAAGGTGTTGGCGCTGGTCTCTTCTCACAGGTCATTAGTGACAGAAGCAGAGGAAAGGACTTCAAGCTTCAACAGGGGAGGGTTAGACTAGATATAAGGAAAAAGTTCTTCATGGAGAGAGTGGTCAGGCACTGGAATGGGCTGCTGAGGGTGGTGGTTGAGTCCCCATCCCTGGATAAGTTTAAAAGTCGCTTCGATGTGGTGTTGGGGGACCTGGTTTAAGGGTGAACTTGTAGAGTAGAGTTGATTGTGGGACTCGATGATCCCAAGAGTCTTTTCCCACCTGAATGATTGTATGATTCTGTGGTTTATATTTTCTGCAGAACACATTTGTTTATTAAGCATCATTGCTTTTCATTTCGTGGCCCTACATAGACTCATAGAATCACAGAATCATTATGGACTGGAAGGGACCTCAAAAGATCATCTAGTCCAATCCCCCTGACACAGAAGGATCACCTAGACCAAGTCACACAGGAACACATCCAGGCAGGTCTTGAACATCTCCAGTGAAGGAGACTCCACAAGCACTCTGGGCAGCCTGTTCCAGTGCTCCGTCACCCTCACCAGGAAGAAGTTCCTTCTCAGGTTGATGTGGAACCTCCTATGTTCCAGCTTACAACCATTGCCCTTTGTCCTATCATTAGATGACACTGAGATCAGCCCAGCTCCATCCTCCCGACACCCACCCCTCATATATTTGTAGACATTAATAAGGTCACCCCTCAGTCTCCTCTTCTCCAAGCTAAAGAGACAGAATAGAAAGTAATCCATATGTGGGGAAGAATATCCAATCCTGCTCTGGAAGAACAGATCAGCCCGGATAAGTATTTGAGTGTTTTGCAGATAATGTCTCCCATGATGTAATATAAGGCACCTGGTATAGTCACATCATCAGTGGTTTTAAAAAATTACTTAAATAACTGTAGGTCAGAAGGCTTTTGAGAATTGAATAAAGTGAGAGGTGAAGTAAACATTTGACAAAAATGCACAGGGAAAAGATTAATCATAGCTTTGTGTCCTATGTCCAAAACAGTTGTCTCTTTGCTTTGTCTGCAGTGTCTGAGTTTGACAAAGACAAGAGGAATTCCCTCTCCAAGACAAACCGACAGTCCCTCTAAAGGAAAGCTGGTACTGTGCAGAGCCAAACAGGCCCCTTAACTCACAAATCCACCACAGAAAAAGTTGAAATGGTTTACAGACTCTTATGACAAACTGTCGTGATGGTAAGCAAAAGTGAACTGATCACAGAATCATAGAAGATTGGAAGAGACCTCCAAGATCATCCAGTCCAACCATTATGTAGCCATGGTGCTTCACACCCTACTACAGAGGCAGGCATGCAGGGGGTTATTTTTTGTTTGTTGATCAATCAGTTATTTAGGTACCCAGGAATTTAGGCTTTTTGTTATTGTGGGTATGGTTGGGCTTGGTGATCTAGGAGGTCCTTTCCAACCATGACTGTTCTGTGATTCTGTGATTAACCAACCCCATCCTGCCCACTAAACCCTGTTCCCTAGAGCCACATCTGCTACTGTTTCAAACCCTTCCAGGGACAGCGACACCACCCCCTCCCTGGGTAGCCTGTTCCAACCTCTGACCAGTCTGTCAGGGAAGAAATTGTTCCTCATGTCCAATCTAAACCTCCCCTAGGGCAACTTGAGGCCATTTCCTCTTGCCCTATGGCTAATGACTTGGGAGAAGAGACAAACGTAAAGGTGTGGAATGGCCCATGATTACATAGTTACAAACATTAATCAAACAATTTTAAAGTCAGGTTGCCTCTTTGTATTTCTTTATAGTCAAGAAATGTTTACTGTCTTCATTCCCACAGACATAAGGTTGGTTTTGTGCACAAAGGGTCTTAAGCAAACGGGTCCTTACATGCAGGTGATGCATGTAAGGACCCAACCACCACACTGTGTTGGTGTATGTATGTACATGCGTATGTTGTACTTAAGTACAACTTTTGACACAAATATAAACTTCCCGATGTTTTGGTCCTGATTTACATTATCTTGTAATAGTCCACAGTTTTTGATCCATTAAATATCAGTTGCAACAATTAGGCTGTTAACACTGTTACAAAAGCATACTCTTTCTGGGCTTTCTCATTACTTTCAGGGCTATCAGTCCTCCTTTCACATCCTGTTTTGTGGAAAGAGAGGTCAGTTTCAACAAGTTTGGATTTCACATTTGAGAGAGAGAAGAATTAGTAGTTCAGGGACTGTTCAGATAAGCTTGACCTTACTCGACACAGTGGTATGTTAGTTTTTGCTCAGCGAAGGAGAAAAGAGAGAAGCAATATTGCCAAGTGCTTAAAAATCATGAAGGTTTCAGTTTGGATTTTCTACAGATGACTTGAAACAAAAGACACATTAATTTCTACCATTAGATATTTTGCCTCTGTGACCTCATATCAGATGTGAAAAGCAAGAAAATTATCTCTTAGCTGCCAGGGTAGTTGTTTCTCTGGAGCCTGAGGGCTCTGCAGTTCATTCCTCGTGCCTGTGCAATCCTGCTGTGCCAGAAGCATGGAGGCTGCTGCGTGGGTTCTGCTTCTGATTCCTCCAGCTCCTGTTGCTCTCAGGGTCACACTGGGTGGCTTAGGCTTTGACTGAAAAAGAACCTGGGTTTCCTTGTTCCGTCTTTCTGGATTAAACAGGGTTTGCAATTGCTTAGCGACTGCATTTCCTTTCTGCTGCTCAAATAACTGACTGTTAGAATCTCAGGCCTGATCTCTAGGTATAAACTCCCTAGACATGCGTGTGAGTTTTGGCAATGGGGTATAAATGCCTTTGTCCATCTAGGCTGGCGCTCTGCCTCCAGTACTTGGAAAAAGGCGCAAGAAACACGACAGTTGCTTGTTTCTGAAAAAAATCTCCCCCAAAGGAAATGTTCCTTCCTAAGATCTGGTAATTAGAAATTCATGTCTGAGGGATTATTTCCATGCTAATTTTTCTCCTGAGGTTCAAAAATGTTTTATTCCCTAGTAACATTGTTCTTGATGTTGTTGTCATTGATGAAATATTTGGTTCTCTTTGTATGTAGCCCTACCCATGGTCCTAATTATGTCATGGAGCATTAGGTGCTCATGGAAGAAACAGATAACTGTACTCTAGGCAGCAGTGGCAGCACATGCTCGCCGCGCTATCCAGCCAACATTCCTCAACTCTGACCTGAGGACCACCTCTGGAGATAAGAGTCCCTCCTTATCAGTGAGTCCTCGCTTGCTCTGCCAGTTTTGCTGTTAGCAAAAGAGACATTCAGAGCCAATACTACAGTTCTGCACAGCAGGGGCTTGTTCAACACACACTGTTCTGTGATCACTGAAGTGATCTTGTATACCCCATCAGAAAAGTTACACTGAAACCTATTTATGTTCCCATTTCACCTGGGGCTTGAACCCCAAACAAATGGCAAATATCCATTCTGGAACTCATTTGTTTCCTCAAGAATTGGCCCTTACATAGATTTCTGCGTGTTCTAGCACATGTTCTGACTCTAAGACTTGGTCTAGGTGATCCTGCTGTGGCAGGGGGATTGGACTAGATGATCTTTCAAGGTCCCTTCCAATCCCTGATGATTCTATGATTCTATGATTCTAGCTATGCTTCGTATACTAGTAGATGTGGTTACCGCTTCACAGAAGCACTGGTAACCTTGGAACCACTGAATCTTCTCTCAAACTCAAACAACATTTGAATGACTTTCTGCTCTCACCCACTCTTGATGGAAGTAGTCAAGTTATAAAATGAAAAATACTCTTCGTGCCCCAATCAGAAGTACAGTCTTTTCTTCCCAGACAGCTGTTACGGTAATTGCTGGTTTACAGCTGTCAGAAGCTGGAGAAGCTGGCAGCTCATGGCATAGACAGGAGGACTCTTCGCTGGGTTAGAAACTGGCTAGACGGCCGAGCCCAGAGGGTGGTGGTGAACGGCGTGAAATCCAGTTGGCGGCCAGTCACAAGCGGTGTCCCTCAGGGCTCAGTTTTGAGACCAGTCTTGTTTAATATCTTTATCAATGATCTGGATGAGGGGATCCAGTGCACCCTCAGTAAATTTGCGGATGACACAAAATTGAGCACGAGTGTCAATCTGCTGGAGGGTAGGGAGGCTCTGCAGCGGGATCTGGACAGGCTGGAGTGATGGACTGAGCTCAGTTGTATGAGGTTTAACAAGGCCAAGTGCCGGGTCATGCACTTTGGTCACAACAATCCCCAGCAACGCTACAGGCTTGGAGAAGAGTGGCTGGAGAGCTGCCTGGTGGAGAAGGACTTGGGGGTGTTGATCAACAGCCGGCTGAACGTGAGTCAGCAGTGTGCCCAGGTGGCCAAGAAGGCCAATGGCATCCTGGCCTGTATCAGAAACTGCGTGACCAGTAGGAGCAGGAAGGTGATTGTGCCCCTGTACTCAGCACTTGTGAGACCGCACCTCGAGTACTGTGTCCAGTTTTGGTCACCACAGTACAGGAAGGACATTGAGGTGCTGGAGCGAGTCCAGAGAAGGGCAACCAAGTTGGTGAAGGGGCTGGAAGACATGCCCTATGAGGAGAGGCTGAGGGAGCTGGGGTTGTTTAGTCTGGAGAAGAGAAGACTGAGAGGGGACCTTATTGCCCTCTACAGCTACCTTAGAGGAGGTTGTAGCAAGGCTGGTGTTGGTCTCTTCTCTCAAATTGGTGATGATAGGACGAGGGGAAATGGTCTCAAAGTTGCGTCAGGGAAGGTTTAGCCTGGATGTTACAAAGAAATTCTTTACTGCAAGGGTGGCTAGGTGCTGGAATGGATTGCCCAGGGAGGTGGTGATGTCAGCAACCCTGGAGGTGTTTAAGGAACGGGTGGATGCGGCGCTCGGGGATATGGTCTAGCGGTTAGGCACTAGGAGAAAGGGCTGGACTTGATGACCCTGGAGGTCCTTTCCAGCCATGATGATTCTATGATTCTATGATTCTATGAATCACTGCTGTATCATCAGAGGGGTGGCTGACAGACCAATTGTCTTACGAGTTGGGGGTTTTTTTGTCTCACAAGGACACGGAACTGCTTGTTCACAGCACAGAGCCACAAAGATGATGAGGAAAGGCTGAGGGAGCTTGATATCTTGTGCTTGGAGAAAAAGGAGACTGAGGGGTGATCTCATTAATGCTTATAAATATGTGAAGGGTGGGTGCCAGGAAGATGAAGCCAGGCTCTTCTCACTGTCTTCTAATGATAGGGCAAGGAGCAATGGGTGTGAGCTGGAACAGAGGATTGATGAACACATCAGTCTGAGAAGGAACTTCTTCCCAGAGAGGGTAACAGAGCTCTGGAAGGGGCTGCCCAGGGGGTTGTGGAGTCTCCTTCTCTGGAGATGTTTAAAACCTGCTTGGACATGTTCCTGCATGACTGGATCCAGGGGATCTTGCTTTGGATCAGGGGATTGGACTGGATGATCTTTCAAAGTCCCTTCTGGTCCCTAATGTTCTGTGATTCTTCGAATTCTGAGATTGTTCCCGGCTGTCTGGATGAGACCATCGAATGTCCAGTGAGATGAGGGTGAGGAAGGAATTTGGAAGCATACCACTGACTGCACAGAAGGAGTGTGAACACTGTTAATTAGCAATGGAGTTCACATGCTTTTTTTTTTTATCATTGGATTTCAGTGACTTCTTATTGCTAATCAGTCACACTGCCTTTGGCTTTGTTTCTGAATAGATCCGCCAAGAAAGCTGAGGCGGAAGAAAACCAACGCAGTTACAAACAGAAAAAGAAACGAAGGCGTATAAAGGTTCAGGAGGATTCCTCAAGTGAAAACAGTAAGGTACTATATTACTTTTTGAATAAATGATGGAGAAAGGAGTTCCTGTCTCGACTGCCAACTGCTTAGGGACTTGGGTATGGCAAAGAGCTCAGTACCAAGTACAGTAACAAATGACAACTGTTCCCCGTGTTAATTCTGTGGGGAAACTGCTGAAATGGCAGCAGTGTGGAGAAAACCCACTGTGTTGAACTGAAACCAGGCCCCATGTAGATCTTGATAACAATGCACGATACCTTTTGAAGTAGATGGGTTTTTTTTAATGTAAATGTGGGAGATGACACAAACAGTAGATTAGGGGTTTCCTAGTATTAGGGGGTTTGTTTTTCCTGTGTGGAGTAGGTGGCAGCTGATCTGATCTAACACAACTAGAACAGACAAAGAATTACTGATAGTCATTAGTTACTGTCAGGTGACAGCAGCACCTTCAGCACTGCCTTTGCAAGCTGGGCTTATCTTTCATGTCTCAGAATACATTCATGAGGCACTTTATCCTGCTGCATTACTTGAAAAAGGATCTTTTTTCTGAAGAGCTAAACTCCACCTGTGTCTGTGAGGGGGGGACTGGACTGGATGACCTTTCAAGGTGTCTTCCAATCTCTGACGTTCTATGATTCTGTGATTTCCTCTGAGACACCACAGAAAGTTGTATCCAAATATTTCCAAAAAGGCATCTGTAAATTGTTTGCAGAATGTGCAAATATCATGCTTGGAATTTAATAGTTAACGCAGACAATTAAAAAATCTTGGTTAGTAGGAAGATAAAGTTAGTGCAATGGCTTATGGCCCCCATCCCTGGAGCCATTCAATGTCAGGCTGGATGGGGGTCTGGGCAATCTGTTCTGGCAAGTAGTGGACCTGCTTGTTGCAGGGGGGTTGGACTAGATGACCTTTGGAGATCCCTTCCAACACTATGGTTCCATGGTCCTTGCAGAGCTGCTTGACTGCTGTTCAGTACCTCCATAAAAGAGCAGCAAAGGTTCTTACAGCAACAAGTCATCCTGAATAACCTTACAGCCTGCTCTTTCCATAGTGGCCATGAAAAGATTAAAACTGAGATGATAATTTCTCAGTGAATCAGCCTGTACTTTCCACTCATGGTTGCTATTGTTTCCCTCGGATGACCTTAAAACTTTTTACTATTTCATTTCTGTATCTGTCAGAGGTCAAAACTATTCTCATGCATCATTTAACACTCCTCGGCTGAGAAGGTTGATGTTTTGGCAGAGCTGGGTGTTGATGTCTTTATGGATGGAAAATGTTGAGTTTATATTGTATCAGTAATGCTAGGAGCTGTGATACTGGGATTTAGGGATCTAATCTCATGGAAAACAATGACTAAGATCCAGCTCTGCTCTTGTTAAGCTTTGTAAGAAGGGCTGACGCCTGTAGCCTATGCAAGTGCTCTTTAGTTTGAAGAACAAGAAAACCAAGACTGTTAGCCTGGCTCCACCATATGTATTCATTAAATACCCAGCTTCACTTAATATATTAAAGTAGGATTGTAAAATAAGGCTGAATTTTTAAGAGATCTTCCTCTTGGAATAGAATCATAGAATCATAGAATCATTACGGATTGGAAGGGATCCTGAAAGATCATCTAGTCCAATCCCCCCGCAACAGCAGGATCATCTAGACCAAGTCACACAGGAGCACATCCAGGCAGGTCTTGAACATCTCCAGTGAAGGAGACTCCACAACCCCCCTGGGCAGCCTGTTCCAGTGCTCCATCACCCTCACTGTGAAGAAGTTCCTTCTCAGGTTGATGAGGAACCTCCTATGTTCCAGCTTACAACCATTGCCCTTTGTCGTATCATTAGATGACACTGAGAATAGCCTAGCTCCATCCTCCCGACACCCACCATTCAAATATGTATAGACATTAATGAGGTCACCCCTCAGTCTCCTCTTCTCCAAGCTAAAGAGACCCAGCTCCCTCAGCCTCTCCTCGTAAGGGAGGTGCTTGACCTCCTTCATCATCCTTGTTGCCCTGTGCTGGACCCTCTCCAGCGGCTCGACATCGCTCTTGAGCTGAGGGGCCCACAACTGGACACAATACTCCAGGTGTGGTCTCACCAGGGCAGAGTAGAGGGGGAGAAGAACCTCTCTTGATCTGCTAACCACCCCTCTTCTAATCCACCCCAGGATGCTGTTGGCCCTCTTGGCCACAAGAGCACATTGCTGGCTCATAGTCATCTTGCTGTCCACCAGGACCCCCAAGTCCATTTCCCCTAGACTACTCTCCAACAGGTCAGTCCCCAGTCTATACTGGTACCTAGGGTTGTTCTTGCCCAGATGCAAGACTCTACACTTACTCTTGTTATACCTCATTAAATTTTTCTCAGCCCAGCTCTCCAGCCTGTCCAGATCTCGCTGAATGACAGCACAGTCTGCAGGGGTGTCAGCGACACCACCCAGCTTTGTGTCATCAGCAAACCTGCTGACAGTGCATGCCAATCCCTCATCCAAGTCATCAATGAATAGACTGAACAGGACCAGTCCCAGCACCGACCCCTGGGGCACTCCACTAGATACAGGCCTCCAACCAGACTCCAACCAGTAGTGGTCCCATTGACCACCACTCTCTGACTTCTACCCTGTAGCTAGTTTACAATCCACCTCACTACCTGAAAATCTAGGCCTCACTGCCTCAGTTTGGCTGCGAGGATGCTGTGAGAGCTGTGTCAAATGCCTTACTTATGTCAAGATAGATGACATCCACGGCTCTGCCATCATCCATCCACCTGGTTATGTTATAGGGTATTTATTTTTTCCTGTTGTGGGATATTTATTGTCTTTCAGCCTGCGTCTGCTGCCTCATGACACAGAGAAAATGAATGCTGATTATGTCTAAGTCACAAAGTACCACATGCTGCACTGTCTTATGTTTTCCCCAGTAGCTTGTTGGAATTTACTTTGGATATCCTGAGAACTTCAGGTCTGTGCTTCTCTCTGTGTGATTCGTCTGTGCATTCAAGAGAAAACATCCTGATTTGCTGTAGCCATTATCTCTCCATTTCTCCTCTTCTGCATGAATTAATATTTCACTTTACAGGAATCAAACCTTCACTGATCAATCTGGCCACTTTTCCACCTTTTGTGGACCCAAATCTAATTTTAAGACATTGCTCCAGGGCTGTGTCTGGGACAGGGAATTCCACAAGGCCTGAGGTCAGGCGGCTTTGTGGAATTTTTCTTAATGCTCCATGACACTTTGGATCCAAAACCACTAAATCCCAAATTTCCTCCTCATGGGCATTACAAATGATGTCTTAACTTAGCACTAAGTGTACTAAGTGTCAGCACTAAGAAAACTCTTTTTTAAATCTCTATTTATAACAGATTTTTTTAAACTATTATTTTATAACAGAAAAAATAGAAAAGCAAATCCTACAAGCTTTCCATTTAAATTTTAAACAAAATTGAGCTGGCCTGAGTTTTTCTTCTACAGCAGGCACTGTCAAGAGAATTCCATAGAATCATAGAATCATTACGGACTGGAAGGGACCTCGAAAGATCATCTAGTCCAATCCCCCTGCAACAGCAGGATCACCTAGACAATCGACTCAGTAACAAACTCACTACAACCACTTCAATCTCTCAATCAAGGGAATAACACTACAGAGAATTTGCTAAGGCCCATTCTTACTGTGTGCTCACTTAAACTCCTTGAATACTTTCTGTTTTACAAATAGTCTGCCCAGAATATATGCTTTTAAATTTTGATTGGTCTTTATAAAGTGATGGGCATCTGCTTGTGAATATGTTGAGATTAACAGGGAAAGTTTTTCCTGTTCCTTACAGTGTTAGCACTCACATCACCTTCAAGATTCATTCCCATAACTTGGGAGGCAGGTAAATAAAGAGATGGATTCTGCTGCTGCTAATGGAAGGACAGAGATGAAATAACAAGGTAGACCCAGGCCTTGAAGTCAGCAGTTTGTGGTTCAAAGTTTTGACGTTCCTTCCAATCCCGAATGTTCTGTGATTCTGCAATTCTTCACTCAGACCACTACATACCATTACATTTGCAGATACTGGTTCATTCAGTCCTCCCGAAATCTAATCGTTTTAGGATTTCCAGTGTCTAAGTTCACAGCAACAATAATTATCATGCTAATAGCCAGGGGTCTGGCTATTCCAAGACAGTTAAAAGATATGAAGAGAATTGGTGGAAGAGTGAATCAGGGGTCATAGTCTAGTTCAGACCATGGCCAACCAGTGCTCAGGCTGATAAATGAAAACAAAATACAAGGCTTGAGAGGAGCCAAAAAACACCTTAATAACTAATTAGACTGTGTATGTTTCAGAGAGCTGCGTTTTCTTGGCAACATGGGCCGGTAGGCATTTCTGAACAAACAAGATTGAAGTTTGTGTCTCAGTGAAGCAACACTGGAAGCTTGTCTGATGTGCTGCACTCCTTGCCAGATTAATTTCTGTTCCAGAGGTGGGCAGAAATGTGGTGCCTTCACAAGATGAGTCTCAGATCCAAGATGGGTCTGTGCTCCAAAGGCATCAGTCGTATTGATGAGTCTGTGAGATGCTGCCAGGGGACATCTGCTGATGAATGGATGAGGAGCTGTCAGGATTTTGTACATTCTCTGGTGTTTGGTGGTTGTGTAGTTCCAGCAGTTGTAAAACCAGACAAAACCACAGGCCTGCAGGTAACAACTTTCCGCATGTGTGATGTTCAGGGGCCGGTTCACGCTGACAGAAGAGCACCACCACAGTGAGGTATTACTAGTGGTGTCTGTAAAATGGAGACCTGAGGCACAAGTGACAGCCAGCCCTGCATCTGAGCTGTGCAAAGAGCCCAGGATCTGGTGGGATTTGCCATTTTCCCTTCCACCCTACCCCCTGGTGATGAGCAGCCAGAGTGGCCCTGGAGCATGGGGCTAAGAGGGAGTTGTCTTCACCATCTGCAGTCTCTCTCACTCCCTCTGTGGCCTTAAAATGCACGTTCCCACTCCTGCGCCTCTCCTCTGCAGGCAGCCCCCTCTCATCTCTCAGCTGCCAGGACAACATGTGTAAAAGTAATCTTTTCACCTTTTTTTTCCCAGCAATGTTGCAACACCCTTTTCTCCCCTTTTGGCTCAAGAGCACTGATTAGCTTTACCTTTGAGGACCTTGTCTCTCTCCTACATTAAAAGGTCTGTTCTCTTTAAGAGGGTATGAGGGGAGAAATGTATAAAACTGGTGTAAAAAAAAGGGTAAGTGGTCTGAAGGTCTGATTTGAGTGGGGAGCTGTAGCTATTGTCTCCTGCTGACCTCTATGCAAAGGCCTGGCTGTGTGGCTTTGGTGGAGCAGTGACCCACAGTGTGTGAATAACCCCCTCGAATGAGGACTGTAAGGAAAAGTGCAGTTAAGTGATGCGCTTTTACTTCTACTGCTGGTAGTCATTTTCATGCATTGAGTGGGGTTAATGCTGAAGTGCATGGAGGTATCAGAGCAGAGCTAGGACTGCTGATGGGTCTTGGAGGAGAATGAGAAGACACTTTTGGAGCTGGAATGATTTGGGATTCCTAAGGAGAAGCTTGCCAGCTGAAACTGAGAGTCTTGGTTCCTGCTAGAATGGTGCAATCTTCCTGGGAAGACACTTCCATGTGCATTTGATTAAGAATAAAATGGGCAGAACAAGTGGAAAATAACAGTATATACCAAAGAAAATTCCAGTAGGCAAGAGCTGGCTTCAGCTAGAAAGGCTGGACTGTGCTAAGTGGTCTGTGTTTCAAGGTAAGTGTGAGGGGTACAAGTGTACACTTACGGGTTTGCAAAATTAAAGGGCAGCACAGCTGCTAAAAGATTGAAGTGGATGTATTTGCCTCTATAAATGCAGAGTGTTTGCCAGGGTTCTGCAGTTGGATTAAACTCAAAACATATGTTCCTTGCCTTTAGGATTATCCCACACTGGGCTGAATCCATCACATAGCCTCTCTCTTCAGCAAAACAGCTAAAGTCTTGTTTAGGTTGTAAATAATTTGGATCAGGGCTCAGACTTTTTATTACAACTACTGAAAAACTAGGGTGATTACATCTTGGTTTGTACTTAAGGCTCCTGTGAATCCTAAGCTGTTGATAACAGATCAGCAGAGCGTAGCTCAGTTTTCTGTACAGAGCGTTTGCAACGGTCAGCATGAATCCCTAAAATAAAAAATAGTGTTTTCCAATAAGACATGGAACAACAACTTCTGGTTGTCCATTAATCTTTATAGCTGGCATGAAATTTAGGGTGGCTGGGAGTGAAAATCCTGTCTCTGGCTCTGTGTGTGTTCTGCTGGTTACCTGCCTGTGGCAGAGCAATCCCTTTGTGTCATCCCGCAAACATGTCCAGTTATTCACTGGACTTTTCCTCTGGAAAAGTGGGTTGGGAAAAAAGATTTGCTTTTCAGCACAAGTTTAGTGTTTTGTGGAAATCTAAGGATGTTCTAGGAGATCAGATTCACTTAATTTACTAGCTTCGAGAAACATGAGTGAAAAAAAGTCCACAATTGTTCCCAGAACAAAAGACTCCAGCCTTTGCTCTTCCAAGTGATACTAGTTCACTAAGGCCATTAGAGAGAGTGTGGTGTTTAGATTGCAGGGTTTATGTCATTTTTGTTTGAGTCATGGCAGGGTCCCACATTCCAGCCACAATAACCCTCTGCAGCTACACACTGGGGGATGAGGGGCTGGAGAGAGAACTGGCAGGACTGGGTGACAACCAGCTAAACAGGAGACAGCACAGTGCCCAGGTGGCCCGGAAGGCCAATGGCATCCTGGCTTGGATCAGCCAGCAAGGTTAGCGGTGGAATTCTCCACCTGTACTGGGCACTGGGGAGGCCTTCTCTTGGGTACTGGGGGCAGTTCTGGACCTCTCAATTCAAGAAAGAGATTGAGGGGCTTGAGCATGACCAGAGGAACAATAAGGCTGGGGAAGGCACTGGAGGGAAAGGCTGATGAAAAGAGGCTGAAGAAGCTGGGGGTGTTTAGCCTGGAGAAGAGGAGACTCAAGGACGAACTTCTCCCTCTCTGCAACTCCCTGAAGGGAGGTTGTAGTCAGGTGGGGGTCAGGCTCTTCTCCCAGGCAACTAGTGCCAGGATGAGAGGGCAGAGCCTGCAGCTGCCAGGGAAGGGTTAAATTGGATGTCAGGAAGCCCTTCCTCATAGAAGGGGTGATCAGAGCCTGGAATGTGGTAGCAGTGGTGGAGTCTCCATCCCTGGAAGTGTTGAAGGTCAGACTGGCTGTGGCCCTTAGTGCCCTGGTCTGGCTGATGTGGTGATGGTAGGTCATGGGTTGGGCTGGATGAGCTCACAGATCTTTTGTAGCCTCAATAATTCTGTGATTCTATAATAAATCTAATTCTGTTGCTTGGTAGAACTGCATGCTACAATTTCTCCTCAATACAATTGTGAACACTAGATATGCTGCAGTTACATGAATATATTCCTGTCAGTACAGGATAGGCAATGTGTGGCTACAGCGTTGGCTGCATGTGGGAGGGCATGAGATGATGTGAAACCAGAAAGCAGCAAAAAGCCTAGGAAGAGCAGTAGCCATGAGCACGGCCCAGTGAGATAATGGCCAAAGGACCTCGCAAGATGCAGAAAGCAAAACTGGAGATCATGCCTCATTAATCTACAGGCTGTTTTCTCACTGTATGGTGGGAACTTGCCTGGGTAAACTGAACTGCACCAAACAAGTATCTGGTTTGTATTATCAATCTTGTCTCCATATGGAAGCCAGTCAGATCAAACGTCGAGATTTTTTGAATCTAAGTGACATCATGTTTTACTGCATCTTTTGATATCTCTCAAGCAGTTTCTTTTTCTTCATTATAAAAGATGAATTCACTCAGCTGTCAGCCTCCCCGAATATTGTAACATTCTACACTGCTTATTTTGCCAAAAAGTATTTGTTACTGGTTCAGATAAGCTAGACTGGCTAGTGAAAAAGAGTTTTAATCTAAAGACCATTTGTGGGTTTTGATAGAGAAGGAAATTTTAGAGTGATACGGTAGTATGGAGAAAGCAGCTCTCCCACTTTCATGCAGGTACAATGTTAGTGCCACAGACTGCTGTGCTTCTGAGCATTTTCTCCACTGCCATTGCTGAAACTACCTGAAGAAAGACTTCTTCATTTTTGTCAGTATAATTATATGGCTCTCAAAGGATTTGCTCCTGTTCTCACCAGTCAGGAGAGAAGCAGTCAACTCATAATACACAACAAATTCTGCTTCCTGCCTTCAGATCTCTCAGACAGATGAAGAAAGATAACAGAAAAAAAAAAGTCCTTGAACAAAAGAGTGAAAGTCATGTTTGGTCTTTTTGGGGAGAAAATGAGAGTGGAGCCACTCTGACAGGGGCTGTAGTAAGAGTTGTTTCAAAGGGGAGGGCTGGCATGAGGTGGGACATTCACTCTGCCAGATTTTGATTTAAACCCAAACACAATGGCAAGGCACCTGTTGAGAGCGGAAAGCTTTTCTAGAGATTTTGGTGCTAATTGTCGTCTCGCAGCTGGAGGATTACGTGTAACCTGAGCATATAGCACTGAAATTCTTACAGCAGCTTAACAAGTATTGAAGGGAGAAGTTCTTTTTTTCTACAGTTAATACCACAAAATGGTGTTTTATAAAGTTTGGCTTTTATCTTGCCTTGCTGCAATGCCCTTCTAAGAATTAGGAACACGATCTGCAAGGAAAAGCACTGTAAATGCAAGGATGTTGTTTTAGCTCCAGATCTAACCAATTCTACTAAGTATTATATCATATACAGAATTGAATCAAGTCTCCCAAGCTCTGTGTGTTTAAAAATACCTTCTGTTGTGTCAATATGCTTTGTCTGAATTGATCTTTTGTTGCCTAGCTAATAGAACAAATAAGAATTCAGTTTATAACTATGTAAAAAGCTTCATTCACTTCACTGAGCCCTACTGAGATCATTGTGATTGACTAAGGTGTTGAATTCATGCTCTTTTATTCCTCTTGTCGCAAGAAACCCAAATGCCAGATCCAGGGTATCAGCCTTTTATCAGCCATCTGAAGAAAGGCAGCAGGAAGCATCACTAAAGCAATTGTAATTGGTTGATACACAGATTCATAGAACATTAGAGATTGGAAGGGACCTCAAAAGATCATAGAATCATAGAATCATTAGGAATCGGAAGAGACCTTGAAAGATCATCTAGTCTAATCCCTCTGCCACAGCAGGATCACCTAGACAAAGTTGCACAGGAACATATCCAGGCAGGTTTTAAACATCTCCAGAGAAGGAGACTCCACAACTCCCCTGGACAGCCCTTTTCAGGACTCTGTCACCCTCACTGGGAAGAAGTTCCCTCTCAGACTGACGTGGAACCTCCTGTGTTCCAGCTTATACCCTTTGCCCCTTGTGCTATCACTAGATGACATTGAGGAGAGCCTGGCTTCATCCTCCTGACACCCACCCTTTCCATATTGATCAACATTAATGAGGTCACCACTCAATCTCCTTTTCTCCAAGCTCAAGAGACCCAGCTGCCTCAGCCTTTCAGAAGGAAGAACTGCAGTTTAGACTTCTAAAACTTTGGTTTTGGGCAAAAAAACCGAAAAGAACAGTGTAAGTTTCTCAAGATTCACATTAAGAAGTGATCCTAGATGACAAAATATTTTAGTGCAAATACGGGTGTCTTAATTTACTATTGCCTAGACTCTCTAACAATAAATAAATAACCTTTTGACTTTTTTTTTTTTTGGCATGAATTCTTGGAGAACATCAGATCTGAGCTGGTTTACAAGCGAACCAAGAGAGCTGCATTTGTTATCTCTGACTTTCAGGAGTTTTTCTAGTCATTTGTAGAAAACAAATGATTACAAAAAAGGATCCTAAAGGCAAAGAAGTAGCAATGCCTCTATAATGCTTGATGTGTGCTCCTACCTTGGACACCCTGCTACTTCATATGTTTAGAAGGAAATGATCCCAACCTTTAAGTATTATCTATAACTGAATTATCTTCTTTAGGCTCAATCCTGGTAATGAAGACACCATTTTTGCAGTGAGGAACTGGCTGTTGACTTTATAAAGCTGATGGAGAAAGTAGTAACAGCTGAGACTGCTGAGCGCTGAAGAAAAAACATCTGTGACTTCAGCTGTGCCTTCGACAAAGGTAAAGTGCCAAATCCTCACCAGAAGTGACAAGTGAAGAGTTTATCTTGAATATTTCAGTGGAAGAACAGTCATTTCTGCAGCTAACTTGGTGAGTTTGATGTGTGCTCTGTTCAGAAGAGTAAGAATTTACCAGCTTCCTTGAAAATGGAGAAGGTTTTGCTGTGTGACTGACTCATCTTACTGTCCATGCTCAGTAATTTCCAGTGGGTTACCTGCAGCTCGCAGAACGGGGAGACGTACTTTCACTGTTCATGTAAAGTAGAGTGTTCTTCAGTGGGATAGCTATGAAACAAAAGGTTACAAATTATTTCAGTGTGGAAGTTGCATCAACTCGTATTAGTTTAGCTCAGCACGGTTGCAAATATAAATCTACAAGAAAAGAACCAGACAGAAAGACACACGAGAGTGCAATGTTTTTCAAAGGCGCAGGCACTCTCCTGCATTAAAAGCTGCTAATCTATAGGCCTGGAAATACTTAGAACTTGGGTAGTTTTGAACGATTGACTAACTTGAAAAAAAAGAGAGAATTAAAAAGGAGTGGTGAAAGGAAATCTTCTTGTTGAAGACATGTACAAGTCCCATTTTTGGCAGGCCGCGTAGGGTGATGTCATCCTACAGAATGTGCTAAAGTCTGTGATTTTACAGCAGGAACTGATTTCTCAAGGCGGGTAGAGTCTATGGGCACTTAGTGTTGCTCTCAACTTCAGCCAGCCAAGGTCTGTGCTTTTTTAACACCTCGTTTGATGGTAATAAACCATTCACACTCTTAAATATGGGGCTCAAGGCTTTCTTCAGGCATATCTCTGCATATCTATTCATGTTTGACAGTTTTTTGCAGTGTCTTAATTATGTGGGTTTACCTCCCAGCCGAAGATGGGGTCATCACTAGTGTTGAATATGTGTTGTGTTCTGCACTGGGTTCTGCGAGATACGAGCACTATGAGCAGAGGAGAACCTTCCACCAATGCCTTCATCCTGCCAGTTCCTTGCAAGGTTCCTCACTGTTTCTCCCCAGATGCTAATGCTCTGTTGATAAGGTATTAGAGCAACTACGTTCATTGCACACTTGCTTTTTTGTGAGTCTCAGCTCTGAACCATGCTAACTGGAGAGTAAACTTTTGGTAAACTGCAGAGAGCTGTGCTACGCTCAAAGCATTAAGTAGTACAAAGATTGGACTCTGTCAAATGTTAAGTTTAATGGCACTACTTTTGTGATACCACCCATTCTTTCGCATAGATCCGGACCACCAAGCCCTGTGCTGTATCCTGTATTGAGGGTACTTCAAAACAAAATTGTGAAGAACACAGCTAGTAGTGGAGAATCCCAGAGTCTGATTCTGGAGGAATTCTGTGGACTCGCTAATAGAATTACGTGTCCCTTGGGGTAAATTAGATTGGCCCTATGATTGTTGCATCTGAATGGAAAAATGCTGAATACCCTGCACTCAAACTCTCTTCCAGTACTCAGAGTTAAACTTTAGTTTCCTAATTTATATTAAAATGTGCATTGATCAATATTTCATTGTATTCTTCAGCCTAGTTTACTAGCATGAAAGTGTTGATCTGGTATTGACCACCGTGGCAGCTTTCTGCATCCACTGAGGAAACTCTGTTGGATTAATGTCTGGGCAGGAAATGCACTGAAGTCTCTAATGTTTTACAGTGTCTTTTCACTGTTAACAAAAAGCATAGATGCAATCTGAGCTCAATGGACACTTGTGACTTTATAAGTGACATGGTGTGTTCTTAAAATAATTTGGTCCAAATACCAAATGCAATACTTAGGAGGATGTGTCTGTAGGCAACTTTAAGTCTTTGGCTGTGGGATCACAAAAAAATACAGTTTTATTATCGGTGCTGCTGGCTCAGCTGCCTGTTATGAAGTTTGCCTGATGTACCATTACAAGATGGTTTTGATTGCTTAAAGCATTTCTAAATATTAGTGATTTGGCAAAAGTTTTCAATGCTAGTTGCCCACTCTACTCTGATTTTTCTTTTTAATTATTTTTCAAGCTTAAGCAGACATGGCTTTGCTAGTTCTGTGCACAAGATTAAAAAGATATTAGTTCTTCAGTGTGAAAAATTTCTGGTGTGCGCTGGTGGGGAATTTTACTTGTGATATATAAAGGGGACACTTGCTGTTGTATTGGAGATGTGAAAATGGACAGGTATTTGGCCAAATGACAGACTAACTGAGGCTGTGGAACCGGGATTGTCTCTTGGGTAACACAGATGAGTTGTGCCCTGGAGGCATTAATTCTGGGCTCATGGCCACCAGGCACAGAAACCAAAATGGCTGGGCTTGCAGAGTTTGTGCAGTGGTGTCTTGCAGCTTCCCTAATGTAGTTCCCCAGGATTTAGTCTTTCTGGGAGTCTTCTTTTAATTTTACAATGTAAGGTGTTTCGGGGGCAGAGACCGTGTCTTATTTATTGCTTTTATGAGTCATTTAGTTCACTTTTGGATGCTTGTCAGGTAATAATGTATATGTGATTGCATCATGTGGTACACCAGGTCTGTAGGAAAACAGACTTTTGACTTGGTAATGAAGCCTTAAGTTTGATTTACTGTTTACTCATTCAACAGCAGATGCAAGCCAGAATTCAAATCATTTAAATTCTATGAACTGACTAAGCCAAAGACAACATAAATTTGAGTATCATCAGTGTACATCTAATAGTTCACACAGTGTAACGCTGTCTAGATTTTCATCATTAATGTTTCTGGACTAAATGCAGAAACACAGAGCATTGGACAGATGAAAACCTGGACAGATTTCAACTGGAAAATATTCATAGTGTCTAAATGTTCTATAGCAAAACATGTTAATTGTTGTCTCTTTGCAGTAGTTTTTGTAGTATCTCTGCTTCCCAATTGTTGAGACCTACTGTAACTAACCTGAAAAGAGAGGAAAACAAAACTTTTCCTCTTTCCTTTTGTTCTCCCCACCCAATGCCATTTGTTCTTGTGTGGGCTTGGGAAAGTTGTAGTTGTGGAAACATCAACAAATTAATTCCTAACAGAAATAATTGAGCTGACAGCTAAAGAGATGCTCACTTTTGTTTTATTTTTATTCCCCATTATTAATTTTCCCATTGAGTGAAACTGAGTCTGGTGTAGAAAGTTCTGCGCTGCTGGGATGCCCTTGGCCAGGCCTGAGGACATGATGTTCAGCCTAAACAGCAGAAGGAGAACCGTATTCTTTTTCCTCCACAGGGACCTCCCAGTGTAGTTCATGAAAGGTGTCTTTCTTGGGCACACATTAAGTCGAGTAAATATGATCAAACTGTTGCTTGCCAGATGAGCAACAAACTTAACGATGTCCATGGACGTAGAGTGTCCAAAATGCAAGAGATGTCATGCTTTGGGGCAAGATCTTTGGAAAGATGCAAGTTATGTTTTGCCCTACCGTTGTAATGGGATTACCTAGAGCTCAGTCAATTGGAGTAGGTGCTTTGGGATCAGTCTCACAAAATTGAACTGGTAGGGGTTGGAAGGGACCTCTGAAGATCATCTAGTCCGACTCCCCTGGCTCCAATCATTAGTCTAAAACACAAACACTCCGCTTGGCTGAGTTTTTGTGGGCTGATGCTGCAGTGACAGAAGCCAGCATTCAAGCTGCTGGGAGCCAGTGGTGCTCTTACTTCCAGAAGAATAGAGGACACAAAGACAGAGCTTCATTCTCTCAGATCAGGAGTATTATTGATTTACAGTAGCTTATTAGTCCACTTTTGGTTGGTTGAGCCATGGCAAGTGAACATGAGCATGCTCAAAACTGTCAGAATTGAACACTAAAGTGCATGGGGATGATTTTCAGGAGAGCTCCCGTATGAAATGAAATTAGAGATTTGGTTATTCTTTACTCCTGCTGCATGTAGGAACACACAGCTTTATATGATCCTGGCGAATGGGGAGGGAGTGCAGGGAAGATACTTGGCTCTATCAATTATTTCCTGTGTTGATTGATTCAACTGTCCAAGTCCCTGAAGTCTGCCAACTTATTTAGGTCACAAAGAACAAATGATAATCAGGAGGTGCTTGAGGACCTCAAAAATTTCCAGAAATTATTGTGACTAAACTTCATGAGCAGGAGTAGAATAATGAATAAAGTTTTCCCAGGACTAGAGTGCATGTTATAGTGTCTGGATAGGTGATGAAATCCATCTATAATGCAGCAGTGTGAAATGCTAGGGACAGATGTGTGGTTCCTCATCTCAGGAAAGACGGTCAGTGGAAGACCAGAGTCAGGAAAACTCCAAGGTGTGAGATTTCTCAGCAGATATTAGTGATATCAGAGGGTTAAGAAAGTAAAAACTTAAACTGAATGGAACATTTATTGAACATTTTGATAGTGAGATGGTTTTCAAAGGGGAGAAGCCCAGTGAGTCAAATCCAAATAATGCAAAAGCAACTTGCTGTCTTTTATTCTAATCTCTAGTTCAATGCAATTATTGAATCACAGAATCACAGAATGTTACAGGTTGGAAGGGACCTCAAAACATCATCTAAATCCAACCCCCCCGAAGGTTAAATAGTGAGGTCTTTGTGCGGTAGTAGTTCAGCAAGAGTTACTACTCTGGAGTGTCTAATAGAGCTAAAGAGCAGGTCCAAACCTTGAGCTTCAGATAAAGACACTCTCTGGGGGCTTTTGATCATCCAAATCTTTAAATATTTTTTCAAAATGGATTTCTGGACTTTTAAAGAAATCTAAGAGGCTATAAAAATGAATGCACAAACTAGGATTTGATTTTGACTAATAGCTGCATAAAAATGCCAGACAAACTCAGCACTGGAAGTTTCAGTAACGCAGTGTGGGTGTAGGAGGTGATATGTAGGTGGTTGGGGTTTCTGAGCTGTATTTTTTTGTTGAAAAGTTAGAGAATCACAGAATGATTAAAGCTGGAAAAGGCCTCTAAGATCATCAGGCCCAGCCTATGACCTGACATCACCATAATCGGCCAGACCAGGGCACTAAGTGCCACGTCCAGTCTTTTCTTAAACACCTCCATGGATGGAGACTCCACCACCTCCCTGGGCAGCCCATCCCAGACCCCAGTGTCTGATGAAATGGTTGCATTTCAAAGGACACAAGGGTTAACAGCACTGTAATGATCACTTCTGAGAAAAGATACAGGGAATAGCACAAACTTACTTTGAAATCTGGAACCTCTGCTGTGGAAGTCCAAATATTTTTTCCATTCTAACTGAAATAACTCAAATTTCCTAACTTCAGCTCAGTTCTTGGATCAACAGTAGGTAATAATATTCTGGTTGAGTTATTAGAAGGCTTGTTCCAGAGATTTCGTATTTTATTCTACTAGACACAATCCCAAGTGCTTACAGAAGTAATTCTTCATTCCTGTAAGTACTGCTGCTATCATCCAAAATGTTACACATCTGAGAAAAAAGCATCTACTGGGGAACCTCAGTAGATTCAGATAACTCTCAGTGTTTACAATTATATTGGGAGTCAAAACCCCCTGAAGAATGCTAGAAATTCCATCCGTAGATGTGTGGACACACTCAACGTGCTCCTCACTTTTCCTTTCTAACACCATAACATGTTTCTCACTGCTGTAACAGCACTAGTCATGTAGACCATAGGTCATCGTGAGCTGCCAGGATAATTTTCTCCATATGTCACGATGTTTGTAAAGAAATAATTGGAGTTAAAGCACTCTGTCAGACCTGAGCTTTCTGAGACATCTGTTGTGTTGCTGCTGCACAAATGTTGGGTTAATGGCCAGGGCACTTCTCTAAGCATTTTGAATGTGTAGTTTCTAAGACTCAAACCTAGAAAGAGCAGGTAAAACCTGACAAGGTTTAGAAAGTTTTATGCAGGGTTGGTGTGTTTGCATCTTGCTTGACAGTAGTGTATTGATTTGTAGCTCTTGCCAGAGCTTGGTCTCATACAGTTTCTGATCACATTTGTTCAAAGCCAGAGAACTTGCTGGCAACAGTGCAGCAAATGAGGAAAGGCTGAGGGACCTGGGTCTCTTTACCTTGGAGAAAAGGAGACTGCAGGGTGACCTCATTAATGTTTATAAATATGTGAAGGGCGGGTGTCAGGAAGATGGAGCCAGGCTTTGCTAAGTGACATTCAATGATAGAATATGGGGCAATGGGTGTGAGCTGGAACACAAGAGGTTACACATCAATATGAGAAGGATCGTCTTCCCAGTGAGGGTGACAGAGCACCGGAAAGGGCTGCCCAGGGCGGGTGTGAAGTAACTTTCTCTGGAGACATTTAAAACCTGCCTGGCCATGTTGCTGTGCAACTCGATCTAGGGGATCTTTCTGTGGTCTGGGTGATCTTTTGACGTCCCTTCCAATCCCTAATGTTCTGTGATTCTGTAATACTTTCAATAGTTCTTTGAGTAAGGGTCAGCTACTTTTAATTTACGGTGTGATGAAAATATTTACATGGTGTTACCACAAACCAAATGATAGACCCTAAATCTTCATCACCCCATGCTAAATTGCTCACATCTCCATGTTTTAATGTTATGATCATTTTAAACCATATAAATAAATAAATTGTAAATAAATAAACCATAATAAACCATTACAGTTTATTGTTTGAATCAGCTGTAACTAACAGAAACAACATGTTTATGTCATGTAAGGGAAACAAATCCTATTTTAAGGTAATTTTCATTAGGTTAAATATGATTATGGTGAAATGCACTATTCTGTGACTCCTTCTGAGTGCTTAGCAAACAGTATTTCTAATTAACCAAGTGTCGCTTGCCCTGTATCCCACTTTGTATTGCACATATGGCTGGAGCAGAAAATGGTTATTCAAGTCAGGAGTGTGCTGAATAACTGGTGGGATAGAAAAGCAAATTGGTAGCTCAGTACCTTTTCAAAACAGCTGTAAAGTTTTTACTTGGTAGCAGAAGTCAATTGATTTTTTCCTTTCTTCCCTACTTTGCTTTTGGTTTGTAGTCCGAGGATATTGTAATTTTCTTTCCTACCACAGCTGTCTGCGAAGGAGCCAGGTTGGGCAGCTCACACCTGTATAAGCATCTGAGGTAGGCTGATGGGAAGGAGCCAAAAACCACTTCGCTGAAAATCCTATGAGGCGATTTAATTATTGTCTATAAATCATAGAATCATAGAATCATTAGGGATTGGAAGGGATCCTGAAAGATCATCTAGTCTAATCACCCTGCCACAGCAGGATCACCTACACCAAGTTGCACAGGAACACATCCAGATGGGTCTTGAACATCTCCAGAGAAGGAGACTCCACAACCCCCCTGGGCAGCCTGTTCCAGTGCTCTATCGCCCTCACTGTGAAGAAGTTCCTTCTCAGGTTGATGTGGAACCTCCTATCTTCCAGCTTACAACCATTGCCCTTTGTCCTATCATTAGATGACACTGAGAATAGCCCAGTTCCATCCTCCTGACACCCACCCTTCAAATATGTATAGACATTAATGAGGTCACCCCTCAGTCTCCTCTTCTCCAAGCTAAACAGACACAGCTCCCTCAGCCTCTTCTCATAAGGGAGGTGCTCCACTTCATCATCCTTGTTGCCCTGTGCTGGACCCTCTCCAGCGGCTCCACATCGCTCTTGAGCTGAGGGGCCCACAACTGGACACAATACTCCAGGTGTGGTCTCACCAGGGCAGAGTAGAGGGGGAGAAGAACCTCTCTTGATCTGCTAACCACCCCTCTTCTAATCCACCCCAGGATGCTGTTGGCCCTCTTGGCCACAAGAGCACACTGCTGGCTTATGGTCATCCTGCTGTCCACCAGGACCCCCAGGTCCCTTTTTCTTAAACTACTCTCCAACAGGTCTTTTCCCAGCCTGTACTGGTACCTAGGGTTGTTCTTGCCCAGATGGAAGACTCTGCACTTACTCTTGTTATAGCTCATTAAATTTTTCTCTGCCCAGCTCTCCAGCCTGTCCCGATCTCGCTGAATGACAGCACAGTCTGCAGGGGTGTCGGCAACACCACCCAGCTTTGTGTCATCAGCAAACTTGCTGACAGTGCATGCCAATCCCTCATCCAAGTCATCAATGAATAGATTGAACAGGACCGGTCCCAGCACCAATCCCTGGGGCACTCCACTAGATACAGGCCTCCAACCAGACTCTGTCCCATTGACCACTACTCTCTGGCTTCTACCGTGTAGCCAGTTTACAATCCGCCTCACTACCTGAAAATCTAGACCACACTGCCTCAGGCTGTGAGGATGCTATGTGAGACCATGTCAAATGCCTTACTCAAGTTGAGATAGACCATATCCACTGCTCTGCCATCATCTATGCACCATGAGGGCTGGTTGTCAAGAAGAAAGAGATGATGTCTTTTCACTGGCACGCTGTCCCTGTGACAGGACAAGAAGCTTTGGGTGCCAGCTAGAGCACAAGAAGTTCCATCTCAACATGAGGAAGAACTTCTTTACTGAGAGTGACAGTGCATTGAAACAGGCTGCCCAGGGAGGGTGTGGAGTCTCCTTTTGGGGAGATTTCAAGACCTGTCTGGATGCCATCGTGTGCAACCTGCCCTGGGTTCTGTGGTCCTGCTCGAGGGGTGTTGGACTTGATGAACTCTGGAGATCCCTTCCAGCCTCTAATGATCTGTGTATGTTATGCACAGAGGTCACTGAGGAGGGAGCTGCTACCAGGAAGTGTTTCCTCCCCTGTCAACTAAAAAGTGTCTTTAAAAAGGTCTCTGATTTTTTTCCCTTTGTTTTGTGTAGTTGGGGCTTTTTGTAGAAGGCACTGTGGGGTTTTTATTCTATTGCCTAATTAGGATATCAGTGGGACTCCTCAGCATCTGTTTTTGGAGGCTTTGTAACTTTTTTGCTTTCATGTCTTTTTTGCCTTTTTCCAAGGTGGGGAGATGTTACCTCTCTGGGTATTCTGTTGCAGAGTCTCACCTCATGCTGAAGAGTTTCTTCCTCGTGTCCAATGTAAACATGTTCTGCTTCAGTTTAAAGCTCTTTCCCTTTGTCCTCTCACTGGACACTCTTGTAAAAAGTCCCTCTCCAGCCTTCATGTAGTTTCCCTTCAAATATTGAAAGGCTCCTATAATCCCAGCTCCCTCAGCCTGTCCTTGTAGCAGAGGGGCTCCAGCCCCATGATCATCCTCATGGCCCTCCTCTGCGCTACTGTGAACCTGATATAACGCCTGAACTTTCCACAATGGGAGGGTCCATTTTCATAATTCAACTTCTACAAAAATCCACAAAGCTTTTGCCTTGTCCCTTGGAAACATTTCTGAGAACCAGAGTATTACCCGTGTGTTATACTTACAGCCCTGGCAAATTCTGCTCCACTGTCCAACCTGCTCAATCCACAGAGAACATGTTTTTATTTCCAGAGTTACTTTGAGTGTGACTGAAGAAAATGAAATGGGAGCAGAGGGAGCATGATGCAAATACATGTCTTCAAGTTGACAACTCTGTGACCAGTTTCAGTTTCTATTTGTTATTTATTCCTTTCCCTATAGAAACAGAGCTGCTCGCCTTTGGCTCTTCAATATGGGACATAGGCTTTTCTTTTCCCAAATACTAAGTTTCTAGAGGAGTGAAGCCTACAAGATAACAATAGCCAGGCAAGTTCTCCCCCTTAGTAAGGACTACTCAGTTATTAACACACAAAGGGGAGGAAACATCTATTTTTCTTGTTGGTTTTCAAACGCCTTTCTCTGGAGTCTTAGAAACTGAAGCAAACTCTAGTGATAGGACAAGGGGGAAGGACTCAAGCTAAAAGAGGGGACATTTAATGAGATCTGAGGAAGAAATTCCTCCCTGTGAAGGTGCTGAGGCATTGGAACAGGTTGCCCAGGGAGGTTGTGGCTACTCCATCCCTTGAAATCTTCAAGGACAGATTGGATGGGGCTCTGGGCAACCTGGTCTGGGGAGAGGTGTCGCTGCCTATTGCGGGGGGTTGGCACTGGATGATCTCTGAGGTCCCTTTCAAAGCAAACCATTCTATGACAAACAGGCCATAAGTGAGTTAGGACACAAAACCTAGCTGGAGAAGTCATCATGTGAATCTTTTAGGTAGAAGCTGTTCTCAAATTGCAATCCAGGTGAGGAACCCAGATCTTTAGTAGAAAATTAATCTATCACTAAGCTAGTAAAGTCATGGAACACATAATTTTTAATCATCTCTGGCTTTGACTGAGCACACTTTTGTGTGTCTGTGTGAACACCATTGCATCAAAGTCCAAGTCCTCCTTGGTAAAGTAAATTGTTTTTGTTCTTTCCTGGCTGGAATGCACTGGAAGGGGTAGAGGTGAAGCAGGTAACTTTGGAGAAAGGTGGTTGTAACTGACTATATTTGAGCACCACCTTGGCCTCGTAAGGAGAATTGCTTGTGGGGAGAATGGCTGCTTTGGCAAACGGAGAAAAACTGTTTCCTGGGATTAACGACAACTACTGCTGCTACTGTTATCTGGCTTTTGTATTTTTGCTGGCAAAAGCTATGGTCCTGCTTTATTTAATTCCAGTCAACTTTTTATTCTGTGATGTCCTGGAGCCATGTTATTTATGGCTGATAATTGTCCAACAGAACAATTCATTAAGCCCCTATATCTGTTAATTCCTTCTTATTTCCTTTTAACTCAGTCTCATGTGTTCCTTCATTGTTATCTTAAAGATCTCATAACTGCTCGTGTTTATATTACCTGATGTGTTACTGAAGACCTTATTTTTCACTGCCTGTTTTGGCTGCAAATTTCATTATGCATGAGAGAACTTTCAGTTGTGGAAAACCTGTCTTGGAACTAAATGGTTTAGAGAGATAGGGCATAGTTCAGGACCCCTGCTTTTACATTCTGACGATGAAATGTGACAGCCTGCGTTAATACACAGCGTCGCATCAGACTTAGGAGTTGGATGTGATTTTCTCCTATCGACATGTGGCTGATTATCTTTGATTTACATGGCTGGAGTTTGTCCAGGGAACTGTCATGGACAGCTATGAATGGTTTGTATTAATAAATTCAAGCTTGTTTCCAGGTTGGGCCATTACTCAGCTAAGCTGGGATAGTCACACAGAATCACACAGTCACAGAACATTAGGGATTGGAAGGGACCTTGAAAGATCATCCACTCCAATCCCCCTGACACAGGAGGATCCCCTAGATCCAGTTGCACAGGGACATACCCAAGTGGATTTTCAATGTCTCCAGAGAAAGAGGCTCTACAAACCCCCTGGGCAGCCCTTTCCAGTGCTCTGTCACCCTCACCGGGAAGAAGTTCCTTCTCATGTTGATGTGGAACCTCCTCTGTTCCACCTGCTGCCCCTTGTCCTGTCATTGGGTGCCCCTGAGCACAGCCTGGCTCCATCCTACTGACACCTGCCCTTTCCATATTTATCAACATTAATGAGGTCACATCTCAGTCTCCTCTTTTCCAAGCTAAAGAGACCCGCTTCAGTAGGGGATCTTCTGGTTTGATGTGCTTTGTCTTACTCCAGTTGAAACGTTACAGACCCAGTTTAGCAATGGGCACCATAATTATGGGGCAAAAAGGAGCTGCATGCTATATTAAAGAAAAAAACACCACCAACCCCCCTCCCCAACAACAAAAAGACCAAACCCTAAACTAAATAATCTGTAAGTGAACTGCACAAATGTATCTTGTCTGCAATATCAGTCTTCCGTGCAGATGTACAGAGGGTGAATCAGCTGCATTGGTTCCAGTGACTGCAATGATTCATTCTGTATTTCTTGTCTTTCCTTTCTCTCTCTTTATTTTTTCAGTACGAATGTGGCACTTGCAGAAGTCAGGGATTTAAAAAAACCCCTCTCATTTGGCTTTGGCCGGCAGAGTGTGGGCAGAGTATGAAATTCCATGCACAGCTGTGCCAATGTGCTTCAGTCTGAACTTACAACATTTCCTGCTATTCCAGCACTGGGCCCATCTCAGAGAGGCTGCCAGCCATGACACTCCTTATGGTGCTTTCTGCCCTGCACAAATGGGGACTAGAATGAAACCAGCCCACTAATTTTAATTCATGATCTTATGATTTGAATCCAGATCTGCAGAAGTGAAAGATTAGCACGTATTAGCTCACTGAAAACTTGAGCCCATTCTCCAGCTGGACTGTCTTGACCACCTGCTAACTTGTTGATATGGTGAGAGATTAGGTTCTTTGGGTCCAATTCTGACCTCATGTACTCTGGTGTAACTTCAGGGGTTTGTGTAAAATCACTTCCAATCATCAAATTTAAACTTTAGCAAGGCCTAGGTCTCTCTGGTCTTTCTTACATTAAATAATACCACAGCACAGCTGTTGTTGCTTGTGTGATATCATTTTTCCTTCCAATTTCTCGGCTACTGAGGGCATTCTTTATCTACTCCTCCTGTTTTCCAAAACATAACCATAAAATAGCTTTCTGTGGTGTCTGTCTTTTCTTTTGGCGATCTAGAAAGTACCTAGATTCCTGTGCTCATCTTGGTGTTACGCTTTTTCAGCTGTAATAGTGTTTCAGGGCAGTATTTGAGACAGCCTAGAACATCCTAAGCTTAGGGGAGACATCATCGCTCTCTACAACTATCTGAAGGGACATTGTAGAGATGATGGTGCTGGTCTTTTCTCACAGGTCATTAGCGACAGAAGCAGAGGGAAGGGCTTCAAGCTTCAACAGGGGAGGGTTAGACTGGACATCAGGAAGAAATTCTTCACAGAGAGTGTGGTCAGGCACAGGAATGGGCTGCTGAGGGTGGGGGTTAAGTCCTTATCCCTGGATGAGCTTAAAAGTTGCTTAGATGTAGTAGTGTTGGGGAATCTGGTTTAGGGGTGAACTTGTAGAGTAGGGTTGATGGTTGGACTCGCTGATCCCAAAAGTCTTTTCCAACCTGAATGATTCTGTAATTCTGTTTGGTCTTTGCTTCAGAAAAAAGGATTATTGGTTGAATGCAACAGTTCTGAAGAGGATCTAATGATCCTTCTCTAGGCCAGGTACCTTATTTCATATCCTGTGATTCTCTGAGTCCTGAGTGGAATTTACCTGCTGCCAGTTGTGATGTGCTTAAAGCTGTCCTTTAAGCTGTGCTTTAAGCAAGTCCAAGATTTGCTGGGAGCAAGAGGGAAGGAGCTTGACACTTGGGTAAGGCTGTACTGACCTGGGATGGCTGTGTTTCCTTGCTCCTCCGACAGGGATTTCCTCTGCAGTTTGACCATATCATTTAATTGCTCAAAGACAATGTTCTTATCTGTGTGCTCTCTAGAGATAACACTGCCTCCCTGCACCCAAAGAGCACTGGAAATGGGTGTGCGCCAATTCACTTGGCAAAACACACAAAGACCTTGTTTCAGGCCATGAAATCTTCGCATGTCATCAACTCTGACTCGTCCAGGGTTTGCAGACGTGCTTGAGTGGGTTAGCAGAAGTTGGCTATGGCTTTTTCTGGACTGTCTAGTGGCAAGAAGGAAAAAAATCATGGCAATGTGATCCTTTTCTCTAATGTAAAAGCCGCCTTTAAACTACTTGTAGTCGTGGAACTACTTAGTTGTTTTTTAATATTTTATTTATTTAGAAAAGCTAATGTTTGCTTCTGTAGAAAAGACTCACGACTTAGTTTTTTAACATTTGCAGTCTGGCACTGCTGTATGAGGTAGTGGTTCCTAAGGTAGATTCTCACATGAATAAAAAATCTTCCTCCTTGACCTGACTGAAATCCAGGTGCCTGCGTGGTTTTCAACTTTGGGTGAACAAAGGGCTGTTGAGGCCAGTTAAGAGCTGAATACGAGGGTGCCATCTAGTGCTTCATTAATCAGAACGTTTACTGCAGCTCTGCAGTTCTGCGGCTCACACTGCTGTGCCACTTCTCCAAGGCCCTCCTTAGGAAAGCTCATTGCAAGCTGTGAAGATAATCCGTTGATGGTGAATGAGCTGACTCAAAGCGCTGAGGCATAGCATGAAATTTTGAGGTGTTGGAGCAGGGCCAGAGAAGGGTAATGAGGCTGGGGAGAGGGCTGGGGAATAGGCCCTGTGGAGAATGGCTGAAAGAACTGGGGTTATTAAGTCTAGAGAAGAGGAGGCTGAGAGGCAATCTTCTTGCTCTCTAGGTGCTACCTCAAAGGAGGTTGTCGCGAGGCTGGTGCTGGTGTCTTCTCCCAAATTCCTAATGATAGGACAAGGAGAAATGGCCTTAAGTTGCATCAGAGGAAGTTTATATTGGATCTTTGGAAAAAGTTCTTTGCACTTGAGGCTGTGGTCTAGGGGTTAGAGAGCTGTTGGGCTGAGGGCTGGACTTGATCCTGGAGATCCTTTCTAGCCAGGATAATTCTATGACATAGAAAGGTAACACTTGACTTGAGACTTGAATGAATTACTGTGAAATTTTAGACTTGAGTTGCAAGCAGAATGCATAACACACACACGAAAAGTTACAACAGATTGAATTTAAAGGTTCTGATTCTTTACCTCATAACTAGAAACCTTTAAGAGGTTGAGATAAATGTCCTGATGCAAAAGCAATGTGGCTAAAAAAGAATAAAACTACCATCAAATGCTTTGGTTAAAATGAATATCCAGGAGGTTGGGAGATAATCCAGACCAGAGATGTCTCCTGGGTCTTCAAGTTTATCTTGGATTTCCAAGGTTTTCAGCTTCTCTGTGTCTTGGTTCTGCCCATGAGCTTCATTGAAAAAAACCTACTGAATTAGGAAAATCAAGTAACAGATGTATTGTTTGGTTTGGGTTTTTTTTTAACTTGGAATACATTTATGGTTCTGCTCAGGCAAGGGGGTTGGACTTGATGACCTCTAGAGGTCCCTTCCAACCTTTAATGATCTGTGTCTGCATCACAGGATGCTGTAGGTTTAGCAGCTCTTTGTGTCCAGTACACAGCTTTTTTTTTTTTTTTTTGAAAGTGAATGGGTAAATCCAATAGTTGGAGTTAAATAATCAGACATGTCCATTTTGATCTTTGTTGGGATGTGATGTTGCTGCTGATACCAATTTCAATGAATGTTTTCAATTTACAGTAGGTGATGCTGGGAGTGCAGGTTTCTGCCTTTAAAGCAGAATCCTGTCACCAGCCCCATCAATAGGGGCATGTCCTTCTCTTTCTGTGCAATGAAATGAAAATTGAAATCACTAGCTACCCCTGACATCTCGTCAATGAACTTTATTACCTCTAACAGATTTTTCTTAAAAAAACAACCCAAGCCCAAAGCATCCAAACCAGGTTTTTCCACATCTTTTCCATGTGGTCTCTGAAACCAGACTGAAATCTCCCCTCTGATCTGATACTGTGTTTTGCTTTTTGAGTGAGCTGCTAAATTTTATCACTATCCCTCAAGGAAGTGGCTTGCAACAATGAAGTAAAAGCCCTTCCTTAAGAGAGCTGGTTACCAGCCTCATTACGGAGGAGTCTACCCTACCTTATCCTGGTGAGCAGGATGTTTTTCTGGCATGGAGGTTCTCCACTCCATACCAAATAAACCACTATGGGATTTTGAAGGCCCTAATGGCTTTGGAAAAAAATAGACTCTGTAAGTACTGGACCCACTTCCCAAGTAGATCTGTGTGGAAGCAAATGGCAGCTATTGCATTTCGACAGTCTTGAAGCCTTTCCTTAATCTCCTCCTCTCAGAAATTCCCAATTCCAGGATCTCCAAGTATCTTTTAGGCACTCATGAATTAAATGCTGTAGCTTGGCTGAGTGATTACTGAGTGATCACAAGGGAACTACTTTTCACAGATGCAAAAGAGGAATTAAAGCACTTGGGTGATAATTTATTTGGTGTGAGTCTGTCTTTTGTTCCTTTCTGCTCCAGCCAGCACAGCAGTGGCACAGTTCTAGAACCAGTCTCAGTGTTTCCACAGCCTTGTCACTGCCTTGATCACTGGGGGTATGGGGCTTCATGCTCAGATATAATGATGGAGCATCGTCAAACTTAATTGGAATAGAATGAACTATTGCATATGAAGTAGTCTTGGCTTAAACTACTGCTCCAGATCTTCCATACTTTACACTGAAGGATGTTTGGTGGTGATGAAGAGGTCACAGATAGTTATGATCTGTTTCACATCCTGCCCTAGGTGAACAGCCAGGGTTTCTCATCTGTTCCAATCACTCATGGCATTGTATAACCTCCAAAAACACAGATACTGTTTTTGGATAACAGCTCTTTTGGAGCAAGTTACTGAAGGTTATGAAAATCAAGGTTGAACCAAAGTTCATTCTCATGAGCAGAAGGGAAATGAAGGAATAAGTGAGGGCTTTGGAGTGCAGCTCATCAATCTGACTGGGAACTTCAGTCAAAAGGATGACATCTGTTAACGTTCAACCCAAATATGAGATTGTCCTCAGCGCTGTCTCCTGGTATGTGGGGCACTCACTGTGTAATTAGGAAATAATAATGTGGGTCTAAAGAAAGCTAACAGGTGATGGATTATCACTGCCAGGTAGAAGTGAAGTGCCCATGGACTTGGCATCAAAGTGTGACTGGTGGTTTCTAGAGAAATATTTTTATGGCAGCTACACTTAGGTTAGATGCTGCATAACTTAGGTTAGATGAATGCATTGCTGCATTCATTTTGAGAGATGAAGGGTTTAGAAGGCAACTCTGTCATACATATTGTTTAATGCTGAAAAATCCTACAATGTGTTGTGCCAGCTGTTGAACACTACACAGTTACCAGCTAAAAAAGTTGAGTTCGTGTAAAAGTGGAAATAATTATGTTGTGATGTTGCAAACTTTTACAGTTATAGTCCAGCTCCTTGAAAAAAATGCTGGGGGTTTTCCTCGGCTTCTGTGTTTTCACAGATGCACAGAACATTAGGGATTAAAAAGGACCTCAAAATATCATCCAGTCCAGTCCCTCTGCCACAGCAGGATCAACTAGATCCAGTTGCACAGGAACATGGCCAAGCGGATTTTAAACATTTCCAGAGAAGGAGAAGACTTATAACCCTCTTGGGCAGACCCTTCCAGTGCTCTGTCACACTCACTGCAAAGAAGTTCCTTCTCATACTGATGTGGAACCTTCTGTGTTCCAGCTCACACCCATTGACCCTTCGTCCTATCATTGGGTGCACCTGAGCAGAGCCTGGCCCCATCCTCCTGATACCTGTCCTTTCCATAGTTATAAACATTAACGAGGTCACCTCTCAGTCTTCTTTTTTCCAAGCTGAGGAGACCCAGATCCCTCAGCCTTTCCTCAGCAGGGAGATGTTCCACTCCATCATCTCTGTGGCTCTGTGCTGGACTCTCTCCAGCAGTTCTGTGTCCTTCTTGAACTGAGGGGCCTAGAACTGGACACAACATTCCAGCTGTGGTCTCAGCAGGGCAGAGTAGAGGGGGAGAAGAACCTCTCTTTATCTGCTAACCAACCGCGTTCTGATCCACCCCAGGATGCTGTTGGCCTTCTTGGCCATCAGGGCTCTTTGCTGGCTCATGGTCATCGTGCTGTCTACCAGAACCCTCAGGTCCTTTTCTCCCACGCTGCTCTCCAAATCCTTATTGATGATAGTGGAGGTGAGCAAATGGATGGAGCGGGCAATTCATGGGGTCAGTAATCACAGAATCACAGAATCATTAGGGATTGGAAGGGCCCTCAAAAGATGATCTAGTCCAATCTCCCTGACACAGCAGGATCAACTACACCAAGTTGCACAGGAACACATCCAGGCAGGTTTTAAACATCTACAGAGAAGGAGACTCCACGACACCGCTGGGCAGCCCGTTCTAGTGCACTGTCACCCTCACNCACAACCACCCTGGGCAGCCCCTTCCAGTGCTCTGTCACCCTCACTGTGAACAAGTTCCTTCTCATATTTGTGTGGAACCTCCTATGTTCCAGCTTACAACCATTGCCCCTCGTCCTATCACTAGATGACATTGATACAGCCTGGCTCCATCCTCCTGACACCCACCCTTCAAATATGTATAGATATTAATGAGGTCACCCCTCAGTCTCCTCTCCAAGCGAAACAGACACAGCTCCCTGAGCCTCTCCTCATAAGGGAGGTGCTTCATCATCCTTGTTGCCCTGCACTGGACTCCCTCCTGTCCTTGATGTGCCTGGAAACAGCTTCTAGAACAAATTGTCCCATCACCTTTCCTGGGATGGAAGTGAGGCTGACCTATCTGTAGTTACCTGGGTCCTCCTTCTTTCCCCTTTTGAAGACTGGAGTGATATTTGCTATCCTCCAGTCTCTAGGCACCTCTCCTAATCACCATGACTTAGAAGAGATGATGGAGAGTGGCTTAGCAATGACTTCTGCCATCTCCCTTAGTACGCGCGGGTGCATCCCATCTGGGCCCATGGATTTATGTACAACCAGTTTGCTCAACTTATCCCTAACCCAGTCCTCATCAACCAAGGCAGGCTTCTCTCTTGCTTCGATTTCCTCTAGAGTCTCAGCAGTCTGGGGCTTGATATGAAGACAGCCCCCAGAAGTACAGACAGAGGCAAAGAAAGTGTTGAGTATCTCCGCTTTCTCTGTATCCTCTGTCTCCAGGGCACCCACCTCATTCAGCAGGGGGCCTAAATTGCCTCTAGTTTTAGTTTTGCCTGCAATGTATTTGAAGAAGCCATTTTTGTTGCTCTTGACCACTCTTGTAAGGTTTAATTCCAAGGAGGCCTTGGCTTTTCTAGTTGCATCCCTACATTCTCTCACCAGAGCCCTATAATCACCCCAAGTGGCCATCCCCTCCTTCCATGACCTATAGGCTTTCTTCTTCTTCTTCAGTTTGCCCAGCAGCTCCCTGTTTAACCACATAGGTCTTCTGGCTCCTTTGCTTGACTTCCTTCTTGTTAGAATGCTCTTTTATTGTGCTTCAAGAAAGTAGTCTTTCAATGTTAAAAAGCTACCCTGATCTCCTTCACCTGCCAGTACCCTGTCCCATGGGATTTCCCCTAGCAATTGCTTGCAAAGGCCAAAGTTGGCCCTCCTGAAGTCCTGGGTCTGTAATAGACACTCATTACAGTGTCATCCATGCCAGCCTGCCCCTTAATACACACCCACAAACTCTCAACTCTGTCTTCATCTGCCCCTGGACAGAACTCAATACATTCCAGGAGAAGGATTTAAGCTAAAGTTAATGGCGTAAAGCCAGCACCAGATGATGGCAAACATCAGATCAGATTCAAGTATGAGAGATATCTCATTTTAGAGTCCTTACAGGAACTTGTGTCCCTGCAAAGACAACTGAGGTTGAGTCATGGCGCAGCAGTGTCGTGGTGCTGTTCTACACAAAATAATCCTGACTGATTCACCCCATCCTGTCCTGAACTTGTGCATGCTGGCAGGTTCTTCTCTGTGTGTCCTGCCTACACAGCTTTCTTTTTTCTTGAATTTAAAGGAGGATAAGGAAATAGCCAGAGATGCTACCCTGTCAGCATTCCCTAACTGCACTTGATGGGATAGTCCCTGCAGATGTTACCAGGTCCAATGTTGTATGCCTGCTCTAAATGGTGCTTTTGCTCTCTTAGTTCAGTTTGCTTTGGCTTGCTGCTGAGCAGATGGAAAGCCATGGTGCCCAGCCAAAGGCCCATTCTTGTCCTGAATCAACACAGCTTTGCAGGTCCAGGATCAACAGAGATTCATGGAAACATTTGCTGTGTGCCTAGGAGCAAGGGCTTCATGCTCTCCAGAAATTGCTTTGTCTTTCTAATCTGATGTTCTGAATAGAGTACAAACCAGTTAAGGTGGGAATGTTAAATGTCTGCGATATTTCTGAACTGAATGAGATGTTCTGGCACCTCCAGGATAATCCTTATTGAACTTTTCCCCCCTTAATCTCAAGCACAGGTGTGTGGTCAAGATGCGGTTGCTACTGGATGGCTTTACATTTTCAGAGCTGCATTCAGGAGAATCCAGAACAACACAAGGGAAAAGACATCTGTGCACTTTCATAGCTACAGAAAAGAGATTGTGTTTTGATTGCAACTGCTTTAAAATCGAGGTGGAAGCTTACCCCAGTGGAGGAAGTTAGATGTAAAGAAATGAACTGGATTGTCCTGTGAAGCACATAACTGTTGGGATAAAGCTGGGAAAGCAACCTAGACATTCCGTGGCCTTTCTGTAATCACCAGCAGATAACTGTCCAGCCTGATAAAGCAGCTGGTTCAACCAGTCAGCTGCAAGACCTAAATCCCAAAGCATCTTTCAGGCTGCATTGCCTGCTTGTGGATGGAAATGGCACTGGCTGGCACAGGAGTCTCTATGTTATTTATCTTTCTTGTTGTTGACACGGGGATTATTAATTACTTTGGATAAGGTGTGAGGTCTGTAGCTTGGGAGATATAGTGATGTCCTTTTGAAATGAAGCAGTGAACCTCTGGAAATTCCTGTATTTTTTCTAGTAGCAAGCAGAGTTGAATATCGTCCTGTAGTATTATTTTCTCTCTCTGGAATAATTAATTGTAATATCACTCTCAAAATGTAGTCAATCACCCCAGGTGATTTCAAGCCTCTGTTGCAGCATATAGGATTATGTGTTGTGTGAATGTGGTATGAGAGGTATAACATCAATTATGAAAAAATTAAGGAAGATTTTGAGACCCACTTAGCCTTGCTCTGTGCCATTAGAGATAAACATTACCAGTTTGTGCTCCTGGCATTCCCAACAGATGTTACCAAAACTCACTCCATGTGCTCATGTTTCATACAGGTGCTTTTCCAGGAAATTCCGTTCCTTTTTTAAAAATTTACAAAATAAAATTGGAAGTTTGCATCTCTTTCCAAGTCACCAAATTCAGAGGAGTTATTTTGGAGTGGATGAGTTATTTTGTAAGGTAAAGAATGGACCTGTGAGTAACCTCAACAGAGGACTATGAAATTTTAAGTAGGAAAACAATGTTTTAAATAAATTACATCCCTGGACATCAGAGTAATCTTGGTTGGAAAGGACCTCCTAGATCACAGAGTCCAACCAGACCCACAACAACACAAAACCAAAGTACCTGACTGATCAACAAACACAAACTAACCCTCTCTACACCTGCCACTATCACAGAGCACAAAGCACGATGTCTACATGTTTGTTAAATATCTCCAGGGATAGTGACTCATAACCTCCCTGAGAAAACCGTTCTAGTGCCCAACCACTTTTTCTGTAAAGAATTTCTTCCTAATATCCAATGCAAACCTCCTCTGTCTCAACTTCAGACCGTTTCCCCTGGTTTTGTCATTAGTTACTAAGGAGAAGAGGCCAGTTCTCACCTCTCTACAACCTCCTTTCAGATAGTTGTAGACAAGCAGTGAGGTCCCCCCTCAGCCTCCTCTTCTCCAAAGTAAACCTGCCCAGCTCCCTCAGCCTCTGCTCATACAACTGGCTCTCTAAACCCCTCACGAGCATGGTAGCTCTGCTCTGGACACCTTTAATTTAGAGATACTCTAAAGGATGTCACATTGTCCAGGCTCCTTTGCTTCACTAGCATGTGGGGCTGACTCATTAAAAATCATCTACACTCTTACATTCTTGTCATGGTTGTTGTTATCAGTATTGTTATTTTATGTGCCAAATGCAATGGGTTTGTACTTTGTGAGGTTGGTGAGAGATGGAGATAGAATTGAAAATGCAGGGTTTGAATTATGGTTGTGTTTTGTTTGATTCCTTCCCCACAATATTTGTGGGTAGATTTTGGTTTTGTTGAGTTTGGGTGTTTGGATTGGTTGTGGTTTTTTGTTGGCTGGTTTGCTCTGTTTAATTTTCAGACAGACTTTAAATTCATAGGCTTTCCAGAACTGTTGTAGTATTTCTGGAGAACACTTGTTTGGGTGGTTTTATTTGGGGAGTACAATAGTATTTCCACTAGTGTTCATCTCTGGACTACGTTGTCTAAAGTGTTTCTGCAGTTGCTGCTTTTCTTCTTCCCTGGGACCAACTAGTTTCTGAGTTTCTAGTTTATAAGCTGATTGTCTCGATAAGCTTCACATAAAGTAAAGGAAAAGAATACCCAAATCTTTTGAAAAGAAGTGTAATTTGCTTCTACCTTCTCTTTGATCTGACAGCTTTTCCATTTCCTCTGTAACCGAGGTAAAAGCATCTTCTCTTCAGTTGGACAATACAGGAGGGAAAAGAAATCTGAATTGTTATACAGAGCTGCTATATCTTCACACAGAATCACAGAACATTAGGGATTGGAAGAGACCTTGAAAGATCATCTGGTCCAACCCCTCCAGCCACAGCAGGATCCCCTAGATTCAGTCACACAGGAACATATCCAGGCAGGTTTTAAACATCTCCAGAGAAGGAGACTCACAACTTTCAGCAGTATCAAAAAGAGTTGCTTTTGCTTTCCTCACCCCCCAGTGGAATGCATAAAATTATTTCTCATAACTCTAATATTATTATTATTAGTCTCTGTTACTGGAGATCAGTGGGAACAGTATGTTTCCTGGTGCTCTGGGTTTTCATGGAAAGAGGGCAAATGCTTTCATTTTTCCAATTTTTAGAAGTTTTTGAATGTAGGAGCTGGCAGAAATTGTCTTTTATTATGAGTATTTGATTTGGCATGAAATACTCTGGCTGGAGTTGCTTTGTATTAGAAGTATTCCTCCAAAGAGAGATAAACATGTGATACATTAATCACTGGTATTTTATTTTTAGAGAAATCTCTGCCTTTCCTCCTTGTTCCACATGTGGACAAGGTTTAAATAGTGTCACTGGTGAGGCTGGAATTAGTATGATTAAGTATGGAATTAGCTCAGGCTTGGGTGGATTCTGGACCCGGACTGATCAAGATGTTAACAGTAACCAGGATCTGAATAGTTGCAAAAGTTTGGAAGTCAACCCTGTTCCTATGTAGTTAGATTTGAGCTAAATCCTGGAATCCCAGTGATGCAGAACAGCGAGAATGAGAGAAAAATCTAATGCCTGGTTCTCTAGTGTTAATTCATCACAAGCGTGTGGTTCGCATATCTGATCACTGTTACACTTCATGAGGGGAGCCGATGCCTGTGGCTTGAGCTTTAAACCTTTGGGTTTATTCTCCTGATTCTTTCTGCTTAATATTGAATATGTGAGAAAGAGATCCATCTCGAAGGTGCAAAGGGAGAGGTTTTTGTTTGAGATTTTTCTCCTATGAGGGTCAGTCTGTAAAAGTCAGTTGTGTTCCTCTTACTCCATTCTGTTCAATTCCTACATTGTCCAAATGCCTAATATCCAGCTAGTCTCAAGATGTTTGGAAGAAGGTCTTTCTGGGGTGATTTCCTGCATATGAAAAGAAATATGTATGAAGGGGAATCATAGGTGTCCCTCGCTTTCTTCTTGACTTACTGTATTTGGCCCTGGAAGAAGTTGCTATAGGTCTTGGAACAATACTTGGCTCCAGCTTAACAATGAAAGCTGAAAATTTGTGTTCTCAAATCAGAAAGTTCAGGCATTGGCTTCACATAGCCTGTAAGTCTGATACCTTAGTCATAGCAAATCTTTGCTTCCAGTTATAGAATCACAGAATTACCGAGGCTGGAAAAGACCTCTAAGATCATCAAGTTTAGTCCATGAACCAACATCAGCACATTGGCCAGACCATGGCAACAAGTTCTACCTCATCCTCCTTGTGTCAAGGAGCATTTCTAGAGCACTACAGCAAGAACTCAGTGTCAATCTTCTGCTTACCTGGCAAGTTGAAAAACCAAAAGGAGATTTCTTAGTGGCACTTCTCAGTTAATCTTAAGGAAACCAAACCAGTGTTCAAAAGCCCTCTGGCTAGTTTGAGAATCACATGGGATATAGCTGATTCTTCTGTGGACCAGCATTTTGTTGATGTGTTTTTTAATTGGTTGTTGATTAGTAAAAGAAAATATAAAAGTAAAAAAAAATAGGGAGTAGAGTCCAGCACAGAGTCACAAAGATGAAGGGAGTGGAACATCTTGCTAGTGAGGAAAGGCTGAGGGGCTGGGTCTCTTGAGCTGGGAAAAAAGGAGGCTGAGGACTGACCTCAATAATGTTGATAAATATGGAAAGGGCAGGTATCAGGAGAATGGAGCCAGGCTCTGCTCAGTGTCATCTAATTATAGGACAAGGGGCAATGGGTGTGAAGTGGAACAGAGTAGGTTCCACATAAGTATGAGAAGGAAGTTCACGGTGGGGGTGACAGAGGATTGGAAAAGGCTGCCCAGGGGCGTTGTGGAGTTTCTGGAGATGTTTT
Source organism: Rhinopomastus cyanomelas (assembly GCA_013400115.1). Classification (NCBI taxonomy): domain Eukaryota; kingdom Metazoa; phylum Chordata; class Aves; order Bucerotiformes; family Rhinopomastidae; genus Rhinopomastus; species Rhinopomastus cyanomelas. The sequence goes on along the minus strand of VXBP01000820.1, from coordinate 16,299 downwards.
AAACATCTCTGGGGATGTTTAAAACCCACCTGGCCATGTTCCTGTGCGACTTGATCTAGAGGATCCTGCTGTGGCAGGGGGATTGGACTGGATGATCTTTTGAGGTCCCTTCCAATCCCTGGTGTTCTGTAATTTGTGAGACAGTTCTAAATGTAGCTTGCAGGTAGACCCCTTCTCGTTTCTGTGCTTAGTGCCTGAGACTGGCCCAGATCCTCTCTTCTGGTCTTCCTTGGATTCTCAAAGGCAGTACAAAAGGGGTGGAAGAAAATCAAAGATTCTCACCTTTGTAGAAGGGACAAAGCTGTAGAATCCTGATAGGAAGGTTTGGGAAAAGTTCACCTTCGGTTAACTGGAATTTGAGGCCATGAATTCAGCTCTATAAATCTTGCTACTTTTTTTTTTTTTTCTTTTAGTCACTCACTCAACCTTGCTCTAAGATAGGAGACTTCTAATGATTACAGAATCTCTTTGGTTGGAATAGACCTTCAAGTCCAAACATTAACTTCAAGTCCAATCATTAACTCACATGTCACCACTGCATCCCATCCCTAAGCAAAGGATAAGGAAATGTAAATAGGAAAACAGAAGAACTCTTGTCCAAGGTCAGAACAGTAATTACAATCAAAACCTCAGGCTTTTCTGAATTCCATTTGACAGTCTGCACAAGGCTGAGTGAACAGCCTTGTCTCAACTGCAGCATCCATTCCTGAGTTCTACATCATTGCACTTCTCTCTGCTGGGTTTTGTTTTGCTCATGCCATTGAGGCAGAGACATGTGCTGCAAAATCCTGGTTCTGAACTGATATAATTTTCAGTTCTTCCATGGTGACATTATGGAATCATACAATAATCATTCAGGTTGGAAGAGACCTTTAAGATCATCGAGTCCAACCATTAACCCAACAGTCCCAAGGCCACCTTAGCAGTTTAGCAGGGTTTAGCACCATGTCTCTGAGCTCCAGATTTATGTGACTGTGAAACATGTCCAAGGATGGTAACTGAACTCCCACTCTGGGCAGCCTGTTCCAAGGCCTGATGACCTTTTCAATATATTGTTCCCACTGTCCAAGCTAAACTTACTCTGGCACAACCTGAGGCCATCACACTCCAGCAGACACCCTACAATACATGCGACAGGGTGCGTCTCCCTCTCTCATCCTCGTGCTCTGAAAGTAGCTTGGGATCCACTGCGTGTGAAGGGAAATAACCCTCCTCTAACATGCAGAGTTATGATTATTATTAAAACCACTGAGTTAAGCTAATGGATGTGACTTGAATGTGTAATGTTTTTTCTTGCTGCAGACTTGGGCCTAAGAAAACTGTTGACCTGGACATGGACTGACCAGCTTTGCTCAGAATTCATTGCAGGGTCTTTTCATGACATCTTTGGGTGTACCTCCAGTCGTTGCCAAACCTTCTGGAACAGTTCAAAAGAGCTTTGATTGTGTGCAGTCCTCTGCAGTAGCATGTGCCAAAAATATAAAGGTCTCTTTTAATATTTTCCACAAGGTTGCAGAGCTATTAATGTAAATTACAAAAAGATTTCTTGATTATCAGGGCAAGCTACAGAAAGGGAAAATGTGGTGTAATCCATATAAATCACTTGACTGAAGCATGCAAAATAAATCCAGTCTCTCTCTCTTTATAATAAACCCTTGCTTTCCTTGTTTGACAGTTGGTGCTTGCCATGGGCTCTCCTCACCTTTGCTCTCATCCTTGTGACCTGTGGCTGTGCTGCTTTCTGACTTTGGCATTACAGAACCCCGAAACTAAACAAAAAATTGAGAAACAATAGGGAAGTTGCCACAGAAACAGTTAAATATTTGACCCTGTTTACTGCCAGCTTAGATAAAAATCAGATTTATTTCCTTGCGAAGAAAAATTCTTCACCATATTATATGTGCACTGACAGTTGTAGGTTTGCTGCAGCCCATTGGAATAAGGGATTTCACATGTGTTGCAGTGGAAGGAACATTTTAACCATTTGCTTCTGTTTGCCATCTGTTTTCTTTACCAGCTCGGTGCTCATGTGAATTTCACAACTGCAGATGGTATTTCCTAGGCCAAAAAGAACCCAGGCACTGCTGCCTCCTTCTATACACCCACATTGCAGTACAGAGGTGCAAGGAGTTTGCTCCTGTTCTAGGTGATCTCCACAGTGGCTGAGTAGGGCTGAGCCACTGAATCACAGAACATTAGGGATTGGAAGGGACCTTGAAAGATCATCCAGTCCAACCCCTCTGCCACAGCAGGATCCCCTAGATCCAGCTGCACAGGCACATGGCCAGGCAGGTTTTAAACATCTCCAGAGAAGGATGGGCTGGACTTTGTTGCCTTGTAAACAGGGACCTACACACTGTGTTAATGTTGTTTTTATTCTGTTACTATCTTAGTGGTCTAATTGAATGAACTGTCTTGAAATTAGAGGTGTTATTTGAATTATGTGGTATTTTGATCATAAAAGATGCTCTATGAGTACTGCTTTGGTTTGGGCATGCTTAGCTGTCTGGGGACTCTGAAAAGATTATTCCTTGAAGCAGCAGCAGAAATGCAGATGATGTTACTTTAGAAAGTCCCTCTTCAAGCAGCAGTGTATGTGAGAGTGGCCTTTGCTCTTGGGATAACTACCAGTGAACCTGCTGGCTACCTTGGCTCATTCTTTTCCACTTTGCTGCTTATATGAGTTTGTGTAATTAATAAGTACTAAAATATTATCCTTGATAATCGATAAAAGCCTATAAATTCCCATATTCACATCTCTGCAAGTGTATTTGGTTCTGAACTGTACCTGTGATGTCCTTCTAATACATATTAAGCCCTGGCAGAGTATAACTGTGTCACCCTTTCAAGAGCTGGATATCTTTTCCATCTGTTCTCACTTCTTGAAACTTTCCAAGTGATCCCAAGCCATCAAGAAGCAGAGTACGTTGCCTGTTAAAGCTGAATCCTGCACAGTGCTGTTGCTTGATGAATGCCACTACCCTGTGACACCAGCTCAAGGGGTTGGCAGCAAATGGATGTGCTGAAGCTTTTTCTAGATTTCATGGAGGAAAGCTGGTGTGTCAGATGGGATTGATTAGCAGTATTACAAAACACCACTAGGTGAGCCATGGGATTTGGTTCAGAAAAGTGCTCACAAATCTGACAAAAATGACAGTTCTGGGGCTCTCCAGGCATCTTGGAAGTACAAAACTGGAGGAGAACGTTTTTCATGTGACTTGGGATTCAAACTAGCTGTGATCCTGGCCTGTGATCCTGCTTAGACAGAACCAAGCAAACCAGTCTGGTGGTCTTGGTCACCAACAGACATGAATTCACAGTGGTGAGGTTGTGGTGTCTGGTCTCAGTGAGCAAACCTCTGCAGCTCTGTTTTCATGAATGATAATGCCAAGTTGATGAAATCTAGGTGATGTGTTTCAAGGGATGCTGTAGGTACAAGTTTGGTTTAATAAGATTCCAGTATCTCATTCTAACTGAAGCAACAATGGATGTTTACAGTCAGATGCTGCTGTGTGTGCGACATCAAGACCATCTATTTCTGTTTTGACTTGCGTATGCTATAACAGCAGTGCTAAGTTACGCTGATTGGTTTTGATTACAACCTAACTAACACCAGTGACTCTTCTCAAAGTGCCATACGACAGGATGGTGTTTAACAGCAGCATCTGCAGCCCAGTGGTGAGGTGTGTATCTCGCTGCTCTCATCAGGCTCCTTTTGCTTTCTCTGGTGGCAGTGAACTGCTGGATGCAGGTGTAGGCTGGTGTAGCATTTTCCAGCTAATTGTCTGGTTCCATAGCCACCTCCCCATCTGGCTCAGCCAGCAGTCGCTGTTTGACAGGGGCCCATTGGCACAAATACCAGGAAGAACTGGCAGAGCTGTGTTGGAGCTGAGGAATGCTTACAGGTTGGGACTGTTGGATGTTGGTGTGCGCAGGGAAAACTGCCCTTTCTCTTGCTGTCTGGCATTAAGTAGTCCATCATCTCAGTGTGCTGAAGCTGGTGAAGGCTGTGTGTGTGTGTATGTACTAGAAGAAGGGCTGAGCCCGGCAGCCAGAAGTACTAATGATTTTAATCCTGTTGCTCTGACTCACTTAGTAACCTGGAGTTAATCACTCGACCTTCTCGTGCACATTGGCTGCAGCTGTAAGATTGGGCAGACACAACAATCCATCAGCCCCACAGTGCTGAGTCCAAGCTAAGTCTCCCTAGGCCGGCAGCTCCCACAGAATATTCAGATCTATGATAAATTAGAAAACAAATGGGTGAAGGTGGCCAGTGAACTTGCTGGTAGTGTGCAGGGAGTTGTCTTCACCTGACTGTGGCATTGTCAGTGTGTGCTTATAAAATACAGTCAGCTCTGAGTTTATTTTGATAACTGTAAGGTTTGGAAAAGCAACCGATGAGGTTCTTCTCCTTTCTCCAAACAGAGAAACACATGAAACAAAGCTACAGAGCACTTCCATGTGACAGCTGCATGGCCCCCTGTTACAGTGTTGGAACCATAATAGATCCTTGTATGAAAGATTGTTTTATTTGTAGATGTTTGAAATTAGTTACCCATGTGTTATGGGGCATGGTGAATACGCAGGGCTCCAGACCAACTACAAAGGTTTTTGTGTAGTGCAAAGGAAAGCTGCTTTGTTTTGGTTCTGAGTATCTTTTTTTTTTTTTTTAATAATTGTGGTTTGGAAAACCGAGTGCACGTTGAGTCCATTGCTGTGCTTCAACTGTGGGTTTGATTTTCAGATGAGACCACAGGCATTGGCACATGGAGCCTGCTGTTTAGATGATTAAATTATCACAGAATCACAGAACATTAGGGATTGGAAGGGACCTCGAAATATCATCCAGTCCAATTCCTCTGCCAGAGCAGGATCACCTTGTGAAGAGCTGAAATGTGAGATGAAGACAACTTGAACGTAGGTCCAAAGGTTATGTGTTGGGTTTGAGACACTGACTGCAAAGCTGGAGTCAAGGTGTTCAAATAATCAGCATGCAAATTAAGCTGACCTGAAACCCTGCTATTTGTTAATTAAGTTTGGGTCCAGGTTCCCACTCCATGAATGTCTAGAGGATGTAGTGTATTTCAGTTTCAGTTAGTTGTAATTTTTCTCTGGATGTGCATTGATCTAGAGATCACAGAATCATAGAATCACTAAGGATTGGAAGGAACCTCGAAAGATCGTCTAGTCCAGTCCCCCTGCCAGAGCAGGATCACCTAGACCAAATCGCACAGGAACATATCCAGGCGGGCTTTAAATGTCTCCAGAGACGTTCCCCCTTCAGAAAGTCTCATGTCTGAAGCTGCTCCTAGTGTTGCATGGTGCTGTGGTTTCTCGTGGAGAGATTTTTCTCCCTGGTGCATAATAGTTGTTAACAGTCACATGATACCCATCCTGTTGGTAGAAGTGCAGGTCAGGGCTATCCCCTCAGGCAGGCTTCTTTTAAACACTCCACTTTGTGCCAAATTTTGAGGTATTTTTCTCTTCTAATGAACACGTGTCTTTTAGAGCTAAGACTTTTCCTAGCCATTCCTTCCCTTTCCCCGTCAGTTCTGCACCTACTCCACTGCTGGGTGCATTGAAGGGGGGAAGGTTTACTCAAATGTTGCTCTGAAGAGTTTCAGAAAACCTGTCAAAATGATTAAAAGTCTGAAATTCTATATTACATTAATGCTTTTAAAGCATTTTATTCCACAGACAATATAACATGAAATGCAACCAAAAATTGACTACTGGCTCTTACATAACACATGAGGGGCCGCTGTCACTTTATTGAAAGCAAATACCTTGAGCCATGTGTCGAGCTCTGCAATGGGAGGAAAAAAGAATTGAAGTAGTCTCTGGTGGTGTCAAACCTTTTCTTAATAAACTGAGGGCATTTATAGTTTTTGGCCTCCATTAGAGCGTTTTCTTGTGCAGGTTTGACCATCAGCTCACACAGCTGATTTTAAAAGGACTTCAAGACAATCTGGGATTTAGATGTTTAGGTTTTTAAAGTATTTTTTTTCTTACTGTGATGAGCAAGAAACTTCTTTGGAAAGCTTTGTGTTGGCTAAGCTGGCAGGGCCACCCAGCTCTTAAAGAGAAACTGCTTCATTTAGTATTTTGATCCAAGTGGGGAGAAAACCTGTAGTACTGGTAAAGTGATGAAAGAAACCTCTGCCTGAGTATTTAATGACCTGAGGTGAGACAGGACAGTGATTACTGTGGTGACCGATTCTGAATAAAGAAAACAAGACTGAGCTGATTTGGGAACATGTCTCTAATTGATTGTCTTCCTTCCAGGTTTGGGGTTTGAAACATTTGATCTGGGGTCACAGATTCTGTTGGACCTAGAGAGAATCACTGCAGTGAGCTCTGTGCTCTATTCAAACAGAGATGAAGGTTCAGTTCATGTTGGCTAGTTCACTGATGATTGTTACCCAGAAATTCATGTAGTGCCTGAGACAGTTTTATACCCTGTCTGTGTATCCTGTTCTCCAAACATGAGCCCAATCAAAGCAGATAAGGATGGATTGGTTCTTAAGAGATCCTGCCCACCAAGTAGAACCAAACTACACCTGGTTTCTTTCCAGCGCTTTCAACTCACCTGTTCTGAAAACCCCAGTGATGCCATTCCACCCTTCTATCAGCAGTGTAGTTAATTAAATTACAACTGCTGGCTGATTTCTTATATGCCTTACTCTGGCTGTTTTGTGAAGTACTCATCAAAAACTCATCCTTTCTGCAGCAGCCCAGTGAAAGGTATCTAAAGAGAGTCACCCTACCTACCTCCACCCCTGTCTCTAGACAGTATGACATCATATATTCGTTTCCAGCTTGGCGTCTCAAAGGATTCCAGTTTCTGTAAGCTCTGTGGCAAAGAGGACTCAGAGAAGGGAAAGATGAGTAGATTAGTACTCTTACAAAAAGACGTGTGTGCAGAACTCGAATGTACCTATTCTGAGGCATCATCTTGGCAGCAGGCTAGCTCACAGTCACTGGCTGGCCAGCCAGTGTAAATGTCATGCGTGCTGCCTGTGACCTGTGGAGATGTGAGCAGGGAAGGGTGGGAGAGAGGGTGTGAAACAAGGGCTATCTTTGAGAAAATAACTGACGTGATTATTGTGGTGGAGGGAGTGAGGCTGAACGAGAAGAGTAGTTTTTAGTTTCACTGAACTGTTGATGTCAAGACTTGTTTTGAGCAGGCGTGGGAGTCTGGGACACAGCCTAGGACCCAACATTGTGAACTTTCCTTAAGGTCGTTTAGCAGGCTGAGCCAGTCTAATTATTTTATAATGGGATGTAAATGACTTGGAGAAGACATTGAACTGAACATTTAGGCTCACAAGTTTTGCTCCATGTTCTGTTGCTGGAATGAGAAGAAAGATTTCTGTGTCAGGATTTTCATTATTAAATTGGTGATAATTATCTGCATCTCGAAATACATGAGTGAAGAACGCTTCATAGACACTGAATTATCAGCCTATATCTTTTGTCGGGGGAGGATAAAGTGTTGAATATCCTACAGAAATGTTACATAAAGAGAAAATGGGTGCAATTTGCCTAACAAAACCCCATCGAGTCTCTCCAGCTAAGATCTTGGTATACCTTGCTCTGACATGAGATAACATGCCAATGTTTCAGCGAGTAGATGATTTATGCTTGGGGGTGTTTTGTGCTGGAAAAGTAGGGTGATCTGTAGAGGAAAAAATCAGACTTGTCATCTGAACTTATTTCAGCTCAACAGTCAGTCAAGAGAAACATTAGAGGAGTGTGTGTATGAAGGGGAGACGCGCTGCCAGGATTTACTTAGTGACTTTGTTGGTCTGTGATTTCCATTGCACTTTGTGTTTTGATAGAATTTCTCATAAATGACTGCAAGCTCCAGTTTGGGTTTAGCGTTATTCAGTGTGCGGGTTGCCAGGATGACAAGCGTTGTGAGTACCGTCACTGCTGCATGTAACCAGCTTTCGATGGTCCCTTTCTAAATCCTCAACCCATTGGAACCTCTCCATGTGTTGTGCAGCAGGGATAGAAGGAGCTGATTATTACACCAAATCCATGTGAGAAGCCTTCATAGAGAGATTAGTATTCTTTGCTCAGTCAGAACCAAGCTGGGTTCTATCTCGTCTTTGATTATTTTCTGGCTTCGAATTGAGCTGTTCTGAAACACTGAAATAAAGTTTAACATCACTGGACATGTAGGAGATACTTCTTGAGAACCTGTAGTTGTCACTTTCCTGGGTTGACCAGATTGGATGCGAGGAGTTTTCTTTAGAAATGTGCTCAGAGGGCTGGAGCACCTCCTGTATGAGGACAGGTTGAGCAAGTTGGGGTTGTTTAGCCTGGAGAAGAGCAGGCTCCCACATGACCTTCTAGCAGCTTTCCAGTCTCTGAAGTGGACTACAAGAAAGCTGGGGGAGGGCTTTTGACATGGGTGGTAGCAAGAGGACAAGGGGAAAGGGTTCCACACTTGAAGAGGGGAGATTGAGGTTGGACATGAGGAACAAATTCTGTGCTGTGAGGGTGGGGAGATGCAGGAACAGGTTGCCTAAGGAAGTTGTGGCTGTACCAGCCCTGGCAGTGTTGAAGGCCAAGTTGGCTGGGGCCCTGAGTGACCTGGTCTAGTGAAGGTGTCCCTGCCTCTGCAGGGGAGTTGGAACTAGTTGACCTTTAAAGTCCCTTCCAACCCTGGCCATTCTTTGATTCATGAGTTCTTGAAAGCTGAGCAAAACATGACGATGGCTGAAAACAAGGCCATGCAGCATTTCTGGGTTGCACATAGGCGGGCCTTAAAGTGGTGTTTCCACAAAAACTTCTGGAAAGACTTTAATCCTTTTTTGAAGTAGTCCACATGACTCTGTGGAAATAATGACACACAGGTCTGTGTCAGAGCAGATTGATAGTGGAAGGGTGGAAAAAGCATAGGAAACTTTCTTCTTGTTAAATGGTTAGTGAAATTGTGTTCCCTGCCTGCCTGTTAAACAGCAGATGTACCTGCTGGAAATACGTTCCATGAGGAGATCAGCAGTCAGGAATGAGAAGCTCAAAGACTATTTCCTTCCAAGAGGAGAGTTTTTCATGAGTGGCTATGCAGGAACCACCAGCATGACGGAGTTGTAACCAGGAGCTACTCACCCTGTGCTTGCACAGCCTTTTCCACCGGCAAACTGCACATTGGTAATGAAAATGGAAACACTGATTGTTCATGTTTTTCACAGGCAAGGAAAGAATGTGCAAAATGTCTTTCTAAATTATTGCAACCACCAATCGCAAGAAACCAAACTGGTGAACATTGTCATAGCTGAGGTCAGGGACCAGGCTTCATTGCTCTGAATTTTCTGCTTAAAATCACTAAACCCAGTTCCTGAAATAACAGGTTTGACTTCTTGATGATAGGAAGTGCTCTGTGAGTCCATTTATGATGCAGGGCAGAGCAGCAGAGGAACCAAGCAAATAAAATGACCCGGAATTTTGCCAGAATTGTAGAATCATAGAATCACAGAATCACTATGGACTGGAAGGGACCTCGAAAGATCATCTGGTCCAATCCCCCTGCAGCAGCAGGATCACCGAAACCAAGTCACACAGGAACACATCCAGATGGGTCTTGAACATCTCCAGTGAAGGAGACTCCACAACCCCCCTGGGCAGCCTGTTCCAGTGCTCCGTCACTCCCACCGTGAAGAAGTTCCTTCCCAGGTTGATGCGGAACCTCCTATGCTCCAGCTTAAAACCATTGCCCCTTGTCCTGTCACTAGATGACACTGAGAACAGCCCAGTTCCATCCTCCTGAAACCCACCCCTCAAATGTTTGTAGACGTTAATGAGGTCACCCCTCAGTCTCCTCTTCTCCAAGCTAAAGAGACCCAGCTCCCTCAGAGCTCGAACATGACATGGGCTGCCCAGCTTGCTGTGCCTGTGCTCATGGAATGGTTCAGGAGCTTGTGAACCAGTGGACAGTCAGCACTGGAAAAACAGAGAGTCCTGGGTAGAAATACCAGCTGTTCCCTGTTAATTGATAATACACTTGAGTTCGCCTTCCATTCTGCTCTCTTTTCTTTGTCCACCAGTTAGTAGAGACTGGATGTTGTGGCAGATAAGCTTTTGTTGAACTGTTGAAGTTATCCTTATGTTTTGTCCATTTCTGTCCATTACTTTTATAGAATCACGGAGTGTTAGGGATTGGAAGGGACCTTGAAACACCATCCAGTCCAATCCCCCCTGCCAGAGCAGGATCACCTAGACCCAGTCGCACAGGAACATGGCCAGGTGGGTTTTAAACGTCTCCAGAGAAGGAGACTCCACAACCTCCCTGGGCAGCCCCTTCCAGTGCTTTGTCACCCTCAGATGATCCTTCTCTTATTGATGTGGAATCTCCTGTGACAGCCATTGCCTATAATTGTCCTATCATTGGGTGCCCCTGAGCAGAGCCTGGCTCCATCCTCCTGATACCTGCACTTTCCATAGTTATAAACATTAACGAGGTCACCTCTCAGTCTTCTTTTTTCCAAGCTAGAGAGACCCAGCTCCCTCAGCCTTTCCTCATCAGGGAGATGCTCCACTCCCTTCATCATCTCTGTGGCTCTATGCTGGAGTCTCTCCAGCTGGTCTGTGTCCTTCTGGAACTGGGGGGCTCAGAACTGGACACATCATTCCAGACATGGTCTCAGCAGGGCAGAGCAGAGGGGGAGGAGAACCTCTCTCTATGTACTATCCACCTCTCTTCTGATCCACCCAAGGATGCCATTGGCCTTCTTGGCCATCCATGGCCCATTGCTGGCTCCTGGTCATCCTGCTGTGCACCAGAGTGCATATATATATATATATGCTTGCCACCAACTTATCTTGCCTGTTAAAGACTAATTAAACAGCATTATTTTGCTTTCAGTCTGAAAAAGAATCTAGAGTACCAGTACATAATCTTTAGGAGATTCTGTCTTTTCTGGAACTTGATGTTTTTTCTTGAAAGTGGTTATTAAAAACAACAAAAATCTGAGTATTTTGGTGTCCTAAAAGGATCCCTTATCAAAAGCTATGTGAAGGTGTTTATGTACCTTGTAGTAAAGGGAGGGGCAATGTGTAATTCATGTGTAGGGACTCAGTGAAGGCACACATCTACATTCAGTTAAAATCTGACACTAAATGTATGAGAAAACATCTCAAAGAATCAAAGCAGTGCTGTAAAAACACAGCTTTTAGAACTCTTCTGGTTTTTCTGTTCTCGCTCAGATCTTCCAGTGCACCAGGTACAGGTTCCAGGATCTGATTGTAGCAGTTGCTCAAGAAGGTGGTTTGATTTTCACTTTATCTCTGTGACTGTGAAACCTCACGAGCTTCACCAGAATGTGCTGCTGGTTGGTAGGTGTTTCTGATAGTGATTATTTCCACGACTAAACTGGAAATGGTGGACTAATGGAAGCTAAAGGTGCAAGATGGCAATTGTTGAACGATTTTATTTATGGGGTCTGAGAGAAACAGTAGCTTTCCATTCCCTTGAAGTCACCAGCTTAGTGGTGTGACACAAGAGAGGCAGTGACTGCTCTTTCCTGTTCCTCACTGTGGGGAACAGCATGAAACTCAAGCCCTTAATTCTCAGTGTTACTAGTCTGAGCCCAAAAGGTCAAAGAACCAAACTGGGTCTTCAGGATGATGCAAGTTTTTAGCAATTCACATTGTTCTGCTAGTTTTCCAGTAATAAATGTTTGCCCCACTGTGAGGCTTTTCTCTGAATATTTGGGAGTATTTTGATGCCCTTAAAAGTGCACATTTCTGTTAACAGCCGGTGCTTTCCTCTTGCTTCGGTATACTCACACCTGTTTTGCCTTTGGCACTACGAACTGGTTAATGAGGTTACCTAATGTGTTGACTGTTGGCTCCAAGCTGGTTAATAGTCTAGCAGGATGCCTTTCCTGCACTTGTCTGGGGGCTTTTTAGATGGGTTTAGGAGAAAGCTGATGTGTAAGGAGCCTCTCCTTGAAGCCTTTGTGTTACTGTGTTTGGTATTGTTTGGAGCTGAGTTTTGGATAATATCATGAACTGAAGGAGAAATGTGTTGGATTTCACTTGGAAGAAAGTGCTTGGCTTGGCTTAGATGTGGAAAGTTATGGGAGGTGAGATGCTCAAAGTCTCATCACTCTTCCTACCAAGAGAATCACAAAACATTAGGGATTGGAAAGGACTGCAAAAGATCATCCAGTCCAATCCCCCTGCCACAGCAGGATCCCCTAGATCCGGTCGCAGGGGAATATGTGCTCACTAAATGAAATTATCTTTTTTTATCTGTCTGTTATGTCAATTGCGGGTACACTCAGATCTCTACCATATTCTAATTACCTCTGACTTGGGAAGTAACAGGACCAGAAAATCTTCAATGACAGTTGCCGAATGGAAGAGAGATGGAGTATCTTCAGCCTGAACAGGCTGGGAAAAATGGCTGGAAGGAGAGCAGGGATGAGAAGGAAACCCATATTCCCTTGGGGTTGTTTTAGTTCACAGTGCAAGAGCTAGGGGACATGCAATGAAATGGCTAGGAAAGGTGTTAAACAAAACAGTGCTTCTTTGACAACTTAACTGGATGCTTCATAAAGTGAGACACTGAAGATGGTTTTTCCCAGCAGCACAAGTATAATTACACAGCAGAGTGTGTGTGTGCCCGGGTTGTCTTAGCACACGTCTTAGTGTTAAGTCACGTCAAAACATCCTTGTTTTTGAAGCATTAGGTCTGCAGCAGGCTGAAGATGTTTACTAGAAAGCCAGCAATAGAAGAGAGAAAACTGTATGTGTAGAAACAGAGGAAGATATTTAGGATGGGGAGGGGGTGTCCTTCCTGATGAAGTTCAGAAAATACCTGTGGAAGGATCAGGTTTTGGACAAATTATCTCAAAGTTGTCAATTTTTAGACTAGTGGTCATAGCAGCTTAACTTCTTGAACCTCATTCCATGCTCCAGCAGCACAACCAGAAGTAGAGTTGGGCTCTATCTATATTTCACAATAGGACCATATTCTTCTTTTTCAAACAAGAAGGCAGTTGAGTTTGTTTTAAAGGTTTTGCATGAAAAAACTTGGAAAGAAATCAAATCTCTGTAAGGTTTTGCAGCTGTTGTTCAACTGCTGCAAATTCCTCCTACCCAGTGCAGCATTCAGCCCCCTGGTTCTTCTAGGTGAGATCTGGAGTTATGATTTGGTGCCACCCTATAGCAAAACACTACTGTAGTCCTTTAGAATTTGGTGGAAAAGGAAGGTAAAATGAAACCCATATGTGACCCCCTCCGTGGTAGACCTGTATCCCTCCTGTTACCCTAAGCTCCTGAATTTCATAAACCACCTTTTTCCCCCCTGTTAAAATTAATACCACATTTGAGTTAGATAAGGTCACATGTTACTTAGTCATAGAATCATAGAATCATAGAATCATTATGAATTGGAAGGGACCTCGAAAGATCATCTAGTCTAATCCCCCTGCAGCAGCAGGATCACCGAAACCAAGTCACACAGGAACACATCCAGATGGGTCTTGAACATCTCCAGTGAAGGAGACTCCACAACCCCCCTGGGCAGCCTGTTCCAGTGCTCCGTCACCCTCACCGTGAAGAAGTTCCTTCTCAGGTTGATGTGGAACCTCCTATGTTCCAGCTTAAAACCATTGCCCCTTGTCCTATCACTAGATGACACTGAAAAGAGCCCGGCTCCATCCTCCCGATACCCACCCTTCAAATATTTGTAGACATTAATGAGGTCACCCCTCAGTCTCCTCTTCTCCAAGCTAAAGAGACCCAGCTCCCTAAGCCTCTCCTTGTAAGGGAGGTGCTCCACCTCTTTCATCATCTTTGTTGCCTTATGATGGACCCTCTCCAGCAGCTCCACAACCCTCTTGAACGGAGGAGCCCAGAACTGGACACCAATACTCCAGTTGTGGTCTCACAGTGAAAATAGAATTGTAGTGAGAAAATTGCTGCTTGTTGTCGCAGAGTGGTGAGATGAGGCAGTTGGTTATATGGAGATCTAATACAGCAATTATATATAATATATAAAGAGAGATAACCCAAACCGTTCTGATGATGTTGCTCCTTGATTCTGGATGGGATCCCCCATTTTTGAGGCTTTCATTTATAATACTTCTCACATTATTTTAAAGGGTATAATCGTCTTGAAGGAATGAGCTTGGCAGCTGTGAGAAGTGCTTGGTGGATACTGTGAGCTAAACTTCAGCAGGTTTCCTGCCCACCCTGGCAGCCAGACCTGGAAAGACCATCTTTGGAGTTACAATTTATTGAAATAATTATTGACTATTATACATAATTATAATCAAAGATGGTTCTGTTATTAGGAGAGCAGAGCGGGAACAAGGATTCCTGCTCCTTTTAATCAGATCGCTAAGAGATGTTTTAAAACCGCCTGCATATGTTCCTGTGCGACTGGATCTGGGGGATCCTGCTCTGGCAGGGGGACGGAACTAGATGATCTTTCGAGGTCCCTTCCAACCCCTAATGTTCTGTGATTCTGTGACTCCTTTCTCAGGTTGTTATATCTTAGATATGGATGCTTTGTCTAGGTAAAAATGAGCTCTGGGGTGGGGTGGTTTTTTTTGCCTAGGATTCTCAGATAGCTAGTCTAGCTTGCTGGATGTCTGGGAATTCTGGGTCTGCTCCCTGATCATCTCTGCAGCCTGCGTGCCGTGAGCCCACTGCTCTCAGGAGGTACCAGCCCTATTCCACATGGACTCAAAGAAAAATACGCACTTGTCTAGTTAGGTTGATGCATCATGGAGCTCGTGCACATGTGTGAGCTTTGCCTTCGGTGGGGTTGAGGGAGTAGCTATCCTAAGACACAATAAGCACAAGTAAAATGTCATCAGCTTGGGAGCTGGAATCACTTTCATGTCTGACTCGCTCAGTTTTAACAACGTATTTCTGTCTCCCTTGCCTTTTTTTTGCCCTTCATTTCTATAGTCTCTTCACAATATGGGATCTGCAGAGAGGTCTTTTCCTCAGTACAGACACAATGCCTAGCACGAGGAGGGAGGGAGTAGAGGGGAAGGCTTGATCTCAGTTTAGTCCTCTGGGAAATCTTGTACTGTAAATAACGTAGTAAAAACTATCAGGTGATGACACTTTTTGGACTGAATTTTTTTGAACTGGAGACCTGAAGATGAAATCATCTGTATTGCATTACCCACCACTGTGCCATCGAGACACTCTTAACTTTCCCCACACTGACAGATTACTACTGGAGTAGCACACCCTGTGTTGTGCTGAGACACAGGCACTGGGAAACTTGTTGCTTTGGAAAAGGTGCTGTTGGGACACAATTTTCACAAGCTGACACTACTCCCAAAGCTGCCACTGGGCCCCTCCCTTCCAGAAGGACACAGAGCTGCATGAGAGACTCCAGTGCAGAGCCACAAAGATGATGAAAGGGGTGGAGCATCTCCCTGATGAGGAAAGGCTGAGGGAGCTGGGTGTCTTGAGCTTGGAAAAAAACTGAGGGATGAGCCCATGAATGTTGATAAATTTGGAAAAGGCTGGTGTCAGGAGGATGGAGCCAGGCTCTGCTCAGGGGAACCCAATTATAGAACAAGGGGCAGTGATTGTGAGCTGGAACAGAGGAAGTTCCACATCAGTATGAAAAGAAACATCTTCCTCGTGAGAGTGACAGAGCCCTGGAAGAGGCTGCCCAGGGAAGTTGTGGAGTCTCCTGCTCTGGAGATGTTCGTTCCTGTGCGACTGGATTTAGGGAATCCTGCTGTGGCAGGTGGATTGGACTGGATGATCTTCCGAGGTCCTTTCCAATCCCTAACATTTTGTGATTCTGGGATTTCTTAAGGCATTTACTAAAATGAAAACATTAATTCTTTCATTTGTATGTCGTAAATCTGTTTAATTCCCAAGAAACACTAAGAATGTGGACTAGTGTTTTTCTCAGATAAAATATCAAGAGCACAGAGATTTGACAGTCCCAAGAAATCAACAGCTGTCCAGAGTCAGACTCTGAATTCCTGGGGTCATGGGTTCAAGCCCCATGTAGGACATCTTGAGACAGTACTGTAGGCTTACCCTGCTCCAGCAGGGGGGGTTGGACTTAGATAATCTTTCGAGGTCCCTTCCAACCTCTAATATTCTGTAATGCCTGCCTTTGAGAACTGGCTAGGTTGCTTCTTCCCACTATTCCTATTTCTTGCTGCATGTTCTCACCTTTCCTTCACCCATCTATCGAGTATTTAACTTCTTGTGTCCCCTTCCCCGTTCCAGTCCTCTTGTCCTTTTTGGTTTTTTTGACAGATAGAATCATAGAATCATAGAATCATTATGGAT
>VXBP01000819.1:296748-465463 GCA_013400115.1 Rhinopomastus cyanomelas | reverse complement strand
GGGGGGGGGGGGGGGTGTACACCACTGCCCCGAGCAAACAGTTGCAATTCCTGAGAACCCTTTCAGTAAAGAAATTCTTGGTATCCAACTTAAACCTCCCCTGGCCCAGCTTGAGGCTGTTTCATCTCATTTTGTTGCCAGTTCCTGGGGAGAAGAATTTCAGGGAGTTGTTGAGAGTGAGCCTCCATTTCTGCAGGCAAAACCTCCACAAGGTTCCTCAGCTGCTCCTCAGTTCTCCAGACCCTTCTCTGGACACACTCTAGCCCTTCAATGCCCTTCTTGGAGTCAGGATTTGAGGTGGGGCCTCACCTAAGTAAGATGTAGGGAAGCTGCACGGTAAGCTTCAGGAAAAAGGGCGTTGCAAAGCAGCAATTGTATGTGCACAATGAGTTTCTGCTGTGTTGGTGCAGTAAAGGATGCAGGAAAGTTGTGTGGAAAGATGCAGGGAAAGTGGGGTCTAAAATGCAATTTTTGTGCAGATGGGGTTTTTGCCACTTGGAATGATGCAGGGTGAGAGGCTTGTAAAGGCACTGACACGGGGGCATGTGGAGCTGGCCGAACTTGTGAAAACAAAGATAAATTTAGCAAAACTGTAGGAGAATGAAACAAGGTAACAGCCCACAAGACAAGATTTTTGCAAGTGTCCTGCAAGATAAGATTTTCATGCACCTCAGCAAGCCCCTCATGATGCTATTATGCATGCTCTGTCCAGCAGGAATGTATGAAGATGAGTTACTGAATCTGTATGATTATATCATATAAATGTATGATCTGAATCTGAAGTTGGTATACATGACTGGCAAGGAGAGATCCCCTGTGCTGCCTGACGCAGTGAAAGAAAAGAGTGTCTGCTTAATAACTTTGGTTATTGAGTCTTTCACTATGTCATTTGGCATGCTAGATGGGACCAACTCTGCTCAGCTGCAGGAGCTGCTGAGGTAAGAGGATTGCCTAGGTCCCCTAGGATTTCCTGGTGGGACTCCTGAACTCACCTGGCTCACTGCAGGAGCAGCAAAACAGACCATCTGGGTAGGGCATTCTTTCAGGTTTTTGTTTTTGTATCAGGTACACCTTTGGTTTGGAAGGTAATACATAGAATTCATTCTATGTAGGGTGCCATATGCACATTAGATATTGGTCTAATGCATATTGGCTTAGATCTGTTAGATAGTGGTCTGATGCATATTTAAATTTGTGTGTTAATTTGATGATGTGTGTATGTTGTTGTGATGATGACACGTTTATATTGTCATTATCCACCCCATCCCTTGTTTAAAACAACATTACAATGGGAAGCTTATGATTTGTTATCTCCAGAGCCTTTATCTGCTCTTACGATTTTTACAGATGCGAGTAGCAAAGCAAGAAAAGCAGGATTCGTGTGGCAATTGGAAAGTCACTGGTTTGCTGAAACTGTCGTGGTGGAAGGTTCAGTGCAGATTTTAGAACTTGTTGCGGCAGTGCAAGTATTTATGGAATGACCTGCAGTCCGTTAAATATTGTGTCTGAATCTGTCATGGGAGTTGTTCAAAGACTTCATTGTTCTTTGTTAAAAGAGGCATTGTTTTCTGTTTTATGTCAGTTGCGGCACCTATTGGATGCTCTCAAGGAGTCCTTCTTTATCATGCATTTAGAGAGTCACACTACTCTACCTGGACCCTTTGTAGAAGGGAACAGGTGAGCTGATGAACTGGTATCTGTTTTTCCTGCTACTCCTCGTGCTCTGCCTGTGCCAAATATTTTAGGACAACCACAATTGTTCCATGAATTTCTTCATCAATTCGCAAAAGCGTTGCGGACACAATTTCCTATCTCAATGTCTGACACTCGAGCTATTGTTGCAGCGTGTCCTGAATGCGTTCGTGTTCCAAATTCACAACCCACAGTGACTAATCCCAAAGAGTTGACTGCCCTGCAATTGTGGCAGACAGATGCCACTGAATATCCTCATTTTGGTAGTTTAAAATATGTGTATGTTTCTGTTGACACATATTCCAGCATGATCTGGGCTACATTCCATACATCCACTGGGGCTTGAGATGTGTCTTTAGCTATCCCTGGAGATCCATTTTATATGTATTTGATTGGTTTCCCTGACCTGGGAATAATGGATTATATAGGGTTGGTGAATTTGGCAAATGATACAGAAACCTGGCAAAAGGAGTTGCAGGCACAAAGGGCCAAGGCAATGTGTTTTCGGTCGTGGCCTACTATGGAGGGTGCATTATTGCAGTACACCTCCGTTGAACTTCTCAATCATATTAGCCCGCTCCCCCTTCAGGAATTACAGGTAATGGGTTCAATACCTTCTTTTACTGAAACAGATATTACCCATTTACCAGATTGTCATAACGTACAGGCGAGAATACAACCATAAAATGTTACGGGAGGAGTTATATTTGGCGATTCATGGTTCATTTGGTGCACCAAGCATGGGGATCCTCATGTAGTATCACAGCTGGTGCAATATCAAAATGTTACTGGGCATTGATGCCTGTTGGACAACGGAAATTGGGATTGTGGGAGTGTAATCAATTGAGACAACAGGTGGATTGTTGTCACCACCAGGTAATTTTTTAATTTGTCAGGATAGAGAATGGATCTTCGTGGCCAATTAAATTGTTAACTTCTAAGAGGGCCCAGACTTCCTCCAGAACTGACACTTAGTGGAACAGAAAGCTCACATCCAGGCCTCAGGTGTCCGCTACCACGCTAGAAATACTAGGCTAACATATAAGGCTGAACACACGAGGCTAACATATAAGGCTGAACACGCACAAGTTCAGCCTGCCAGTTCAGGTGCGGTGCAGTACTTGATGTTTGAAGGAAGAAACCCTAACCTGGCAGACTTCCTATGGCCAAGCTGCCATGTGTGCTCCTGCAGCTGACACAGCTGGCACAAAGAGCTCTGCATGTGCCAACAAGCAGGACTAAACTCCACTTGTGTCTTGGTTCTGGGCAATGTCCTTACTGCCAGGCAAGCCACCAACACATGAATCCAGTGGCCATCAACGCAAAACCTCAGTTGTTAGCTTTTGGAGCACAACAACTCTGAATTCTCCACTTTGACCTCAAGACAAAGCTGCTTTAGTTTACAATTAGGGACTATCCCATTAGGGAGTAGTTCCAATAGCGAGTACCACTCTCTGACCCCTCTACAGGCCCTGCCATGGGTGGTGCTGAGCCAGGTGATGGCTGGAGTACTGCAGTACCGCCCAGACCCTCACCCCCGGCACCTTTGGGCCCTGGTCTGGGTCCGACACAGCATCTCTGCGCAGCCGCAGCGACTCCAGCACGGACAGGGCCACTCCGCAGCCCGCGGCGCAGCTGGGCTCCCTCCCGGCCATCGACCCTTATCCCCGGGTGGAACTGGGCGCCACCGCCCCGGTAGCTTGGCCCGGCTCACCGCATGGATCCCGCTTCGGGACCAGCAGAGGCGGCCTCAGTCAAGCAGCTACAGGAACAACTATCAAACAGCCACGCCGCTTCCACCGCCGACCCCGCCGTGCTACCTGACAGCTGCCGCCCCTGCCTCCGCTATTTTACGTGACAGCGGCCGCCCCGCCCAGTCCCTCGAATCCCAGACTGTGTCCCTGTCTCTCGGAGTCTGGCCCCGCCTCCTACACTCCCGGTTCCGCCCCTTCCCCGCCGCAAGGGACTAACCCTTCCCGTCCCGCTGGGTGGGACTTGTGCCCGGCCCTTTCCGCGCTCTCCGGTCGCGTTCCGTCCCCTGTGATTCCGGGAGAGGCCCGCGGAAAAGTTGCGGAGCAACAAGCAGGAGGCTCCACTCAGAAGAGGGGACCCGAAGGCCGACTTGGTGCTTAGCGCGTCTTTCAAAGGCTGTAGCGCTCCAACCGCTTAAATCTACTATTGATCCATCAATTCAGCTGAAATCGGTGGAAGCTGCAGTAGCACGATTTTGCCCACAGGAGGGCAGCACTGAACGCAATCGGAAACATGGCGGCGCTCATAAAAAAATGGCGGTGCACATACGGCGGTTGGGCGCCTCCATCTTGTACGGCAGAAGGACACGGGCTGGCGCCGCCATGATGGGACTGCTTTGAGATTAATGGAGAGACTGGGAACGGGCTTCAGTTTACTGAGAGGTTCTTGAAGGAGTTTGGGGTTACTGGGTTTATATTTAAGTAGAAGAGACTGGAAGAGAGTTTGGGATTACTGGAAGGGACTAAGAGGGGGTTTGGGGTTACTGGGAGGGGGAATAATATTACTGGGAGAGACTGGGAGGTAATGGGATGAGGGTTGTGGTTACTAGAAGGCAGCTTAAATAAACAAACTCTAGATTGATAAATCATTCAATCGATTGAAGCTGCAGTTGCGGGATATTGCCCACAAGAGGGCAGCACCGAGCACAAACGGCCGCACCACTGCCTTCCCCGCTCGGATGCCAGGTTGCAGTACCGAGATTTGGCCACAGGAGGGAAGCACCGAGCACAGAAACGCCAGCGGCAACTCTGAATTCTCCACTTTGACCTCAAAACAAAGAGGCTTTAGTTTATAATTAGGGATCCCTTCCCTGCTAACTGAAAACATCCTATCTGAAGAGGCATTCTCAGTCTGTGATGGTCTTTCCCACTAATTAAAGAAGTCTCCAAATTCTACTTGTGCAAACAAATTCCAGAACACAACTGGATGATCCATGTCATCTGACAAACCTAGCTTAGGGCCCGCTCAGCAAGCACTGCAGCAGAAGCAGCATGCACGACCAAGTCACTGCCACTTCCTAGACATATTCAGCTGCTCAGGACAGAGCCTCACCTTCTGGACAGAATACAGCGATAGTGCTATGTGAACCCCTGAAAGGAATATGGAATGATCTGCATAAAAACTGAGAAACCAAACTCTAGCCTTCAATGCAGCTACTTGGACACACAGAGCTGCAAGGGTTAAGAAGCCCTGGGAGGAAGGCATTACCTGAGACAGAGCAGATTTGAATGTTAGAAAGTGAAAGAGGGGATGGAGGAGACTGCAGGTGAGACAGGTTGAGTAAGCCAGATGAATTTTTGGATACTTATTTGGTGAAGAGGTCTTTTTCTTCCTCTCTTCTTGGCACCACACTCCCTTTTTGTGTGTTTTGGGATCTTTGTTTCAGTTTTTCGACCTGCAGCATATAATGGCTCTCTGTCTCTCTTTTGGTTCCATTGGTCCCCCTTGCCCTTCTGTCCCCTCTCTTTCTCTCTCTCATTGCTCTCTCTCTCTGTTCTGGGCCAGGCACTGGAAAATCCTTAATTCCTCATGAAAAAGAGAAATAAACACTGCCTAATATACATCTCTCTTCCGTTTTTACCCCCTTGCCAAAAGCGTTTAGAATTTGTTTGAGTTAAGGGTAGCAGGTCTGGGCATGGGAAGGGCTGGATATGAGTGGCTGAGGAAAACATTTCTTTTGGTTTTTTTTTCCCTTCCTCTTTCCCCCCCCTTTTTTTTCATCTTTCCATTTAATAAAATTCCTAATAAAATAAATTTTTTTGTTCCAGCTTCCATAGGTGTGTTTAATTCCTCTCTTTTTCCCCTAGGGTGAGAGGAAAGAGATTTTCTTCTGTGTGGTTGGGCAGAATATAATTTCTTTGGGTCATCATAAACCATGACAGAACTGATGGCCGACTCTCTGTGCAGCGCGTCCGTCAAAGGCATCCAGCCGCTTAAATCTACTTCAACTGTAAATTGATCAATCAATTAATCTGAAATCGATTGAGCTGCAGTACTAAGAGTTTCCCACAGGAGGGCAGCACGAAGCAGAGAAGTCTGCACTGCTGCCCTGCCCTGCGTGGCTCCCCGGCTGCAGTACTAGGATTTTCCCACAGGAGGGCGGCACCGGCAGCTTCCAGGGCTGCCCCAGCTGACCCCATTGGGAACAGGGGCAGTGGAAAAGTCCCGCAGCACATCACTCCCTGCCCACTCTGGAGCCCTCCGTGCACAGCCTTAAGCTCTGCAACCCGGAGCACAGAGAAAGCAGAAGAAAGTGATTCTTATATTAACACCTGTGAGAAATTGTGGCGGGGAGGTAATTTGCTACAGGGCTCACTGCCCCATCACACTAGGACAGAGGGTAACAAGGGAAAGGACAAATGGGAGGAAGAACAGAGGGCCGTAGGGAAGAGGTGGCTGATGAGGAGCCAGTAAGATGGGCAAGGAGTTAGAGAGCAGGGTAACGGTGGAGAGAGATGACAGGGAGATAGAAAAAATACCCCTGGACAGTGAGCGAGGAATCTGAGCGGCACTAGGCAGGAAAAAATAAGTGGAAGGGACCTGCAGGACAATAAGCTACAAAGTCAAAGGATGGTGAAGAACAAAGTGATTTGGGCAAATAACTTTGGCAAGAACTGACAGGGACAGGGAGACAAAAAGAGGGACAGCTAGAAGGAAACAAAAAGTGATGTGGTACAGGACAGAGAGAGAAAAATTAAGAATTAGAAACAGGGAGATGGATAGATGGAGACATATGAAGGAAACTCAAAAAGAAAGAGCATACAAGAAACATGCAGGAATTTCAACAATAGGGCTGGAGAAATAGAAAGTTTTGAAATTGATGAGGTACAAGAGACATAATCAAGAGCTAAAGGATCATAGAATCACATTCAGAGTAGGATGAGAAATGTAAGAAAAAATACCCTCCATGCTCTTCTGCTCAAGCATGGGCTCCTCTCTATAGGGCCACAGAAGCTGACAGGAGCCTAATCCATCGTGGGCTCCCCACAAGGTTGCAGCTTCCTCAGGTCCTTTATGGGCTGCAGAGGGAAAACCTCCATTATCGTGGCTTTCTATGTAGGCCCCAAGAGAACCTACTCCTGAGCCTGCAGTAACTCCTCCTTCACTGATCTTGGTGTTTGCAGGCCTGTCACAATATCTCAGTAACAGGATCCCTGCTATCCCCTTATCTGCAGGGAGCTTCCAGTTGCCTGTAAGTCCATGATGGAGATGTATAGGTGAAGGGTCAGTGTGTACTTCCTTTTCCTTAGGTCTATAACCTTGTAGAAAGGTGCAGAACTCTACAGCTGAGTAGCAAAGGCCCTGCCCTACTTGTGACCTTGTTCAGGGCTGCAGCTACCAACTAAATCAACAACCAAATGAGTCATGTTGCACCACCTTAGACCTCTTCTGCCTCCCTGCCTGAGCATCTTCCAGCTAAGGCTCCACATCCCAGTACTCACTAAAGGCCAGAAGACACCCCTGCCAAGTTCAGCAGTCCCCATGAGCCACCACCAGGTTTCTGATTATTGCATGACTACCGAGAGCAGCAGGAGCTTCTATGGGGCCAGACCCACAGTTCTTCATAAGAAAAGGCTCAA
Organism: Rhinopomastus cyanomelas; assembly: GCA_013400115.1. Classification (NCBI taxonomy): domain Eukaryota; kingdom Metazoa; phylum Chordata; class Aves; order Bucerotiformes; family Rhinopomastidae; genus Rhinopomastus; species Rhinopomastus cyanomelas. The sequence continues at coordinate 458,159 of VXBP01000819.1, read as the reverse complement.
AGGTCTTTCTGTGTACAAGCCAGTTTGAGATGTAGTGAAAGAATTGCTGCTTGTCTTTAAGGTAAACTGCTGAGCTTGAAAATGTTGCTGTACTGGGTATCTGATTGCATTAGGTCCAAAGTCCTGCAAAGGGTTCTGGTAATACTCCATCTTTCCAATTGCTTGTCCAATGTGGAGACACATCGACAGGAAGAACAAGCGAGAAGAGAATTGTGGGCTTCTAATTTTAATATGTGTTTAAATTTTTTTGTGTGAGACCATTACAAAGTGCTTCCCTTGAAATCTGCTGTTGTCTTCCAGCAGCTCTATAATTAATATGGACCTGTGCTGGGTGTAAACAGTATCTTCCTGCAGCATTTATCTGCATGTTGCTACCTCCCGCATAGCAGTTTGACTTACTGCTGGCTGGGTATCACGATCTGGGAAAGTTCCAGTCGTGAGAGGTATGATATTCTTGATTTGAGAATTAAGACACAAATGGTGTCAAACACATATGGTAGCTTTTATTACAGTCACAAAATTACACACAGATATATAATGAAGGGAAGGGAAAGAATAAGAAATAGGAGAGAGAGAGACAGAGAAATGACAGAGGGAATGAAGGAAGGAGGAAAGATATCACCCCACAGGGAGTGGCATTCTGACTTTTTGCAGGCAGAAAGAGGACTTTTCTCTCCACATGGGTAGGGGCAATCCCCATCTTTATTTTTCTTTCCTGCAGGTACTTTCCAAGACCAAGTGTAAGGTCCAGCATCTGGGTCGAGGCAATCCTAGGCACAGATACAGGCTGGGCAGTGACTGGCTGGAGAGTAGCCCTGAGGAGAGGGACTTGGGGGTGCTTGTGGACCAAAAGCTCAACATGAGCCAGCAGTGTGCACTTGTGGCCCAGAAGGCAAACCGGATCCTGGGCTGCATCAGGAGAAGTGTGGCCAGCAGGTCGAGAGAGGTGATTCTACCCCTCTACTTCGCTCTGCTGAAACCCCGCCTGGAGGGCTGCATCCCGTTTTGGAGCCCTTATTACCAGAAGGATGTGGACATACTGGAGTGAGTCAGAGGAGGGCCACGAGGATGATCAGAGGGCTGGAGCACCTCTCCTATGAGGCCAGACTGAGAGAGTTGGGGCTGTTCAGTCTGGAGAAGAGGAGGCTCCCAGGTGACCTTATTGTGGCCTTCCAGTAGGGACCTAGAAAGGCTGGGGAGGGGCTTTTTGGATATCAGGCAGCCACAGGACTAGGGGGAATGGAGCAAAGCTGGAGATGAGTAGATTTAGAGTGGATGTGAGGAGGTTCTTCACCGTGAGAGTGGTGAGAGCCTGGAATGAGTTGCCCAGGGAGATGGTTGAGGCCCCATCCTTGGAGGTGTTTAAGGCCGGGCTGAATGAGGCTCTGGCCAGCTTGATCTAGGGTGGGGTGTCCCTGCCCATGGCAGGGGAGTTGGAACTCCTGTGGTCCCTTCTAACCCTGACTGACTGTATGACTTGATCTAGGCGATCCTGCTGTCCTGCAGGGGGATTGGACTGGATGATCTTTCGAGGTCCCTTCCAATCCCTAATGAGTCTATGATTCTATATAGGGGGTTATTGTGGCCAAAATGGGTGTCAGGAGGATGGACCCAGGCTTTTTTTCAATGTCATCTAGTGACAGGACAAGGGGCAATGGGTGTAAGCTGGAACAGAGGTGATTCCACATGAATATGAGAAGGAACTTCTTCACAGTGAGGGTGACAGAGCACTGGAATGGGCTGCCCAGGGTGGGTTGAGGAGTCCCCTTCTCTGGAGATGAGATGTTTGAAACCTGCCTGGATGTGTTCCTGTGTGACAGTCTAGGTGATCCTGCTGTGGCAGGGAGATTGGACTAGATGATCTTTTGAGGTCCCTTCCAATCTCTAATGACTTTATGATTCATTTGTGGTTTTCTACATCCATCACATCTGTCTCCATCGGGATGGTGTGGTTATGCTGTGATTTTAAAGCTTGTTAGTTCATGTAAGCCATGTAAGTGTCATAAGAAGTCACAGAATCCCGTAGTGGCATAGAATCCCACAGTTTCACAGACTGTCAGAGAAACCTAGAGAGTCATAGAGTGTCACAGACTCTCAGAGTGTCATGGAGTGTGATAGAATCACATAGCGTCACAGAGTGTCATAACCTCCCGGAGTGTTACAGAGTGTCACAGAGTGTACTCGGCTCCCAGAGTGTCATAGAGTATCATAGACTCCCAGTGTGTCATAGAGTCTTATAGACTGTCATTGACTCCTAGAGTGTCATAGAATCCCAGAGTGTTATGGGGAGTCATAGAATCCCATAGGGTCATAGAGTGTCATAGAGTTTCACAGAATCCCAGACTGTCAAAAATGTCATAGTGTCATAGAATCCCAGTGTGATAGAATTTCAGAGTGTTATAGATTACCACAGTGTCACAGAGTGTCATATTGTGTCACAGACTCTCAGAGTGTAATAGAGTGTAATAGAATCCCAGTCTGTCACAGAGTGTCACAAATTCCCAGAGTGTAATAGAGTGTCACAAAGTGACATAGTGTCATAGAGTGTCATTGAATCCCAGGCTGACATAGAGTGTCATAGAATATCAGAGAATCCCAGAGTATTGTGGAGTATCAGAATCACAGAGTGTCACATAGTGTCATACAGTACCAAAGTGTCATACTGTCATATTTCGTCATGGAATCCAAGAGTGTCACAGAATCCTAGTGTCATAAAATCTCAAAATGTCATAGAGTGGCATAGAATCACAGTGTCTCAGAGTATCACAGAGTGTCATAGACACCCAAAGTGTTATAGAGTGTCATAGAATATCAGAGTGTTGTAGAGTGTAATAGAATCTCTGAATGTCATACAGAGCCACAGAATTCCACAGGGTCATAGATTGTCAAAAATCCCAGAGTGTCACAGACTGTCATAGAATCCCAGAGTGTCATACAGAGCAATAAATCACATAGACTCATAGATTGTCATAGAATCCCAGTCTGTCACAGAGTGTCATAGAGTGTCCAGAGCGTCATGGTGTGTCATATACTGTTGAGTGTCATAAAATCTTAGAGTGTCATACAGTGTCATAGATTCCCAGTCTGTCATAGAGTGTCCTAGAATCCCAGAGTGTCCTACAATCCCAGGCTGTCACATCTATGACACTCTGGGAGTCTTTTGCACTGTATGACACTATGGGAGTTTTTTACACTCTGTAAGACTATTGCACTATGGGATTCTATGACTCTCTATGAAAATCTGGGATTCTATGACTTTCTATGACACTCTATGTCACCTTGGGAATTTGTGCCACTCTATGACACTATGAGAATCTATGACACTCCAGGAGTGTATGACACTTAGCAGTCTGGGAGTCGATGATGGTCTACAACACTTTGGGTGTCTATGACATATGAAGACACTGTGTGACAGCCTGGGATCCTGTGACATTCTGCAATTGCAGGACACTCTGTGTCAAACTGGGATTCTATGACATTCCATGACACTATGTGATTCTATGAAACTCTATGACACTCTATGATTCTGTGACACTCCATGACACTCTGGGATTCTATGACAGTTGACAATCTGATACAGACTGGGATTCTATGACACCCTATGACATTATGTGATTCTATCACACTCCATGAATGTCTGGGTGTGTGTGACACTCTATGATATTTTGGAGTCTATGACACTCTGGTACACTCTGGAAGTCTGGGATGCTAAGACATTCTATAACCCTCTGGAAGTCTATAATCCTCTGGGATTCTATGAAACTCTATGACACTTGGTACTTTATGACACTGTCTTATACTCTGGGATTCTATGACACTCTATGATACTATGTGATTCCATGATACTCTAAATGTCTGTGATGCTCCAGACTCTATGACACTCTATGGCACTCTGTGGTTGTAAGGCACTCTTGGAATCTGTGACACTCTCTGACACTCTGGGATTCTATGACACTGTGTGATTCTATGACACTCTGAGAGTCTGTGACTTGATGACAATGTATGACACTCTGGGATTGTATAACACTCTATGACAGGTTTGGATTCTATGTCACTCTGTGACACTCTGGGTTTGTATGACACTATATGATTCTATGACACTCTATTAATCTATGACACTCTGAGATTCTATGACACTCAATGATACTATGTGATTCTATGACATTCCATGACACTCTGAGAGTCTGTGACACTATATTACACTACATGACACTATTGGAGTCCGTGTCATTGTGGTGTTCTTCGACATTCTATGCAACTCTATGTAAGCCTGATTCTATGACACTCTATGACGGTCTGGGAGACTATGACACTTTATGTCATGCGTATAGCATTTAGCATCCAGATGTCCACTGAGTAGCATCCATGAGATCACTTTGCATCTCCAATATTGGCTTCCATTGTCCAGTCGATGGTGGGCGTGCTTGGTACCACCCAAAGGGTTTCCAGGCACCAGTCTGGCCTTGTTTTTGGGAAGGCTGGCAGAGATGTGATGCTTAATTCCTCAGTTCTTGTAATTCTTGGTTCAAAACAAGATACGTCTCTGCACGTAGAACATGTGTAGGGAATTCTGGGCTCAAAACAAATGCCTTTGTGGTAAGGATGGACACTCCACCGGGCTCTGTGTTGTTGGGACATTATAGATTTCAGTCTTTGACAAGCACCATGTCTTCCTTCATCTCCCTTATTTCCCTATGGCAGTAATCATGTTAATATTCATAATCTGGGAGGTCTTTGCATCAAAACAAAAAAATCCTACAGACAGACTTAACCGCCACTAACATTGAATGAATTCATGGCTGCCCACCCCCATACCAGACCTTTAAAAAACCAGGCAAGAAAGGAACGAATCAAACACCCTAGTTTCAAGCCTGCCACATTAAACCACTTACGTTTCCTTCTTATTGGGTGTTAGCCTTGACCTTTGTAATTTGTTTATTGAGTCTCAGGTGGGAACCCTCTACACACTACATGGCCAACCATTCACAATTCAGATTCGAAGACGCCTCCTCCCTCGTTATAGGACTTGTCCAATTCGACAACCAAGCCTTAATAGTCACACTAGCAATCTGCAGCATAGTGCTCTACTTTCCAGCACTTGTACAGAAACGATGTCCATGCTCTAGCTGGGCTGCATACCTAGTACTAACCCCTTCTGGCATTCAACACAGAGGGGTTGCTTTTAAAACCACCTTCAATTTCTTTCCTGAAAGAGTTCTCAGGCATTGGAATATCCTGCTCAAGAAGAGGTGTTTAAGAGAAGGGTAGATGTGGCACTGGGGGACACAATTTAGTGGTGCTGATAGGGCTAGGAGAAGGTTGGACTCTATGATTGTGAAGGTCTCTTCCAGCCAAAACTGTTCTATGATCCTTCTTTACAGAAATGGCACTGAATCAATGTCTGTAAGCCAACCTACTAAAAGTTAAGTGTGAAAAGATGAGTGGGATCTACAGTCTAAGGAATTCCATATTGTACTCAGTTATGCTGTAGAGCCCACATTGGTGCCGGTCAGTGCCAGTGAGTCCTGCACCAATATGGCTCTCAGGAGAATTCAGCAAGCAATGAAGCAATCTTGCTATAAAGAATGTTATTGAACCCACAACTCAGAAAAAAAGAAATACCCCCCAAAAGCATATATAAAAAACAACAAAAAAATAACACAAACACAGAAATTACATCACACAGGTGGTGTTCCCCAAGTGTTCCTGACAGCCCAATCAGGCACTGTTGAGATCCCAGTCTCAGCTGTCCAGCTTCACCAGGTAGGTGCAGTGTGGTACTCACAGGTGGTGTCCTTGCTCTGCCCCTTCCTGCACATCTTTTGTGGGTCTGGGAACACTGTCAGTGCCACCTTCTCTTGGGTGAGCAGGTCTTGCCCTTCTCGAACAGGTGCCCAGAAAGGGCAGTGCCGCCCTGGTTGCTGGCACCAGTGGTCTCGGGGCCTGTTGTCCTCCAGTGCTTCCTCCTCCCTTTTCTTTCTAGATGGCTGTCATCGGGCAGCAGAGCAGCAGTGGCAGCAGCCTGACGGAGCTGCAGGTGGTCAACTTGGACACCTCACATAGCGCCAAGAATGACTGAGAGGCTTCTGCTGCTGGCCTTGTGCTGTCCCTGGCTGTCACACCAGCGCCAGGGCTGGTGGCAATTCCTTCTCGTACAGACTGCACCAGTTATTTATTGTTGCCTTTTCACGTTTCCTTCATCCACACATGCACACACGAACACATGCACCCACCCACCCACACACACACGGGCACGTGTGTGTGGGGCTGCAGGACCCCACCTGGGGCAAAGATGTGCTGGAGCCACACAGGGCTTGGGGGCGTTTGGATGCTGCGGTAGCTGTGCTCATCTCATGCCAGCTAAAGAAACTTGTCTCTAAGGGGAGGATTGCTCTGTGCTGTAAATAAATACTGTGAGCCATTCCCAGCTGGAGGCTCTGGCTCCTGGGTGCCCTGAGTCACCTTGCCCATGAGTGTGGGGATCAGCTCTGAGCCAGAGCCATCCTGTGGACACAGCTTGCAGCGAAGTAAGCTGAGGTTGTGCTGCTGGCCTCAGCAATGTGCCTTTGGTGGGGTGTAACAGGTCCTGGCCACAGCAGCTCACCCTGGGCACTGGACAGGGAAGAGTGGCCAGCTTGCATGTGCATCTCTGGTAGGGCCTGTGTGCCCTCCAGTCTGGGTACATGGCCCTGTCCTCCTCATATGCACTACCGTGAGCCCTCTGCCCTCAATGCCTCCTCGCTGGGCTGCCTGGCAGATTTGCAGACCGACGTACAAGTTCTTCACAGTGAGGGTGCTGGAGCACTGGAATGGGCTGCCCAGAGGGGTTGTGGAGTCTCCTTCTCCGGAGACATTTAAAACCCTCCTGGATGTGTTCCTGTGCGATTTGATCTAGGTGATCCTGCTCTGGCAGGGGGATTGGACTTAGATGATCTTTTGAGGTCCCTTCCAATCCCTAATGTTCTGTGACTCTGTGACACGGCTTTATGCATGTCGTTCAGATCAGAGGGGTACAGAAGCACCCTTAATTTGCCCGTACTTTGCCTCTACACTGACACTTGTGCCCAAATGCAAAGCTACTGAAGAAGCACATTAATACAATGACCAATTGGATAATGAGAAGTAGTTCACTCTGTTCACAAATGAGTCCAGTTTGCCACAGACAATGGAAGAAGACAAGGCTCCTCAGTTACTTAATGGCAGAGCCAGAGTACAGTATCTTGGCATCTGCGTTAGTTTTCCACAGCTGGGAACAAAGGCAAGATGGTGCTGGTCATGTTGGACCACACCCATGGCGAAGACAAAGGCATCATGGTGCCGGCGGGTCATGTGAGACTGCCCTCTGCAGCAAGCAGGGCTAGTTTTCTGTGTTCGAGATGAGAGCTCCCCTCCAGGGGCTAGAGGGTTACAGGTAATTACAGTTCACTTCCAGGGGGAAGAGGGTTAAGTATCTTTCTCCTCTCCACAGGCACAAGGAATCATCTCACCACAGGCCATTAGGCATTTTCCAGAAGAGATCACCTTGTAGCTGCATTCGTAATTCATCCCATCTCGTTTTGGAGACAGAAGCTGCAGGGAAAATGCTGGACTGGCTGTCTTTGAATCAATGCTGCTCCTACAGTGGAGAAACAGAGGGCAGAGGCTGCCCACATAGAAGCAGGCAGGGCCGGCTGCTTCAGTGAGCAGCGGCAGTTCAGCAGTTTCGGCAGGGACAGCCTCGAAGCTGCCCAGTTGTGTCTGGAGTGATTTAGCAATTCACCATTGGCAGAGGCAAATCATCTCTGCTGCTGGCTTCAGCAGCACTCATGGGAAGTGAGCACACCCACACTCTGGCACTGCTTTTCAGAGAGGCAGGAGCCAGGGTCTTACAGGGATGGGGATGGGAGGGAAGGTGTGTGCCTTCAGCAGGTGCCACACGTACTGTTCATGGCTGCTACCCAGCCCCCTGGGCAAAAAGGGGGTTGGTGCCTGTACCCATCCCCTAAAAGGTAGGGTGAGGTGTGGCTGGAGGCTTGCTCCAGCCCTGGGGAAGCTGTGTCCAGCTCCTGTAAGGGGGTTAGGTGCAACTCCCCAGACGATGTTTCTGGGAAAACGTCCCAGACCCAAGAGGGCAAAACTAGGAAATTAGCTCCCTTTTATAGGCTGGCATTGTCCAGCCGCTGAGGAAAAAGTCACCTGAGGAGTTAGTGGGAGCATCTGTTAAAGCTAAAATGCATTTTTATTCATGAAAGCACAAATCCAATTAGCTGAAAGTTTGGGCAACCCTCAAACAACAACACATATTTACACTGGAAAGGAAGATGACCTTAAGCCCTGAATTCTGCCTACAGAGTGAGCTATGCTGTTGTGAATCACTTTCATAATCAGCTCAATGTAAGAAAACTCTTCAAACCAGTCTCATATTACAGGGGGTTTGTGGTTATTTCGGTGCACTCATAGTCTCCTTTTCCAAATCTGTGTAGTACTTTGCTCCTTGAAAAGAGGTGCCCAATGCTTATAAACCTTTTCATTTATTATTAAACCTTCTAAAATATGTATCAGTAGTAAGAACTGATTTCACATCCTCATATGAAATAGCCTCACAGAAGACCCTTTTGTTCAGGCAAGATATGAATTGGTCTGCTGTCTGTTTTCTTCACAAGACCCATTCCCCCATTTTTTAAACACAACTAGAAACCTGCATTTCAGCAACAGCATCAGTGACAGGCATTGGAGAAATAGTCTTCATTAGTTCCTAAAACATCCCTCTTCTTGGATTTTACCATCAGACAAAATCAATTGTTATGCAGAGAGTTTTCCTGTATGGAGTCATGGTTAATGTGTCTCTACTTACCTAGCCCCGCTACGAAATGGCATTGCTGCTGCATCTCAAAAGGTCTGCAAGCCTGCCCCGAACTGACTCAGTCAGAACAGATCAAACCTAAGTTATGGGTGATTTCTCCTTAACCTACAATAGCTTGTTACTGCTCAAGCATTTCCCTCTGTCTCCATAGAGAGGTGCACGATGCAAACAATGCAGATGCTGACCAGCTGAGGGAGATCATCTGGGCAAAGATCAAACAACAACAACAAGAGAAAAGACCAGTTGGCAAGAAAAAGCAGTTGTGATGTTCATTGGAAGAAACATGACAGAGAGGGATCAAGGATGCCAGCATCCTAGTAACCTACACCCACTCTGCAGTAGGAACCACAACATTCCTAATGTTCTACGGCAAAAACAAGACCCAGGCTCAGGGGGCAAGGTGTACTTGGGCCCTAACTCTAGCCAGATGCTTGCTTTGCTAGTTCCTTCACCTACCCAAAGGAGTGCAGCCATCAGCAGAAAACACAGGTAGATTTTGTCACCAGTCTCTACAGGACACATAAATGAAGCAGCACAGCCAACAACAGAAGAGACAGCTCCATCTGCAAACAGGCCCTGCTTTTATACTGAGAGGGGATGTGAGGGTGTGAGGGGGTGTCATCAGGGCCCAGCTGCAGCCACTCAGGGCTGTTAAGGCTCCTCAAGAGCTTCTCCTGATCCTATCCTTCCCTCCTGGATAGAAGCCTGTAGATTTTTCAGCCTGCCAGGGAAAAACTTTTATCAGTAAATTAAACTGATGAGAGAGTAAAACATTTACCCTTCTCACTTGATTGGATGATGGTACTAAGTTTTGTAGTTTTACTACATTCTTCATTCAAACAGGGAGGATGAATAGCATTCTCCACTTTGCGAACCCCCTTGTTCTAGGACCAGCCTGCTGTGGTAGCCCTTTGTGACACTATATCAGGACAGAACCTGCTTAATATTTCATATATTAAAAAAATAATGCTTTCTTTTTTCATTAAAACAGCATTTCTGAGATAATGAGTTAGAATAAAATAGCTTTTTGTGAACACTGTGAGAAAGATGCTATCTAGGTCTAATTTCTAAAATGCAATACATTAAAAAATAATCACCCTCCTACCTGCAAAAGATTAATCAGATTGAACAACAACCTTAATACAACATCCCCTGCTAACCTTTGCCAAGGAAATAAATTCTTTATGAAATACTAAAACTAATCAGGGCAAGTAAAGTTTCTCTAAACTCTTCTGTTGGTGTTGAACGCAGGCATTAAGTAGTACCTCTAGAACTACACCATGGCAGTGCAGGTTTTGGCCACATTTTCTCACAAAAAACCAGTGGCCCATGGCTAAGTTGCAGCATGGCTTGGCTGGGAAGCACTCAGTGTATCACACAGCACATCACCGAATCACCTTGAAAGATCATCCAGTCCAATCCCACTGCTAGAGCTGGCCAGTAGGTCCCCAGGAATGGCTCATTCTACGCAGCAGGAGCTGTCCTACCAGACAACATCTGTGAGAAGCTGGGCTTTACCCACCCAAACAAAATACCATCATCTCCAATCTGGCATCTTACAGGAAGCAGTTTTATGAGGCATCTGGTTACAGGGTGCCAAGCTCCTACAAGAACGCTGCCCTCTGGAATGGGAACTTGCCTCAAAGCACAACAGACAACCTACAGGGAGGAAGGGAGATGCTGCACACATGCACACACACACTGCAAATCCTAACTGCTGAGGAGAACCCAGAATGGGTTTCACCAATGACCCATCAACCATCGGTCTCTGCAACACTGGCATACAACACAGTTTCGTGGTTACAAATATAAGGGTTTATGTTCTCCCTAAACTCTTGAAAGGAGACTAAACCTTCCCTCAGTATAAAATAGCATTGAGTTCTGCACCACAGCTACCCTTCTTTAGAAAGAAGGCTGGCTCCCCAAAAACCTTCCGCAGAGCCGCTGACAGAGCTTTTGTAGCACTCACAGCCAAGTAGCACTCACGAGGCTTCAAGGAACACTCCTCTAGGACTCGCAGAGTGTCTGGTAACTGCTGCAGTGAGGGAAGCCTTAGACCTGCCTGCACACCTGGTTTGCCCCCAGTTTTCTGGGAGCAGAAAACGTCTTGAGCAATACCTAAGTTTTCTTGGGTTTTCTTAGCAAAGGCTAAGTTTACCTTTGCTGCCTTAAAAAAACATGCTGATGTTTTGTATTCTTTAAGCATTTCAGCAGAGCTTTGAGGGTGAACAGAAAGACTCTGAACAGTTTGGTGCAGCATCTTCTCTCTGAAGAACAGCAAAAGGGTTCCTATAGAGACACTGCCTCTTCCCCAAACACACTTCCGAATCTAGAGCAGACAGCTCACCAGTTTACTCTCTCCCCACCTGGAGTTTTAATAGGACCTCCTGAAAGCCAAATGCTTGTTAAAATATGCAGAGCATGGTGACTGCAAGGGTCTTCATGGTTCTGCCCGCAGCACCCTGATGAATCTGATGCCTGAGCAGCTCTGTTAACCCAAACACAAATTAAGCCTCTACAGGCTAGAACCACTTAGTGTTTCCCAGTTGCCTTCTACACACAGCCAGGATTGGGAACTTGCATCCCATTCTGCTAAAGTCCAACATGGGTTCTCCATGCTGGCTGCTTAGGCTGAGCCAAGCAATTCCTGGAGGACACGGGCAGCTGTATGATCCTGCGGCATCCATATGGGGCATCCATATCAGAGCACTGTGGCTCACTGGCAGCGTTACCGATGACCCGCTTCACACCACACAACCAGTTTGTAGGGTTGGCACTGCTCACGAAGAGAACAACATAACTTTGTCGTGTGTTGGTAAAGAGCAACTGTCGCTGCCTGACGGTTAAGCTGTATTCCTGCCATCAAGGCTAGGGCCACCCTGAGAGCTTCAGCTTTGTCAGACTGAGTAAATTACCTGGATCTGCTTGTGCTGTTGTTACACTATTGATCCAGCTCTATGCTACAGCTTTATCGTTCCATCAGCTGGGCTCACTGCCCCTAATCCAAACAGTGAAATTACTGAAATAAAAAGAAAAGGCAATATTCCTCAGAACTCATCAAATGGGCTGTGGAGAGCAAGCTGACTTCAAAACTCATTTGGAAAACTGCATCATTCTTTCTGTTTATCAAATCCTGTGGTTTATCAACACATTGTACAGAATGCAAGTCTTCCTCAGGCTATAAACAATGAGACAGTCGGGGTAGCTCACTGCTTGCAGGGTCAGCAAGGATGAGCTAAGCAGGAGAAAGCTGCTGCTGCTGCTGTTTTAGTTCTGGCTAGCTGGGTGTCCTTGATGAGCCACAAACCAAGGTTTGAGGAGGAAGTATTCCAAATGTATGTACTCCCATCTGCAGCAGTTAGAAAATAGTTTGTATATGATATATACATAATCTATAGGTCTATATTATATATATAATAGTCTATATTTTAACCAAAGTAAAAATAATTTATATAGATATTTCACTATATTAACATATTTAATTATAAACGTAATTAATATATCAATGTAATAACATATATATGATGTATTTGTATGTGTATATATATAAAAAGCACATTGTATCTGCTTTAAAATACCTTTACTTGTAAAGATTTGGGTTGCAACTGATATATTCTAGAGGTGAGGAGGCAGTAAAAGCAGAAACCACGTTCCAGCCACTGAGTTCCTCACACAGAAGTAACCAGGTGATGACTACCATGAGAAACCAGAATGAATCACTGTGGCTGTGGTCCCATGGAGACTTTTTTAAACATCCAGTTAAAACCTTACAAGTCAGTGGCACTTTCGTGTCTTTGACTAGCCCAAAACACTGCATTCCCACTAAGTGTTTCTCCACCCCACGAGATGAAAAAAATTGTGCCAGAGATTTTCATTGCTGAAAATGTATTTTTTTTTTTAATACATCTCTTTTCCACACTGTCCTTTCCTTCACACCAGCTCAGGAACATCCTAGGTGCAAGGATGACTTAGCATTGCTGCATTAATGTTTTGAGCATCCTAAAAGATCTTTGTGAGGCTTTTTTTACAGTTTTGCTCATAGTAGCATTTACTTAAAAAAGGAAAAATAAGATGTCTCCGTGATTCTTGTGATGTTGCTTTTTCTGCCTTACTGTGAACATTATAGCCCCCTTCTACAGCCACATAGCCAGTCCTTTGAATCCTGCTTACACTCAAAGGGTAGCATTAAACCACAAAACTGCTTGCTTGGAGGAGTGAACCTATTAACCAGTGTCAGGAGCAGTGATTATCACCTTGAGCACTCAGCCAGTGAGTAGTTCTGCTACCCAGGTGAAAGTGCTCACAACTTGCATCAGCGTTATGAATTCCAGAGGTTAAACAGCTGTAAACTACACCCCAAGACACAGATACTTTATTCTACTTACTCCATCCACCAAAGCCATGGCGATGCTTCACTTCCCAAAGGAAAGGTAAAAGTGATCTGTTTTTACTGTACCAGTCTGTTGGTTCTATTGCTGTTGGTTCTGGCACTGCCTGCTCACAGTCTAAAATCTGTATTAATTTACAGACACAAACATGCACAGCACTACTGACACCTTTCACAGAGCTGGAGCTAGAGGTCTTTCTAGTCTCTAGAAAAAGAATTCTTCTTCCCCTCAGGAAATTGTGAGAAAAATATATCTAAAAACTGTTTGATCCTACTGAACTCTACTAAAGACCCAAGCAGACAGACCATGAAATAAAAATCAGGCAATGAAATAATAACAGTCTTCAACAGGATTAAAATAGAACATTTTTACTAGTTATTTCAAAGAATAGATTTGCTTCTTCTTCTATCATCTTTTTTCGATCGGTATGTTCAGACTTCAGCCAAACTCCAAACAGCTTTTTCGTTTTGTTAGGTACCAAGTGCAAATAAATGAAGATAAAAGAGTTAGGAGAAAGAAATAGCAGGTCTTTACCCCTCCCCCCCCCTTGTCGCAGTAGGCTGAGTTGCATTTCTCATACCTAAACTCAAGGAGTGCTGGTCAGAAAGCTCAGCTTGGAGAGTACATCATTAACAGAAATGTCATATTTACATCAGTGTAATGTGGGGACAGCTGCTAACAACAAACATTAGAAGGAATCTCAGGGAGAAGGACCTGTGTGAGGGGAAAAAGGCTACAATCACAGCACCGGAAGTCCATGTACTGACAGGGCAGAACCAACAGCTATTGTCTTCTGGATCTTGGGATGAAACTTCAGCTGGAGCAACAGGTGACAATGCCAATCATTTCTTTACTAATCATACAGGTTTATCAAGTGGCTTTGCCTGTCTTTCGAGAGGTTTCCATACTGATCTCACAACTAGTTGGCTTTTACCTGGAAAAAAGTGTTTGCATAACACAAGACAATTTTCTTGGGTGAACATGAACCTCCTCTCTTTCTTTCCTGCATCACACTGGAGAAAAACACTTTGCTATGTATTCACAGAATCATAAAAAGTTAAAGGTTGGAAAGGACTTGTAGAGATCATCCAGCCCAACCTCCCCCACCAGAGCAGGATCCTGTAGATCAGGTCACATGGGGCTGCATCCAGATGGGTTTGAAAACCTCCAGAGCAGGAGACTCCACAACCTCTCTGGGCAGTCTGTTTCAGGGCTCTGTCACCCTCACAGTGCAGAAGTTTCTCATCACGTTTAGGCAGAATTTTCAGTGTTCATGTTTACACCCATTATTCCTTGTCCTATCATTGCACATTCCTGTAGATTCTGGGGACCATGACCAGCGGCACTTCTCAGCTCCTTATTCAAGCTGTCACACAGCACAGTCATTCCTTTGGCGTACGAACAGAAATTCAAAGCAGAGGCCAAAACTGATGTAGTTTACACGTGATGCTTACTTAAAGTTTATGAAACAGTCCTCTCTGTGTGTTGTAACCCTTTGCCCTTCGCAGATCTGTTTATGCATGTTAGCCTTGTAAAATATTCACTTTTTATTCTCTTCACCATGGCCCATTTGTCTTTTCTGCTCAACACTACTGGAGTGGAATGGTGATTGTACTGTTTAATCCAACAGCAAGTTGGACTTGAAAATGTATCCATCCCCTTCCTATTAATTAGTCTTTAATGATTATTTCTATTGCACAGAATCATGTATCATCCTGGTTTATTTTGAAGGAATGTAGCCATGGGATGACAATTATTGATGGAGCTGAAGACCATATCGAGAAGAAAACAGAACTGATGTGGGAAGCGATCAAAAGATGAAAAATTGACCAGAGAAGGAAATTGGAATGAGCTAATTTATAGAAGCAAATGAACAAACCACTGCCAGGTAACTCTGAATAAGATTAATTGCTACACATTTCCTTCCTCTTTGCCATTTTTATCTTACTGAACCTTTGATTCCACTTTTCCATGTAACAGCGCTATACTTCTACAAATTCTGATTCCACTCTTAGAGAAGTTTGCTAGCTGGGTGTTAAGAGGGATCCTCTGTTGGCAAAAACTTGTATATTGCTATTGACTCTAGTTTTATCACTCAAATTTAAGCCAGCCGCGGATTTGCTCCATTGACTTCCATGGGTTTATTTTTAATTTATTACTCTGAGTTCAGAATCAAGAGCTCTGGATATAAATCTTGAACATAAATAGACAATTTCCCAATCTAAGCAGCATAGCCACAACTACCATACAGAAAAACAAGCTAGGAACGTCTAGAACCATCAGAAGTGTTAACCAAATGTTGCTGTGCGTTCTTTAGTAGTTTACTGTTTATTAAACAATAAATCAAGGTTTTAAAAAAACCACCCTTATTTCAATGAAATATTGTTTAGTGGAATGGGAGCTTGTCAAAACTGGTGTCGGGGGAGGACAACTAATTGGTACAAATGTGAGTGCACATCCTGGTTTTAGACTTTAAAGCATGTTGGTTGTAGTATACAATGTGTGTGTGTGTGTGCGCACAATACAAATCCCATACATCTGTTCCTTAGTGACAATAAAAAGTGCAGTTTATTATAAACTGAAGTACAAATTAAAAAAATCAAATCACAGTTTAGTCATTGGTATGTGAAGGTTGTTCCAAGGGCCCATCCAGAGCTCCTCTTCATCTGACTGTGTGTGTTCACTGTGAGACTCCAAGGGCTCTTTGATGTCCTCATTATCAACAACTGATTCATGCTCTTCTGTGCTTTTCATTCTGGAGCCCCCTGGCTTTGTTACTATATTTTCAGCCCCTATAGTTGAGGAAGCAAATGAGACACTGCAAGGTCTTGTGTTCATTTTATCACTAGAAGATGGTCTCTTTGACAACGTGTTCAGTGGGACATTCTCCTCCTGTGTCACTGCAAGCTTGTCCAGTTTCTTGAATTGTTTCCCCAGTCTCACTGGAGATGAGGCTTTTAAATTATTACCAAGGCAAACGCGACGGGTTCTGACAACAGAACCATTCTGTGCAATGTAGACGTTACCGTTGATATTGTTTTGGATATTTGGGTTATTAAGATGATTCCTCTGGCTGGAATCAGGAGCACTGTCCTCTCCGGTGGAGCTGGTCTCATACTCTGGGTCAACTACCAACTTGATCCTTTTCTTTCTGGCCCACTGTTTGAAGAGAATAGAAATGTCAGTAAAATTCAGCACTATTTTGTAGATTTTCCTGTCCTTTGTCTATCTGTTCTTTATCTTATATGCATTTTTATCTATATGAATTTTCACAGAATCACAGAACATTAGGGTTTGGAAGGGACCTTGAAAGATCTTCTAGTTTAATCCTCCTGCTGGAGCAGGATCACTTAGATCAAGTTGCACAGGAACGCATCCAGGCGAATCTTAAATGTCTTCAGAGAAGGAGACCCCACAACCTCCCTGGGCAGCCTGCTCCAGTGCTCTGTCACCCTCACTGTGCAGAAGTTCCTTCTCATATTTATGTGCAACCTCCTGTGTTGCAGCTCACACCCATTGGCCCTTGTCCTATCATTGGATGATACTGAGCAAAGCCTGGCTCCATCATCCTGACTCCTACCCTTTACATATTTATCACTAATTTTCATCATTAATTTTTACCAACTTGGTCCTTTGTACCCTTCCTCTTAGGTTCTACACAGGTATCTCTTCTTTGTTCTGATTACCACTGTGTGCCTCATTGTATATACCCTAACGTTTGAATATACAAACAATTCTTTGCACCAAAAGATTGCAAGATGGATAAATTCTTTTCAGTTCATGAGCTGCACAATGTGAGTCAGATAGTGTATATTAAAATTGTGATGTTTTTCTTCAGGCTTGGGCAGCAGTGACAAACTGGGCTTTAATTTTCTTGCTATAGGTTCACTGAACTGTGCTCATGTTGAGGTGAAGCACAGCTTCCTTGGAGTATGCTGAAAGCAGAGATGGTGCTTTCTGAAACCCAACTTGTGGAAATCATGGTATTAGTAAGCTGGTCATACCCCTTCAAATAAATCTCTCAGTCTGTCTTATATAGAGAGGAGAAAACCAACTAGGGTAATGGCTCCTTCTAACAGAAACTGTGAGACACTGGTGATAAAGCCATTGTCTAAGTGACACTTCTAAGAAACTACTGTATTAATGCAAAAATGCCAGAAAGGCCTTAGAAGTTTCCTTCCAGAGTACTACTGCACTGGGAATTCAGTGCAGAAATGGCACTGAGCATGTCTGTTCTAAATGCACAGCACATTGAGCAGAGAAGGAGCTCGGGATATGCACAGGGACATTTTCAGGCATGATGACAGTGAAATTGGCTAGCTAAGAAAAGAAAAGCTTGACGTAAGGCTTTGTGTCAGTTCCAATCCGGTGGAATCAATGAAGACATCTTGCCATTAAGTGGAAGATGGAGCAGAAATAGGATTTTATATAATTTACATATATATTTGTAAAGCACTAAGGCAAACAGTTTCCATGTTGCTGTGACTTTGTACTAGTAGTGATTAGAGAAAACCCATCACTTATTGTAATTTATAATGGAGCTTTTTAAAAAGAATTGCCTCCCTCTAACACACTGAAACAAGTTATCATCCCTCTAATTAATGATGATAACAGTTACGCCACTGAGGTAGCAGATACCACCCTAGTTAACTTCCACTGCAATACATTCACACGCAACAAGAAAAGACAGATTTTAGAGAAAAAAGATCATGCGATCAAGCTCACTTCATACCTGCCTCTGCATTCCTGTTTTTTTCAGGAGTACCTGAAACCTGAAGCCTATGATCCAGGAAACACCTTAATCCCAGCTCTGCTAGTAAATATCTGAAGTTTTGGGAGCAATTTTTTGCTGCAGTTTCAGCTGCCCTCCCTGAAACCAAGGCTAATGTTTACACCAGAGAAGTAACCTGAGGATTACAGGTGAAGTGGGGGAACAGAAGGTGAAACTACATATGGCTTCTAAGTCTTTTCATCCTCATCAGTCCTGTTTGTCACTGAAGTCCATATTTTGCCCCTTTTACTCCTTGCAGTGTTCCCTTTAGTAACAGGCATGACCTGCACAAATACAGGGCCCTTCATGGGTTTGTGCTATCAGGTTTGTCATGGTTAATGCGAGATGCAGTGTTGCTCTGCTTCCTAACATTTGCACTGCAAAATAGATCCAAATAATAGAATCAACACAATGTCTCTTCACTTACATGATTAAAAGAAGCAGAGACATTGGTCTATGAAAATTTATCAGTGTCCATCACCAAATGTACCTGAGTAGTCTCTCAGAGAAATCACAGAATCACACAAATATTGAGGTTGGAAAGCCCTCTGAGCTCATCCAGCCCAGCCTATTACCTAACATCACCACATCAGCCAGATTAGGGCACTAAAGGCCACATCCAGGCTGTTCTTAAACACCTCCAGGGATGGGGACTCCACCACTACCCTGGGTTGTCCGTTCCAGTGTCTGATCACCCCTTCCATGAGGAGAGGCTTCCCAATATCCAACCTAACCTTCCCCTGGAGCAGCTACTGGCCCTGCTCTCTCCTCCTGCTGCTAGTTGTCTGGGAGAGGACTACAACCTACTGTCAGGTAGTTGTAAAGAAGGAGAAGATCCCCCGAGTCTTCTCTTCTGCAGGCTAAAACTACACTAGTTTGGCTGTCTACAGTTCTAAGATTCTTAAGACAGCACACGGGGCTGAAATGCTGAAGTGATAAGCATTGAGCCTTTCTTTCTGTCTCCAGTGAGCTGTGGATTGATTAGGAAAGAGCATGCAGAAGGCACACCAAACAAGATCACTCCTCACTGCAAAACATCCACCTACTGTCACTCTCTTTTTTTAAAAGGATGTAGAATCAGCAGTAGTCTCTGCCTCCATGACTGCAGTATCCAGGGTCTCATCTGATTGAGAGTGGCTGTCTTTCTGGGACACCTTTTTTATGGTTTTCTTCCCTTTCACAGTGGTGTCAGAACTGTGATTCTCAGTATCAGGGGAAGTAGCCGTTTTGCCAGCAGTGGTGCTTTTTGTGTCTTTGGTACCTTTGGAAGCAACACTGATTTCACTTTCTAGGCAAGAGGTTTTGTTCTTGCTGGTAGTTTCCTCCCTGTCACCCTCTTCTGCACTTTCATCCACACTATCTTCATCATTTAAAGCTGATTTTTTTCTCTTGTCTCGTTCAGAAACAGCAGTTTTTGCTTTGATAGATGTTTCAGAAGCTGCCTTATTTGCTGTCTTACTGGGGCTTGTACTGACTTGCTCCGCATTCACTTGTTCATCTTCTTCTGACACCTCCTCTATTGTATCTTCTATGTCAAGGCTAGCAGAGGAGGTTTTGCTCTTGTAACTGGATCCTGAAGTTTTCCTGTGGCTGGTGTCACTACCAGATGCATTAGAGCTAATACTGGATTTCTGGCTTGATCGTCTTGCTCTGGCATGAGAACCACTTTCACTACTTCTTATACTGGACCTTTCAGTGCTTCTTCTGCTGCTCGATTCACTAGACCCTGATCTGCTGTATGAGCTTTGTGTAGATGAGCTCTTTGACAGGCTGCCATCTTCATCACTCTCAGAGTCTTCCTCATCATCCTGCTCTTCAGATGAGTCCTCCTCTGATTCACTGCTAGAGCTGGATCCAGAGTCATCCTCAGATTCCCCAAAATCATGACCAGTGTCTTCATCTGAATCCACAGTACTTTCAGTGGCTTCATCTTGGTCCAGAGTTACTTTCAAGTAGTCTTTGTCTTCTGACTCTGACCCAGAGCTACTACTCTTTGTGGATGATTCATCTGAAGTTTGTCTTCTCTTCTTTTTTTTCTTATCATAGTCACTGTCCTCATGTTCACTCTCTGCTGTGATACTTATTGAAACCCCTGACTTTGCTTCATCTTTCTCATATTCATCCTCTCCTTTTCCTGTTGCAGAGCTAATAGGCTCCTGCAATTTTCTGGAGACATTAATGCGCTTCAACACATGATTTAGTTTTCTCATTGAAGGTCTGTCATCCGTCGGCTTCTGGAAGTAACTCCCCCTGATGACCATGCTTTTCTTGTCATCTACTGGACGAGCTGACATCAGCTTGGCATAACTGGAATCTTTCCTACCACTTTTCACTTTCTGCAGAATCATGGGGAATATCTTTGCTTTCTTCCATGGGGAATGAGCAGACTCGGTTCTTCCCACTGCTTTGTGAGCACCGGCTGCTATGTGACTCAAATGCATCACCGCTTTTAGTCTCCTTTTCCCCTGGCTGCTCCTATAGGCTCTTCCGTGTCTTAGATCCATCCCACCACCTACAGGTCTACCTTCTATTTGAGCCCCTGCTCTCTGCCTTAAGCCTCCACTTGGAGGGCCTCTGCCTTGACTCAGCCCCTGCAAATTACGAAAATGGAGCTTGATTACCATTTGAAAAAGAGTTTGTATGAAAACTTGTACCCCAAATTAAGTCAGTAGGAATAAACACATTTTTTCTCAGCATCAGAACCAACTTACCTCTTTCAGAATAGCTTTTCAAAAGAGTTACAATGAAAGTTTTACTTCCAGAACAGACTACAACTGCACAACTACTTTACTTCCCAATAGGGAAAAATACTGCTTTTAGAATGTTATCTCTTCTCTTTTAATTAAAACCCATAGGATGGGTTTAGTATATCTGAAAATTAGATTAGAACAAGAAAAAAGAACATTTAAGTCAACTTCTTTGTTCCAGCTGCCACTGACATTTAAAAATTTCTTTACATTTAGTCATGAGGTGACTGCTTCCAACAGGGGAAAATCACCAGGTTTAGGCTGCATAGGAGCAATACCCCATTTGATTAATAATACAAAGTGGAATTACCTACGGCAATGTGGACTTTCCTTTGAACTACACTGAGGGAACAAGTAGATGTGGATATTAAAAGAACCTTTTCAGTTCCTTTTTATTTCTACAAAAAGGGAAAGATGTGCTGAGACAACATTTACTGGCCATCAGAAGGGCAAACTGGTTAACAATGGAAGAGTCACTTGGTCTGTGCAGAACACAATGTTTTCATTGACTACCAGATATATTTGACAAGGTTTAATGGTTCTTCCTGTTGCAGGAACAGAATCAACATGCCAGAGCTGCTCACCTCTTCTGCTGTCGGACCATGAGGACTATAATAGTAACCACCGTCACCCTCCACCACAACTTCTCCGTACTCATCATACATCCCTGAAGGAGACAGCAAGCGACGGCGGCTCCCATACTGAGGCAGCTCATACCTGGAAAAACACCACAGACTCTTCACAACACACAAGAACATGTTCACATGTCCCCATACCCAGCCACAAATACCCCAGTCCACATGCCAAAAGGATAGGCATTTCTGTGCTCTCTTTTCCAACTGGAAGGTGGCCCTAGTAGTGAGGTGTTTGGGATCAATCAAGAAATGCCCAAATACTGTAATTCCAGGTTCCAAATATTTTTGAGGGATCTTTTTTCCTAGTTAGGAAATGAAAGAGCATGTTCCCCAGGATCAGTTCTGGAGAATCTCTGCAAATCTGTAAGGGCAGCAATGATCTCTGAACTGCTTGCAGTCATTATCAGAACAAAGCAGTGTGATGTTTTTCTAGGTAAAAGCTGGGTGGGAACTACAGGCAGAAAGGGTCAGTCATCAACCTCAGGTCGGGGAGCTCAAAAAGGGGAGGAGATGAAGGAAACTGGTTTCCAAGACAGCAGGAAATATGCAAATAGAAAAGCAAATACAAAAATGGCACAATGGTTGTGGCATACCCTCTGCAAGGGTGATAATGCAATTCATAAAGAAGCAGGGAGTTCTACAACATCCCCTTAACTTTTTCAAAGGGTTTTGTGGTCAGCATGGCTCTGCATGGAAACAAAGATTAATTCTGAGGTGAAGGAAAGTCTCCAGAGCAGATGCTGTAATGGTAAATGTCACCAACCTGGAAAAGCTGCATTTTTTGGAAATATGTAGGAAAAATGAAAATATACCCATGTTCGTAACTGTAGTAGTCCTGCCCATAGTATTCCTGTCCTGGATCAATTCCAGACTCCATACTTAGCTCCTGAGAAAGGAGAAACACTGACTGAATGCAGTTATACCACTAACAACTGATAAGAAAGGCACAAAAAACAGTATCTTGAAGTGAAAACAAGCAAAATCAAACAATGTAGTAATTTGAGGAACAGACAGCAGTCAAGAGCAACCATGAGAAGCCAACACAGTTTCAAATGACCCATTTCCTAGGGTATTCCCTGGAAGTGACTGTTCTAAGTCAGCAAATAATGACACTGTTTTGGTGTGGGACACTGTCTCATTTATCCTGTGCAGACCCCCCCATTCAGTAAATGGGATTGCAGTAAATCCATCGTAATCTCCTGTGCCTCTCTCAAAGGAAAAAGCTGCATTAAAGGGTCAGAGCTGTTTTACCGGCTCAGTTTGTCAGGTCTCTAAAGTATTTTCACAGAATCCCAGAACCATGGAATGTTAGAGGGTGGAAGGGACCTTGAAAGATCATCCAGTCCAACCTCCCTGCCAGAGCACGATCTCCAAAATCAAGTCACACAGGGCTGTGTTGAGGTGGGATTTAAACATCTCCAGTGCAGAACACTCCACAATTTCGCTGAGCAGCCTGTTCCCAGTCTCTGTCACTTTCACAGGGAAAAAGATTTTCCTGATGTTTAATGTGGAACCTCCTCTGCTCCAGGTTGCACCCTCTGCCCCTTGTCCTATCACTGGATGTCACAAAGCAGAGCCTGGCTCCATCCTCCTGACACCCGCTCTTTCCATATTTATAAACATTGATGAGGTCACCCTTCCATCTCCTCTTCTCCCAGCTGAAGAGACTCAGCTTCTTCAGCCTTTCCTCATCAAGGAGATGCTCCACTGCCTTTATCATCCTTGTGGCTCTGCGCTGGGATCTTTCCAGCAGCTTCTTGTTCTTCTGGAACTGAGGGACTCAGAACTGGACACAATATTCCAGATGTAGAGGGGGAAAAAGAACCTCTCTAGACCTACTAACCACCCCCTTGTAATCCACCCCAGGATGCCACTTGCCTTTTTGGCCACAAGGGCACATTGCTGACTCACGGTCATCCTTCAATCCACCAGTACCCTCAGGACACTTTTCACAACACTGGTCTCCAGCAGGTCAGTCCCCATCCTATACTCGGGTTGTTCTTTCCGTGATACAAGACTCTACATTGGCCCCTGTTGAATTTCATTGTGTTTCTCCCTGCCCAACTTTCCAGCCTGTCCACATCTCACTGGATGGCAGCACAGCCTGCTGGTCTGTTGGCCACTCCTCCCAGTTCTGTTTAATTAGCAAACTTGCTGACAGTACACTCTATTTTCTTAAGCACCAACAATCATGAGCCGCACTGGGCTAAGCTAAGTCTTCTTCTGCATCCTGCTAAATGCACCAGTATGTTCTTAAATTCCCTTTATACCAGTTAGAGCAATACCTCTGAACTGCAGTATCCACTTAGAGCACCAGGGTTGGCTTTTGACAAGGGACTGCACATTGCCTCTATCCCACAACTTTCTATGTTTTTTTCCATTGACCAATGAATTTCAAGTTCTGTCTGGTTATCACAATTTATGATCACAGAAACTGACCAGACTATTCTGTACCACAAAAATACCAGCGTCTCACTAATGCTACAACTGCTCTATTGCCTCTTCTGGGAATGAAACTGAATCTAAAAGATTTGAAATAGAAAGAGTTGGTTAATAATCCCAAGGAGCCTTTGCTCTTTCCAAGTGTGCTAATGCTTCCATGACCTCAACAGATCAACTTGCTTTGCTCATCTCTACTTACATTGGACATTAGGAAAAACCTCTTCCCTGACAGAGTGGTCAGGGGTAGAATAGGCAGCCCAGGGAGGGGTTGGAGTCGTCATCCCTGGAGAGGTTCAAAAAACGTGTAAACCTGGTGCTTAAAAACATAGGCATATGGGTTGACAGTTGAACTTGAACTGTCAATGAGATCTCTTTCAACATTAATGATTCTCTGATTCTACAATAAGGGGTGACCTCATTAATGTTTATAAATACGTCAGGGGTGGGTGTCAGGAGGATGAAGCCAGGCTTTTTTCAATGTCATCTAGTGATAGGACAAGGGGCAATGGGTGTAAGCTGGAACATAGGAGATTCCACATAAATATGAGAAGGAACTTCCTCACAGTGAGGGTGACAGAGCACTGGAATGGGCTGCCCAGGGTGGGTTGAGAAGTCCTCTTCTCTGGAGATGTTTGAAACCTGCCTGGATATGTTCCTGTGTGACTTAGTCTAAGTGATCCTGCTGTGGCAGGGGGGTTGGACTAGATGATCTTTTGAGGTCCCTTCCAATCCCTAATGTTCTGGGATTCTGTGAGTAATCAGTTGAATGACAACTGCAAAACTAGATGGCGGTTGGACAGCAAGGAAATTATCCCATGCATCTGAACACAGAATTCTGAAAGTTTTCAGTCTGTGTGGTGAAGTCCATGGGAGGAACTAACTGCTGCTCAAGGGGAAAATACCAAGATGCAGTAAATGTAAGGCTTTTAATTAAAACAGGTTAAATGGGGTAACAATGTCAGAACTTTCCTTTTAATCTAAAAGAGTCAGTGGGGGAAACATTACCCAAGACAAACAAGGTTTTTATTAGGAAATTACATAAAAGCCTTTGCAAAAGTTCTACAATAATTATGAAATGAAAAATAGTGGTACCTCTGGTCTGAGAAGAGAAGGTCTCAGCAACTGCTGTTGCTAAAAAAGAAAATTAGAAAGAGGTTAATTAGGCAGCAACAATTAAAGTGCAGGTGTCTGAAGATTGGAAATAAATCCTAACTGTACAGGTCCTTCAGGGCCTTTTGTACAGAAGTCATCCAGACATTTCCCAACTCAGTTAGAAGTAGAATGCTGTAAGCACCTAATGCAGTAAAATTTCTTTACAGTCCACTATTCTTTCTGCCTAACGCACAATACAATT
Organism: Rhinopomastus cyanomelas; assembly: GCA_013400115.1. Taxonomy (NCBI): domain Eukaryota; kingdom Metazoa; phylum Chordata; class Aves; order Bucerotiformes; family Rhinopomastidae; genus Rhinopomastus; species Rhinopomastus cyanomelas. Next base: position 432,980 of record VXBP01000819.1, on the reverse strand, counting down.
CCCAGTTTGTGTGGTGATCCAAGAAACTACGGAACTCAAAGAGGACCATTGTGTGGAGATAGCAGGGGGACTGGGCATCTGCAGGAAAATCTGTGATTCAGCTATTGAAAAGCAGAAGTGATTTTCTTACGGAAGTTTTGACTACAGTACCAGAGCTTTAGTTCTGTATCTACATTTACAGTTGTCTGCAAGTGACATAATTGCTGTTACATGAAGTAGGACCAGATTTACTCAGGCAATTCAGTGCTGTTGTTCTCATACTCCTCCCAAAGCTTGGTGGTCTTATTTCAGCCAAGCTTCCTGGTCCAAACGAAACTTTGAGAGCTATGTAAGTTCTGTACCTGAACTGAGATGCAAATCAGCTCTGAAAAGGGAAGAAAGACCATGGCAGAAGAACAGAACACTTGCAATTTGTAAACCACTATCAAATTAGGAGCAGTAGGCTCCACATACTTTAAGATTGATAAAATGGATCCAGCTCACAGCAAGAAATATCAGCTTTTATGATAGAAATGTATTTTGGAGAACTTCATCAAGTTCTTTCAGATTTCTGAAGAAAACTCTCAGTGTTATTCACTGCTGAAGAAAAAGATGCTGCAAGAACAACAGACTACACTGAGCTGTAGAGAAGGGCCACGGAGTCCAGCATTTGCAGTCAGCAGTGGATGGTCATAGAATCATAGGGTTGGACGGGATCTCTAAAGATCATCTAGTCCAACTTGCCTGCAACAAGCGGGTACATCTCTAGAACCTTGAGTGATTCAGGCTGGAAGTGACATAAATGACCTGACATGCTGTAAGAAAACAGTGAGTGCGGAGGGGATGCTCTGGGAAACTACTTTTTGACATCATAGGCTGGATGTCACCTTTGTGACATGATGGTTACCAGTCTCCAGTGAACCAACACTCCATGAGCTTTTGAATCTGTTTATATTTCTAGCCTCTGAACCATCTGGTAGCAGTGAACTTCGTGCTAAAGGTTGTGCAGGACAAGGAATTTGATCTGTTTTTTAAGTGCAGTTGGGGAACAGCCTTACCTCTTGCTGTGCATATCCTCGCCTAGAAGTCAGGAAAAGAAAAGCAATAAATTAGTATGGTTCTGTGAGCCTATGCAAACATACACATTGCCAGTCTTTCTAAAGAGGGGTGAGAAGATAATGTGACTAGAAAAGTTACTAGCAAGAAAAAGAAACTGTGATACAAAACATAGTTGTCTTTAGATTTGCCCTGGAAATATGAATCATTGTGTGAAAAAGACAAATGAATTTTTGGGATCTTTTCTTGTTTTGATGAATGAGAGGAGACCTCAAATCCCCAGAAGCCAGAGAGCCAGTGCACCCAGTGGACCTCAGCAAAGGGAAAAGAGGTGAATGCTGTTTGGCATTCCTTGCATTCCCTGTTCTGTCACCTTTGCAGTTGTCTCAGAGACCATCTGCAGAGACATTATGTTATTTCATACATTTGATTCAGCAGGGAAATTATTTCTCTTCTGTTCTACACTTTCTGTGTTCACTCAAGAACTGCTAGAAATTGGCCTGGAGCTGATATTATTAATTTCTTGTAACAACATTATTATTAAAACCATATATTTCCCAATAGTTGCTCAGAAGGTAGATTACTTTTGCTATCTATAATTATTTTGCCATGGGCTTTGTGCTTTTGATCTTGTTGGAATGTTTGTGGCGTTGTTTTAGTTCCATTTTCTTGCAGCCATTCTTTCATATGCCCAACGCATTTAAATCCATCAGCTTCTCTGTTTTCACATTTTGGGCCAGATAATTAAAATGGTTTAGACAAAACTAGGGAACTGCTATTTAGCTCCTAGCATTATTATTATTAAGGATAAGCCTGGAGTTTTAGGTTTTTTTCTAAGAAGGGTAAATGCTCAAAATTATGTTGAGTTTAACCTAGTGCATAGTCTAGGGAAAGTCTTTAACTACACTTGAGTAAATAATCAAGTAGAAGTAGAGTAATAGGGCAAAAGTCCTTTTAATTCTTTAATTATCTAGAAAGTATTCTATTCATATTCAGCACATGGAGAGGATTATCAACCTGCCCACATAATAATGAACTAAATGAATGACTGACTTGAAGATTCATCATCATAAGAGACTCTGTGGCTTTTAAAGCCCACTTGAGGAACACCGTGTTTTAGTTTCCGTTTCACCTGCAACAATCTTCAGAGGATAAATAAACCTATTGCTCCGAATTGTGCTCAAATAGTCACTATATTGCAGGTGAAAGGCATAATATAAGTAATTCTAATTAAATTTGAAATTCAACTTTCACAAAAATAGCACCACACTGTGTTTGGATAGATGCTTACACTTCTCTTACAGTTTTGTGTGACCTTAACTAGAAGAAAAACAAACCCCCAAAAGGCAAAAATTCACCTAATACAGCACAAAGATCTATTCTGACAACAGGTAATAATAAAAATCAGTAGTTTCCAGGAAGAAATCAAAGCTCTCCAATGTGGGAGGAATTGCTTCTGGATAAACATTATCAGCCAGACTTCACTGCAGTCAGAGATAGATCTTCAAGGCAAAATGGGAAGCAAGGGTACAGTGCCCGTGATGATGTAGGATAATGTGACAGCTGCTACACACTGATGGTACTTTGCAGTAAGGATAAAACAAAAATGGATTTACACGTACAAAACATGCCAACCATTCACAGGTCTGCTTTGCTAGTATAGGTGAAGGAATAGGGATTTTCATAAAGCAGTACTTTTTCCAATTACTGGCATCCTAGCAGGCATTTGGTAGTTCATAGTGTAAATGTTTGTGTATTAAAAACCAAAGCATCATGATCACCTGAAACCACAGAAACTACCCAGAGGAGACAAACGCTTATCTTAGAATCATTGAATGGTTAAGGCTGGAAGGGACCTCAAAGATAATCTAGTTCCAACAACCTGCCATAGGCAGGGATATTTCTCACCAGACCAGGTTGCTCACAGCCCCATCCAACCTGGCCTTGAACACTTCCAGGGTTGGATCACCCACAACATCTTTGAGCAATGTGTTCCAGTGTCTTACCACCCCTACAGTGAGGTATTTCTTCTTTTTATGTAGTTTAAATCTCCCCTCTTTCAGTATGAAACCATTGCTCCTTGTCTTATTGCAACAGGCCCTTCTAAAATGCCCGTTCCCGTCTTTTTATAAGTCCCCTCCAAGCACTGAAATGCTGCTGTAAGCTGTCCCCACAGCCTTCTCTTCCCTAAGGCTAAACAATCCCAGCTTTCTCAGTCTGTGCTCTGGGGAGGTGCTCCAGCTCCCTGATCTTGTATTAATTTGCCTTGACTCTTAAAATGGACATTGTCTGCAGTTCATAGCTAGAGCTGAGAAGAAAGAGCCTGGAAGGGAGACATGTATGGATATACTGCTATTGCTCAAATTCAGTTCTGGAACAGGTTTGTAAGAGCTGCTCCCAACTGTTGCATTCTCTGCTCCTGCTCAGAACTCAACCTAGTGAAGCTGATGATGGAGGGATGAGAGAGATATCCATGGTCATATCTGATGCTGATTAACCAAATCAGACGACCTGAACCTGCTCAGCTTCTAACCAGCCACTGTACTGGCTAAAATGCTTTGTAGTTCTACACAACTGCAGAAGCTTCCAGCCATCAAAGTGGGACAGAACTTCCCTGGGTTATAGAATCATTCATGTTGGAAAAGACCCTTGCGATCATCAAATCCAATCATCAATCCTACTCTACAAAGTTTACCCTTAAACTAGATCCCCTAACACCACATCTAAACGACCTTCCAAGACATCCAGGGATAGGGACTAAACCCCATCCCTTGGGAGCCTGTTCCAAGGTCTGACTGCCCTTGCTGTGAAGCTCCTCAGAATGAAAACAGATCCACACATCCTGTGTGCCACCATGTGCACACAACTGAGTCCCAGTTGTATACCATGAGCCCGGGAGGTCCCAACATTGAGACAACTGGTCACAGTTTCCACCTGCAGAACATTTCTGAGAGGAAAGGAGTGTCATACAGCAAACATACAGCATACAGTTTCCTTCCTCATGTCCAGCCTAACCCTCCCCTTCGGTTAGGTTGTGCATGACTTGGTACAGCTTCTTTCCCAGTCTCAAGAAATGTTTTCTTAACAAAGGTTGCATTACTTCCAGACAAAACGAAATGAGGTTTTGTAAACCTTATGATTTAAAAAAGGCTTCCAGAATGAGAACATCTGTGTTCCTCATTAGTGAAGAGCTATTTTTGCATGACCACCACAGACTGTTCAGAGACTGATGAAGTATTTCAAAAGGACCTCCTGTGTGATGACCACTATTTCTCTTACAGAATACCATAAGTAATCGGAATTGAATGGAACCTTTGTAGTTTATTCTGCGAATTGCTGAACCTCTATAGCTTTGCTGTGACACTACATATTGCAAAATTAGGTCACGTTCATCTAATGTTTCACTAGTGATGCAATGAACTTCACTGCAGCACGTATTATGGGCCTACAAAGTGGGATTTGGATACTTAGACTCACATCTTTGTCTTAAGGGTTGATCCACACTGAATCTGTTCCACAAATATTTCTCATGCTCATCTCTGCACACTTCACACTGTCCTACTGTCCCCATGCCTGGACCATCACAGACACTCCAAAGGAAGGGCACATGTAAGCCGTCTCTTGATTCTGGCTCTCAAATCTGAAGACTTTGTCTATGTAATTGCTGCTGAACTTTGACAATTTGCTGCTGACCCTGTAGCCATGGCACTTTTGCTGTAAGTCAAACCATATCATGTATGAGAGGCACACGTGTAGGATACTGGCATCTAGAACAACTGCATCATCTGTAAGTCTTCTACATGTGCACATCTCATACATCATATCGATTCAGTCACAGCAAAGGTGCTGTGATCAATAATTATTCACATCACACACACTTTGTCACCTTAAGTGTCTTGGAACTACAGTTTAGACCAACAAAAGTTCAATTCAAAGAAAAATTGCAGTATAGTATGATGGTATTTGGCTCTAGAACTACGGAAGAGAAACTACCTTCAGCAATTTCCAGCTGAGGCATCCATGCATGTCCTAACTTCAGACTGAAAAAGAAAAGAGGAAAGGAAAAAGCCAAGCACCGTAGAAATGCTGAGTGTCTGTAGACAGTCTGATGAGCACCTTTTTGCTATGAATGACTAGATTTCATACTGAACGGAAGCTTTAAGTATTTTCCACTATGCAATATTTGTCTTTTCCAATATGTTCTTAAAAATTGTTGTATTCAACATAAATAATTTGAATTTTGGCAGAAGACCTTCAAGTTGAAGCAAACTAATACACTATTAAATGTCAAAATATTTTTACTTACCTTTGTTTTTTCCTAAGGACAAGCTAATTGACTAAAAATTGACAAATTTGATGTAAAGGTCAGATTTAGATGACTGTGAGTAAAAAAAAAACTGAGGAGAGAAATTTATATTACATGTATTTTTACAAAACTTCTTCTGTGGGAGACACTCATCAAAGTGACTTTATTGCAGTTTAATGTAAGTGAGATGGTTCATGGCAAACTATCATGAAAGAGAAGCCAACAACACGCACATGCAAAGTAAAAAACAAATGTTTGGAAAGTGAAATAAAAGTACAAAACAAAAACTTTCAACGTACAGATACAATATAAAAAAAAAGACAGTGGAAGGCAGAATATAGGTAACAGGAAAAGATGACAGACAGGTTCACTGACAAATCAAAACAAACTTCTTTGTGACCCAAACGTGAGCTGAAGAGAGCCATGCCAGCATAGTGGCATGCAAAGATGCGTTGCTGCGGTAACTCCAGCTCACTACTGCTGAGCCCACTTGCTGCTGGTGTTTGTCTGCTTTGACATCCAACATGTGACAGTAAGATTCCTCCCATTTTTGTGGGCAAAGCAAGAGATCCCAATTACAACTGTAGAAGAACCGCTCCGCTCACTGGTATCACCTACAGTGAAGGCTGCTCAGTGTAAAGCACTATCAAGCCCTCTGCTGTCTGCGACTATTCCTTTGGGGCAGTTTTCCCCCAAGAACTTCTGGTAAACAGCTTAAGAACCAGCGTCATAGGACAGTAAGACATAGCTCGGAGAAAACAGCTTGTGGAATTATTATATATCACAAATTTCTGCAAGCATGGGAAACACATCTGTCATTTTGGAGTTAGGACTGAAAACACAGTGACACAGAGCAGAGAAAGAGGAAACCATCAGAGTGTCTGGAGTCTGAGGCAGATAACGTGTGCTGCATTAGAGTCATCTCACTCATGTTTCATGCAGAAAACACCCAACTGTAAATATCACAGTGCAGTTGACTGAGAAGGAAAGCGTTTCTCAAGCTCCTCCACAACACAGCTCAAGCTGCTATTCTGCTGGTTGTCCTCAGCTGCAGCTTCGGCACTTGGCAGCTCTAGTGTTGCGACTGGTTTGAGCTTAGAAATGTGCTTGGGCAGAACATGGTTTTTGTCTATTTGCCTGTACATGTTGGCCACAGACTTTTCGATGGCTGCTAAGTTCTGAATGTTTTTAAGAATACCTTTCAGCTCCCTACGGGGAGGAGGAGGAGGAGGAGGTTCTGGCACTATGGCCGGTGGTGGTACAGCTGGTTGTTTGGCAGGGGATTTTGAATGCTTGGCAGGAGAGAGGTGCTGGCTGCTAAGAGGCGATGAAGAAGAAGGAAGAGAAACTGCAGGTGCAGGTGGAGGATGTGGTGGCAACAGAGGAGGGGATGGAGGAGGTGGTGGCAGCGGAGGCGGGGGTGGGGGAATTTTAGGAGGATCTGGAATGCTTTCTGTAGCTTCGTTTGTCTGAGGAGCTAGAAAACTTTGGCAAACTGATTTCTTTATCCTAAAAGACGGAGGAGTTGGTTTGTGAGTTGGTGGAGGAGAAAGTTCTTCAGGAGAGTCATGATGAGTGATGATTACAGAGGGGACTGCAGAGGCCTCCGGATCACCTATTTCATCACAAGGTGTTGGGGAGGACAGAGGAGAAGAGTGAAGGCAAGGAGAAGCAACCACACTTTTAGGTGACTGCTCTAGCGCATTCTCTCCTTCTTGGAAGCAGATGCTGTGTGTTGGTGAGCGAATTGATTTCACATCAGGAGACCTCACTTGCTTCATTTCCTGCAAAGCCTGCTGCTCAAACTGTCTTGCCTTCTCTTTCACAGTTAGCTTGGGTACACCTGTTGTTGGGAACAGTGGACTGCTAACATCAGCGCTGCCTTGCTGATTTTCAGATCCTTCGTCCTCTGCTTTGAGTCTCTCGTGTTGCCACTGAACAGGGTCCATGATAACTGGTCTACTTGGAGAAACAGACATGTATCTCTTAGTAACATGAGGCGGCACTGTCCATGCACGATGACTGCCCCTCAGCGAAGCATCTCTCAAGATTAGTCTTGAAGGAGAAAGAGTATCTAAAGTATCGTTTCTTTTCTGTAGAGACCCAGGAGCAGTAGGGCTTTGGGTGACACCTTCCACATATAATGGGTTTTGAGTGGTTAATGGGTTCTCATCAGATAAAAAAGTAATGTTACTTGAAGATTTGGGGAGGTTATTGTTCAATGATCCATTGAAATTAGATTGCTTGTGAGCTTCAATAGCACGGGAAGCAAAGCTGCTTATAACTCTCTGACGGTCTCCTTCTTCTAAGACTGACTTTTTTCCCCTGCTTTGTTGGAAATGGTAGAGAAGAAAAAGACTTGAAAGAAAAGAAGATAATCACACGTGAGGAAACATGCATGGACATAGACACTTATGAGAGCGCAAAACAGAACTTATGATATGAAGCAGAGCCATTACATTACTTCTAGCAAAGTAGCACTATCCAGCAGAAAGTTCACATTTACTAGAATACTGAACAAGACATTTACTTTCACATCTTTAAGGGAGAAGGACTTGAGGAGAAGGAAAAATTCACAAACGTTTTCAGTTACTCAGAGTTGAAAGTAAATTAACCTTTTCTTAAAAAACCTGCCTAGGTTTCCAAAGTGTCAGACAAGGCTGCACCCTCTCTACTCAGTGACCCAAAGTATTCATGTTAGCTAGTGATGTGGTTCAATGTGTCTGTGAGACAACATGGGCTCTTGGTATATAAACCTGCAGGGTCTCTGTGAGGTTGTCAGTGGGAGCGGAAGCCGGTCAGCTGAGGTGCATGTCAGACACAGACCTTGCTCATGACACTGATTATAAAGAAATTCCCAAACTAGGCAGATTTCTTGCATTTATGATATAGATAGTGGTGTGTATAAATTTCGGTAAACCAAAAGAAAAGCTCTGCAGCTGAAGGACACTGAATTTCTGCACCAAAAGTAGGAGGCCTCACCATTTTCTGTCACCCATCTTGCACCTCTGAGAGCTTTGTTAACATATCTTCCTCAATGTTAGTACCACAAGCTTATGAGTAGATTTTAAGATAAACAGTATTTAAAAATCAATATCCCTAAACTGCCGCGAGAAAAATTTGCCCTTAGAGCCCTACTTTAGATAGTAAATCTCTTCCCCGCCAAATAGAAGATATTGGCCAAAGTCGGATAACGCTAAAACGCAAACCCTTGATCTTTCAAAGAGAATATTACTCTTGTCATCAACAAGACCAAATCAAACTGATTTCCAGTGCTGCCCTATACAAATTCATTGTAACTGAACAGTTGTGCTGTCTAGTATGGGGATGCAAACACCCCACTGGAAAAAAATCCAGGGCTCAATAGGTCACATACTCTAAAACGCTCTCTGAGATGCTAAATACATCAGTAATGCAGGCTGTGGTGAGAGCATTACACAAGGGAGTATTATGGTAGAAATGGGGTACAAAGACTAAGTCGCACTCATTGACAATTTATTTGTTGCATCACCACCTCTGCCTAGTGCTAGTGGTCCACATTTTAAACAACATAAATCCTTCCTGTTTTCTGCAGTGAAGCAACTGCAGCTGAAGTTCACTTAGAGTAGCAATGACTTCTACATGTACATGTACAATCAAAATACAATGTAAAGCTATTTTTAGCAACTCAGATCTGCCCAGCACTTTCACAAAATCTTCTGACTTAGAATTTTTAAGTCTTCTCTCTACTAAAAGTAAATTTGAATCATATTCTATAGAATGTAGATAAAAGAAGTTGAGGGTCTATTAACAAAAACACTGTGGAAAAATGGCATTTTTCATCATTACAGCAAGTTTTAAACTTCTTGGTCAGATATTTTGGTGGGTTTTTTTAATATCCCAGAAGAAAATTACCAAATGCAAAGTAAGGGAAATTTCACCTTTAGTGGTCAAGTATTCCTTAGCAAACCTGGAGAAGAAATTTAAATATCTAGATATTGGATATAATTTAGTGAAAAGCTATTCAATCTCCTCTAAATGATTCAATAGGGAAGAGTCTCCCATATTTAGTAATGAAGCACATTTGCTTCTGTTTTCAGTTTTTTGCTTTCGCTGGGAGATCACTCACACAGAGAAACTACAGCTTCCCAGAGGTCGCAGGGACACATGAGAGAAGAGGTGAGAAGAGTCACTGCAAAGAGCACAGCCATTGCTCCCCTGTAGTTGCAAATAATAGCCAGCAATGCCACAGAGGTTTGCACCAGTAAATAACCTCTCCCCATGCACTACAGTTCTCCAAAAACCAGTGTGCCTACAGTTTGCCTTGGGGCAGAGTGGAACAGTACAGAAAAAGAATTGACTTCACACTAATAGTGATCTAATTCTGCATTGTGAAGCAGCATACATTGAGGTCAGGCAAACGCTCTCTAATCTTCTAGAGATGAGAGAAGGAAATTATTCTGAACTTGAAGGAAACCCTCCAGTAGAAGGCTCATGCAAGAGGACGCAGGAACCTTTGTGCTACTGGAACCAATTATTTCCAAAGCTTCTTGGTTCCTTTGTATTTCATGTGATGCCTTTCTAGGACGATGTTATCCTGCAGTTTTTTTCCTCTTCATATATAGCTATTTGAATCAATGACAGCCATCAGCTCACCAGTTTGAAGCACATTTCTGAAATCTGAACTTGCAAGGAATCACAAAGGATCACAGAGCATTAGGGATTGGAAGGGACTTTGAAAGATCATCTAGTCCAATCCCCCTGCCAGAGCAGGATCACCTAGACCACATTGCACAGGACCATATGCAAGTGGGTGGTAAAGAGGAAAGATTTTTCTTTCATCTGATTGTGAGATCTTAAGCCTGTGAACTGAAAATCGACCTCTGTGCATCTGCTCAGTGTTGGGTTGTTTTGGGTTGTTTTTTTTTAAGGTAGTAAGGCTATTTGGCTTTAGAAATAATACCATTCAAGTTCAGCAATCATGCTTCCTCTCTGCCTTGAGGAAGAAGCATAAAGGAGCTTAGAAGTATTGAAGCTATGCAGTAAATGTCATTCCTGTACTTGATTAATGGACAAATAAAATACGAGTTTCAGCTTGTAAGATTCAATGGGAAGTACTGAAAGGAACATTAACTAGCACTTCTACTAGCTATGAGGATGAAGACAATGAAATGAGCTTACTTACTGATACCTATGTATCCAAAGACAGAGAAAAATTAAAATTATGAGACAAGGCAGATTTAAAACTAAAGAGCTTCATTCCATTTCATTTGCTACATACACCATATTAAGAAAATAAGACACAAGGCAGCATCACAAATGAAAGATGACTTACGACAACTAAAGACAGGAAAGATTGCACTAAAAATTCATGAGAAATGTTAATAAAGAGTATTTCCCAAATAGTTATTTCTAAGCTATACCAGTGTTTTGAAATCAAGTATTTGACCCAAAAAAATGAAAGAGCAATAGAATTATTTTTACTGAAATGTTGGGGTTTTTTTAAATCCTACAGAATTTTCATTTATCCTTTAAGGATTTTGAGTAGTTTGTGTTTAACCTGTTCTTTAGCTTGACGGCTATGAGTATATCTTAGTTGCATGCAAGAAATCTGAGAGAAAATGTTCTAAATATGGCATCTTTTTTTGGTGCAACATGACCCACTTTTAGTCAAAAGGAATACAAATCTAAGCCTCAAAGTCAATATTACAAATCTGTAAGTCTGTTCCTATATGTTGCAGGACTAAACCATAAAAAATCTGTTCTCCCCAGTGAGGCTTATTCTGGGATTAGGCGCTAGTTCATCAGTACAAAATCATAAAACCAGAGGATTGGTTAGGCTGGAAAAGACCTTTAAGACCATCAAGCCCAACCAATATGCATTGAGAGATCCAATTCCAACAAATAATTTACTTTATATCAGTGCCAGGAGGATTAGTAGAAGTTAATAATTGACCAAATCACTAATTTTGTAGAAATTGAGTGAGATGCAAAATAAACAAAACTGTTATCCCCCACAGCATCTCACTAACAGACAGACATGGTGTTTCAGGAGATGGTTTGGTGGATGGAGGTTGTAGGGTGGACAGTTGTACTTGATAATCTTGGAAGTTTTTTTCCAACCTGGATGATTCTGTGATGCTACGAAAGCTTACAGGCATGGTTTCACATGGTTCACAAGCAGAAGTGCTCAGGTTAAAACATGTAACTTTTTGCTCCTGTTGAAGACAAGTTTTTCCTTCCCTTCTGCCTAAATAATAACTCTTCACGAAGACAGAAGGGGAAAAAAATCCACAGTCAGGAGAATTTTTCTAGCTTTTTGTATATCTTCTATTTATACAGAACAGCTCAAGCTCTTGAATTGTTTTAAACACAGAGACTGCACTCAGTGACCAAGAGTCACAGCAGCAGTGACACGCTCTGTCATGGCTCTTTAGCATTTCATAAACCTAATGTCACAGCATTTGGAAAATTTCAGCTTTCAAAACAAAGAATGATTGAGCATAGAGCAGAAGTAGAGCAATCCTCAACAACATCAGCCCCAAAACACACAATTAATGTGCTTGTCAGTGTTCCTGGGTTTCAAAACAAAAAAGTGTAGACAAGTAAAATGTGTCAAGCAAATCAACAAAGCACCCCATTGTGATACCAATATTAATTGGCTATTCTCTGCTGCAATATTTTCATACTGAGAGTGAAATTGTTGCTGGAGTCTGTACGCTTTGGATGCACAGAAGCATGAAAAAGTAGGCATTTCTGCAATATTACTGTGAATTTCTGAGCCTTTGTGAGATGGAAGATATATTCCTGGAACTGCCAGAGCTCTCTCTATTTTGATACTTCCTTAATCTCTACATTTCAGTAGCAAAGCAGGTTTAAATATAGAACAAAACTCCTCGCTTTACCCAACAGAATGTTTTGTACTATCACAAATGAAGGCTTTGGGGCAGCAATTTCATTGGATGTGGTTAGTTAGCAGCTGTGAAAAACATGGCACATTGGCCTGGATTGGCAGAATCATTAAAGGAGCCCAGTCTGGGCTCACCCTGGTAGCAACGGCCTGCTGTGGGCTCTTTCTCTAGAAAAAAAGTCAGGTTGTACCCTGCTTTTTGCCAATTTAGCAGGTCCAATTGCTTTTCCTCTCCTTCGAGAGTTATCTCATTTATTTTCTGGATGTTTTGAGAGCCCCAAGCAGCTGTGGAAAGACCCCATAATGAAGAAAAGCCTGTTTGACAAAAACAGCATGAAGCGATCTCTCTGGAAAGTGAATAATGGCTTTGGCTGCTAAGAATTTTATGAATGAGTCACAAGGAATACTCACATGGTGCTGTCACCAAGCTCTTCATAGAGGTTATTGGCAGCGGCGCTTGCTGGTTTGCCTGCTGGTAAAGCCATCTGGATTCTTGCAGTCTTGGCACACTCAGCCTGCCGCCTGTGGTAAGCCACCAAGGGGAGGAGAAACATTCATTAGAAAAACTATGTGCCCAAACATGAGTCAAGATATAAAGTTTTCTATGTTTCTTTTTTAGAAAAAAAACCTGTGTTTTTTCTTTTTCAAAGAAAAGCAATAATGCAGTAATATTTTCCTGGCTTGTTGAGTTCTCTTTTATTTGTTATCACTTGGTGGGATCCCAGAGCTCTCCCTGGACAGAAGCTACCTGACCAGCAATCACTCACTGCAACTATTTCCCAGGAAACCATGGATGTTCTAGATTTGACACTGCTCTCATGTTGGGGCTTATGTGGTCTGACTGCCCAAGACTAACAGTGGAGAGAGTAAGCTCTTTGGTCAAGTGCTTCTTTCTGATGCCAAGAAGCTCTACTTTTAAACACAAAAAGAGTCTCCAGCAGTCTAGCCTCTAGTTCTAAGTCATCACTTAGAACTCCTTCCTCATTACAGTTGGATGGGAAATTTCTGTCTCATTTAAGAATTTTCCTTGCAGAAAAGCCCTTTCATTTAAATGGATAAATTCACGGTGAAACCGATTTCTGTTTTCTCTCCAGAAAACTAAACTTGTGGTCCCTCACACACATAACTGGGAGAGCACCACTGGGGTGACATGACTGATCTATCTTGCTTTAGTTTGGAGGGTAGTCTAAATCCGATCCTTCTGAGTGAAGTCTCTTTCTAGCATGACCTGCTTGCTTGAGGACACACATGGAAATACTCACTTTTTTTTTCTGCGGAAAACAAGCAGTGCCCTCTGTCATAGAATCACAGAATGGGCTGGGTTGGAAGGGACCTGCAAAAGTCATCCAGTCCAACCCCACTGCAGTGAGCAGGGACACCTCCAACTCGATCAGGTTGCCCAGAGCCTTGTCCAGCCTCACCTTAAAGCTCTCCAGGGATGGGGCTTCAACTCCCTCCCTGGGCAACCTGTTCCGGTGTTCAGCCCTCCTCCTGCTAAAGAACTTGGTAACTTTAATGTGTGCTAGCACGCAGTAATAAGACACACTGACTAGTCATATGGGTAACTCTTAACCCCATCACACAAGGTGTTCAGGAGCAAGTTGCAAAGTAACTTACAGAATATCAAGTAGCCCTAGAACTAGGACTGGTAGCTTGTCAGTATCCCTACACAAGCTGTTAGAAACAAAGCTGAAAATAAATACTTACTCTTTGAATCTGTTTTGTTATGCAAAAAAAAAAAAATAGAGATAAAAAGGGAGGTTAAATGGATTCTGTTTGCAACAATTATTCCAAACAGCGAACCTAACAGGAGTAATACACTAGATGTTACTTAATTATTTCACACACAAAACTACAGACTTAATGACATGTTTAAAGAGTTGTAATTTCTAAAGATGAACAGTGCTTAGTTGCTATTTGTGATACTCCTGAAACAATTCTGCAGTCAACACAAGCATGAATTACAGCAAGGAAAACAGTTTTGCGCTCACAGGAAACAGCTCCCTGCCATAAACACACACAGAAAGGAGTAAAACATAAAACCCAAATACACTTCATGATCCCTTTTTAATGGGAGGACTACTAGGGATTCATTTGTTTTCTCTTTTTTACCACATTTCAAGAATGCTGTAGAAAACATGGAATCATTTGTGTTGGAAAAGACCCTTGGGATCATCGAGTCCAACCATCAACCCTACTCTACCAAATTCACCCCTAAACTAGATCCCCCAACACTACATCAGAATGACCTTCCAACACATACAGGGATGGGAACTAACCACCTCCCTGGGCAGGCTGTTCCAGTGTCCGACTGCTCTTGCTGTGAAAAAGTTGTTCCTAACACCTTCAATAGTGAAGCAGTACTTTTTGGTTGTGGATTAGAAGACAGGAATCTTGTTAGTAGCAAGTAGCACATTCTTTACAGTTCCTTTACAAGGTTGTATTGGATAGGGTGTTTCCAAGACAACTGGAAACAGAGAAAAAAAGGCTGTTTCCTTTGGAAACAGAGAAAAAAAGGCTGTAATGCAAAAACAAATGATAAGGCTCATGATAGCTTTTGGTGTTGATATCAGACTACAATTCCTTTTGTTCTCTTTGGCACTCTTCAGGGACAAACAATAGTTCTCACTATTCAATGTGGTGGGCTATAAATACGACTGCAAGTCTTACTTCTAGACAAGAAAAATGTGATTTCTGCATAAAAATATTTAAGTAGATCCCAATAGTTTGATAATTCATCATCACTAAGGAAAAAATAATGTTATTATATGTCTTAAAGAAACAGCCAGCTCAGATGGGTTGTACCGATTCAGTATTGCTGCACTGGAAGCCAACTGAAGATGCAATGCTGGGGGAAGTAAAGCAGCTTTGAGGAGAACGGTTATCCCAGTGCTGTGGAAGCTCATTCAGACTCCTTTAAAAGGACATTTTCCTTGGACCCATATTCTGTTGGGAAACCAGGATGTGACTATAAACCACAGAACGACAGACAAATGTCCATCCTTGGCTGTTTTTCCAGTGTCACTAAGGAAAGTGCCATTGGGCAGGCTGCTGCTTATCCATGTAAGATACACTTTTTAAATGATGGCTAATATTGTGCTTTTCAGTTCCTAACTGCAGCACAGGAAGTAAAGCTGTACAGTTTAAATCTCACCTGGTATGTTCTACCACTTCCCATCTGTTGTAGCACTCAGATGGTAATTGCTTTACTGTATCGCATGTAGAGCAGCTCTTCGTGCCCTCTCCTTCTGCAGACTGATGCAGCACTGCATCAGGAGACTGCAGAGACACTGACACTTCCTTGCCCTCAACACCATGAAGGGATCAGGTACCAGAGCATTTTGCTGTACATACAAACCAAATCAACAAAAATATCCATCAGAACTCTGGGAACTCCTTCCCACATCATCCCATGGAACAGAGATTTTCCATGGGGAGGGCATTCCAGGTAGTTCACCAATTTTATAAAGAAAATAGGAAGATAGGGAGGTACAAACCAACACACAAATATTTACTGGGGACAATACAGAGGGTTATTTCTGTTTTGATGTGATAATGACTAGCAATCCTTTGAGGGCTCAGAGCATGCACGCAGAATCAAAATCTTTTATGAGAAGAAAGGAAGGAATAAATAAGCAGCCTTTAAGCTTGAAAGGATTGATTTTAAATATGAGTAGACCTGAAAAGGTGTAGTTGAGAGGAACTTGTAAATGATGTTGATCCTTTAATTACTCTATTAGCTCAGTTAGTTAAACCTCTTGAGTCTATGAGAGAGGAGTGGAAATACCAAGAAGGTTCTGTCTGGTGTTAGATTGCTGTAGGTAGCTCTAAAATGACACAAAGTCAATTCTTCATGGACCACTTGCAATTGAGAAGAATTCAGCTAGGGGGAAAAACATAACTCTGAGCATTTTAGGATTTGAACAAAAAAGTTGAGTCCTCTTACTCTGCTGAAGCTATACAATTTGATTTGTTGAGTCGTTTATTGAAACAGCATCTTTTGCTTTTGGCATGGACTTTAGGTCTGATTCTGCTTCAAACGCCTGGCTTTTAGTCTTGTGTTTCAGGACATATTCTACATCACAACTTTGGAAAGTACAGCCAGACGCACTACCCTTGCACATTCTATTCATGCACAGCTCCACGTGGTGAGAGTGAAATTAAAAACATTTCCCCGTAGAATAATTCTCTGGCAATGAAAGGTAAGTTTCAACACAGACCTGCTAAGAAATGCAGCATCCATATGCCAACATTGCTATCCCAAGAAGGATGAGTACTTACTGTCTGTAGCTGACCATAACTATTAAAATAGCTGGCATGCAGCAGAGGATGATGATGACAGCCAGAGCAAGCAATGCGCCTTCTGTGTAGCCCACGGCTTGCGCCTGCTTCTTGACGTTGGCAACCACATCCGGAGTGCGGATCTCCAGGATGCGTCCTCCTTGCCCCAGGTATGGCTGGAAGTCTTTATTGATGTCCAGTAGTTTGCCATCCAGGAACCTTCAATGTCATAAAATACAACTATTACAGCCAAGTTCATTAACTGTGTTTGAATCACTGCATATTTGAATTAATAAATGGGGTCTTATGTCTTCTTGATGTGCTTATGGGTGTTAGTGATTCCCTGTAATCCTGTAATAACTCCAATGTACTTCACACCAGAACACAGTTTAAACACCAAAAAGGACAGACGAGATAAAGCTTATCCTAATTTATAGGGGCAGAAAAGTCTCCACGTCATTAAGAGTAGCCTGGCAAGCATCTTGCTCTGTGCTTTTTCCCACAGGGGTCTGCTGCAAACTAACCGTGCACACATCCCTACAGACTACCTTGGCCTAAAGGTAAATGGGATGCTACTCTAGAAGCAGGCAACTTGTAGATGTTCCCAGCTTTTCAGGGAAATTCTTCTGCTGGAGAAGAATTAACCTAAAGGTCATTTCCTTTTGACTTCCCTTCCAATATTAAAAAGAAAAAGGATTTGGAAAAATCATTATTTTAATAGTCCACTTCCCTTTTCTCCCAGCTGCGTTGATCTTACCCTCATTCACGCATCTGCTCTGTCTAGTTAGTTAGTCTCCATCTCTCTGCCCTTTTGTTAGTTCATAGTGATCGTACTATGTGTTGTATTATTAGAGAATGTCTTTCCTCTTAGAGAATGACTGTAGGAAAACACTAAGGGACAGGCATTGCATGAACTCATCTCCAGTGGGAGCAGCTTCAGAGCAGCTGAAGGATGTGCCCTATCCATTCTTGGCATGGTGCTGAGGGAGCTAATTCCTTGGCTTCAGGCTATCTGACAGCATCCTCTTCATCAGGGCAATTTTGGGGTGAAGTGTATGGGATTCTTGATAGAATTGGCTAACATTTTAGAAAATGTTATGTCATCTGTATTTATTTCCTTAAATACAAACCAGCTTGGTCACAAGCAAAAGGTCACAGAAGATGGCAGCTGATGAGTTCTGTAACCTGCATCCTCCACTTTTTTTTTTGAGAGGATAAAGGCCATTTCTTTGAGAGTTTCACACCTTTTCTATAAGCAAAAGCACTAAATGGTTCTAATAAACTAGTTTAAACTTCAAGGATTCTCCAAACACTGCTAGATATCAGAACAATCTTCAGGTAGTCAAATCATAGAATCATTCAGATTGTAGATGACTGTTGGGTCTTTTATACCCTGAGTTCAAGCAATAATAGAAAATACGTAAATCCTCATCAAATGACCTCATTCCCCATATGATGAAAAATTTCCTCTTGGGTGACTTGCGATAGCGGAATCAAAATTCCTGTTTGTTGATAAAATGTACTGTAGGAGTTTGAACAAATATGTTGATCAAGGTTTTAACTTCCAAAGGCAATTAGAAGTGAGGATTGCCTGTGTCACAAGTTGCCAAGTAGGAGGAACCAGCAAGAAAGATCAAAGTAACAAGCAGCCATTAGGATGGAGGAGAATCCCACTGTCTTTATAGCAGAACCCTAGACCCTTATGTGTGTCCCATGGGTCTCCCGGAGGAGGAGAGTGAAAGGAAGAAACACTGAAGTTAAAAACAACATAATAAACCAACAAAACCCTAGGAATAAAATAACAGCTAAGAGTGTCTTCTGAATGGATTTCTGCACATAAACCCTAACTGTCTACAAGAAATGTGAAATAGCTTTGATTTTCTCAGTCTGACCACAAGACAGAAATAATTGTCCCAGAAAAACATTTCTTGTGAGGCCACACGTTGAGTACTGTGTCCCGTACCTCAATACAAGAGAGATATTGAGGGGCTGGAGCGGGTACAGAAGAGGCCAATGAAGCTGGGGAAGGGCCTGGAGAATAAATCTGATGAAACGCGATTGAAGTTGCTGGGGCTGGTTAGTTTGAAGAGGAGGCTGTGGGGAGACCACATCACTCTCTACAGCTACCTGTGGATTTTGTAGAGAGGTGAGTGCTAGTCTCTTCTTACAAGTGATTAGCAATACAACCAGAGCGAAGGGCTTCAAACTGCAGCAGGGGAGGGTTAGGCTGGACATGAGGATCAATTTTTTCAAAGCAAGAGAAGTCAGACCTTGTAACAGGCTGCCCAAGGAGGTTGTTGAGTCTCCATCCCTGGATCATAGAATCATAGAATCATTAGGGATTGGAAGTGACCTCGAAAGATCATCTAGTCCAATCCCCCTGACACAGCAGGATCACCTAGACCAAGTCACACAGGAACACATCCAGGCAGGTCTTAAACATCACCAGTGAAGGAGACTCCACAACTCCCCTAGGCAGCCTGTTCCAGGAATTCCTACGGTCTTTTTTTATACTAATTCAGACTGATCACAGTGATCTTTCCCAACATACAAACTATGAATATTTGCATAGCTTTAGGACGCTATCATTAATCTGTACCAAATGAAATGCCTGGGAAAAGAAAAAGCTCTTTTTCAATCACAGTCCACCAAGATGGTTTCCAGCCATTTGGTTTTTGGCCTGTTTACTGACATCCTGTTTTATGGAACAGCCTAGTCTAGTTTTCACTGTGATAAAAAAGAAACACAAAGGTGAAACATATGCAAAACCCCACAAAAGATAGTAGCTGCTTTAGAAGAAGAGTCTGATTTGCATTTCTGTTGATTTGAATCCCACGCAGAATGCAGAAACACACAATTATAGCTGCTAAGACAAGAATCGACAGCCACATTGATATTACCCCTAGGCAGCTGGATGAGTTGAGATGTAACCTACAGGAAAGCTGGAGACAGACTCTTCCCAAGGGAATCTAGTGAAACGAGAAGGGGGATGGTTTCAAGCTAAAAGAAAGGTGATTTAGATCAGATCTCAGGGAGAAATTCCTCCCTGGGATGGTTCTGAGACACTGGAACAGGTTGCCCAGGGATGCTACGGCTGCTCCATCCCTGAAAGTGTTCAAGGACAGGCTGGATGGGGCTCTGGCAACCCAGTCTGCTGGGAGGTGTCAGTGCCCATGGCAGGGGGTTGGAATGAGATGATCTGTGAAGTTGCATCCAACCTAAGTCATTCTACGGTTTTCTGGTCCTATAAATTTTGACTTAGAAGCTACCAGTTGCTGTTACTGTTCAGAAAAAGTGTATGAAGAGATCACCTTAATTTCATTTCCTTACCCTTGTAAACTCTCTTTTTATGCAGGCAGGGAGAAGAGTTCCTGCTGGTCTCCCTGTGCAGCAGTGTGCTGATGATAGCCCTTCAAAGGACATCACTACTCCAGGTGGAGGGTCATCCTTTCAAACGGCTCTGCTGCAGTGCAGTGCCCAGAGCTGCCTACACCCTAACACCATGCAATGAGTATAATCAGTCAGTAAAAAGCCATCTTTGAAGTTTTACGTGACACTGGAATTTAAATTACAGAATCAGTGAACATTAGGGATTGGAAGGGACCTCGAAAGATCATCTAGTCCAATCACCCTGCCACAGCAGGATCACCTAGACCAAGTCACACATGAACACATCCAGGCAAGTTCTAAAGTTCTCCAGAGAAGAAGACTCCACAGTCCCCCATGGCAGCCTGTTCCAAGTGCTCCATCACCCTCACTGTGAAGAAATTCATTTGGATAATTTGTATGGAATGTCCTATGTTTTGTTAATTTGGAAGACAATTGGAAAGGCAAAACAGCATCAAATTATGAATGGAAGTGGCATGTCTGCTGCTGCTTACCCATCTTCTCTAGCAGCTGATAGGATGGGCCCACACATATCTGTCTGCTCAGCCCACTAGGCATCTGTTAGTACTACTGCAGGTTCACCTGGTTCTTTGTCCTGGTTCCTCCTCTCACAGAATAGACTACGGCCTCAAGTGCTTTAGCTGCTTGGTTTTTTAAACACCTCCAGGGATGAGGCAGCAACCACTCTCTCAGTGAAGAACTTCTTCCTACAATCCAATCTAAACCACCACTGAATAAGACTTAATACTAGTTGCATACCACCTCTCTTTAACCCCCTTCCCTTGCAGCTAAAGTTTTCCAAAAAAAAAAAAAAAAAAAAAGAGGAAAGAAAGAGCCATGTAGCAAATGGAAACTGCAGAAAGCCTGAAAGTCAATTAATAAAGTACTAAAGCCCTTATTCAGAGATCATGGAGATGTCCTGGTACACAGAAATTAGTTTGGAGGGATTTCAAGCTGCAGCTTCTCCACAGGCTGGACCAAATATCTGCAAGCCCTCTTGGCAAAATCAAGCATAATGGGGACATTCATCTCAAGAGAATGGACTCAGTGCTTTTGGAGATGGTTTAGTGTTTCTGGATTGTAGAGTGGATGGTTGGACTTTATGATCTTGAAGGTCTTTTTCCAGCCTTGATGATTCTATGATTCTAAGCTGCAAACTCCCAAACTGCCCACAGGGCTTGTGTAGCCGTATGCACCAACTGCTTCAACTGGTTGTTCTGCTCCTGTTGCGTTGAATTACTTGCTGACAGAGACAGAGTAACATTCCTCAGAACAGTCCCTTGAGACATAGAAAGAGCAGCAAATCACTTACTTAAAGAGCTCATTCCTCATTATAGCTCTATTTGTCTGTGGGTCAATTGCATAGACCATGAGGTCAGACTTGGTGTAATCCTCTTCAGAGTACCCATCCCCAAACCTCCGTGCACCAATGGATTCCACCACGACTGTTGCACCAGGAATCTGATCTTGGACATAGCGTTCCAAAATCCTAAAGATGAGAGAGAACCAGAAAGCAACAGTGATTTATTTGTGATGATCAAGATTGACAAGTGCTCAAACAAGATACTAATAAAATGAAGCCCACAGGCTTAGAAAGATGGTAATCTTCAGAGTATCTTTAAAACAGCTGTGCTCCAACTTAACTTTTTAAAGGCTGAACTCACAGCAGTGTTAGGAGAGGTTCTCCCAAATAGTATCTTCAGTCTAGCTCTTTGTATTTATGATGTTAGTTGAGTTTTAAATGGCTCATGGGAAACACCATCTACGTCTCACATAAAACTTGTCATCCTCTCATGAAGCTGTACAGTTTCAGAAGTCTTCAGCTTCAACCTGACACAATACATTTGCACTCCCAGAAATAACCAATCATTTTCCATGGGATGTTTCATCTGGCCCTCCAAGATCTGAGATGTCAGAACAACTGCCACTCCAAAAGACAAGTTTTAGAGCCACAAGGAAGTTGGGATATTGAGCTGATATATTTACCACAAGAATTAAAACCCCCAAAAAACTGCAGAAGTCCTTGAGAAGAAGAAAGATAGATTCATAGAATTCAGCAGCAGCCATGCCCAAGGTAATAAGGATGAGCAGAAGGCTGGGGCATCTCTCCTGAGGACAGGCTGAAGAAATTGGGCTGCTCAGCCTAGAGAAGAGAAGGCTCTTGGAGGCACCTTATAGCAACCTTTCCAGTACCTACCATTACAGGAAATCTGGAGAGGGAGTTGTTTATGTGGGATTCTAGTGATAGGACAAGGGGGATGGTGTCAAGCTAAAAGAGGGGAGATTTAGATCCGATTTTATGAAGAAATTCCTCCCTGGGAGGGTGCTGAAGCACTGGAACTTGTTTCCCAGGGATGCTGTGGCTGTTCCATCCCTGGAACTGTTCAAGGCCAGGTTGGATGGGCCTCTGGGCAACCTATGGCAAAGGGTTGGGACTAGATGATCTGTGAAGTCCTTTCCAAAGTCAGCCATTCTATCATAGAATCATAGAATCATCAGGGATTGGAAGGGACCCTGAAAGATCATCTAGTCCAATCCCCCTGCCAGAGCAGGCTCACCTCACTAGAGAAGCCACGGAATCAGAATCACTCAGGGTTGGAAGGAACCATCATCCAGTTCCAACTTCCCCAGCACAGGCAGGTACACCTCACCCTAGACTAGGCTGACCAGAGCCCCATCCAGCCTGGCCTTAAACACCTTCAGGGACGGGGCCCCAACCACCTCCCTGGGCAACCCATTCCAGGCTCTCACCACTCTCACTATGATTCTATAAAGGGCATAATAATACTAAACAAATCAAATCTGTTTTTTTTCAAAAAAGGATTCATTACAAGCTGCCCAATCATAAAATGCCACGTCTTGTTGATATGTACATGAATCATGTTTCCCCCAGAAATGTTACTTTGGGCAATTAAAATTCATCATTTACTAATAATTAATTCTGGTCATGTGCCCAGTTTATGTAACTTTATTACTGAATAATTTTTCAATTTTGTTGACAACTGAAGAAGAACTTTACCTATGGCTGTCAGGCAGGGAAGGAATACAACTCCAAAAAATGGGAGGAGACTTGGAAATGGTGTGATGAGGTTTCTCAAGTGGGACTCAGAAGGGTTCAGTTGAAGCCCATGGAGAGTTTTATAAACAAAGACATGAAAATAAACGTCATTAATGCTGGATCCAGGGGCAAAGGATTATGGAGATACACACAAGAGAAGCTGGAATTCTAAACATGCCATCAGAAAGGGGAAACACTCTACCAGTTAAGGGAAAATACAAGGTTTTCTGGACTAATCTATGTGATTGCAGTATCAAATGAAAAAGCAACAGCTGACATAAGAGAGAAAAGTGAGGGAACAAGAAAGGATGTGTTGACTCCTATAACAACAGTTCACTAGGATGTGGAGGAAGACAAATCTCATAAAGAAAGTCACCAATGAGTAAGAAGTTGCTCGCTGCTTGCACAGAACTATTATTTCACCCAAGATAGAAAAGCTCTGCACGGTTTGAAGGTTATAGTATAGGGTCACCTTCTATCAGGACTGGTGACAACATTCCCTTTTCTTAGAAAATTCCTAGCATAGCTTCTGCTGGAATTCATAGAATCATAGAACAGTTTCAGCTGGAAGAGATCATCAAGCTGTAGGGCTAGGAAAAGCCCTACAGCACCACTAAACCCTTTTCCCCAATGCAACATCTACCTTTCTGTTCAGCACCTCCAGCAATGGGGACTCAACCCCCTTCCTGGGCAGGCTGTTCCAGTGCCTGACAAACCTCTCAGGAAAGAAATTCCTCCGGACATCCAATCTGAACCTCCCCTGGTGCAGCATCAGGCCATTTCCCCTCATCCTATCACTGGCCACTAGGGAGAACAGACCAACCCCTGCCTCTCTACAACCTCCTATCAAGTAGTTGCAGAGAGCAAGAAGGTCTCTCCTCAATCTTCTCTTCTCCAGGCTAAACAGCCCCCGATCCCTCAGCCATTCGTCAGCCTACACCTGTTCCAAATGCTTTACCAGCTTGGTAGCCATCTCTCACCTCCCCACTCTTCAATGTCCCTCTTGTAGTAAGGAGCTCAAAACTAGACACAGGACTCAAGGTATTACCTCACCAAAGGTGAGTACACGGGAATGATCACCTCCTTCCTCCTGCTGGCCACACTCTTCCTGATACAAGCCAGGATGTCACTGGTCTTCTTGGTCACCTAAGCACACTGCTGCCTCCTGTTCAGCCAGCCCTCTATTAACATCTCGAGATCCCTCTCTGCTAGGCAGCTCTCCAGCCATTGGTCCCCAAGTCTGTAGTGCTGCTGGGGGTTGCAGCCGAAGCACAGGACCCGGCATTTGGCCCTACTGAACTTCATGTAATTTGCCTTGGCCCAGTAATCCAGCCTGTCTAGATACCTCACCAGGGCCTCCCTACCCTCAAGCAGATCAACACTTCCACGCAGCTTGGTGTTGTCTGTAAACTGACTGAGAGTGCCTTCTATCTTGCAGTTTAAATAACTGATAAAGATGTTAAACAGTCTGGGCCCTAACAGACACCACTCCTGACCAGCTGCCAACTGAATTTAACTCCACTGACTCTTTGAACTTAGCCATCTAATCAGTTTTTTACGTAGCAAAGCCAATAGCAGTTAATTTCTCTAGGAGATTGCTGTGGGCAATAGTGTCAAATGTCTTACTAAAGTCGAGGTAGATAACATTCACAGCCATTGAGAAGATCTTAGTCTAAAACATGGTTAAAAACAAATATTTGTGGTGATGAGAAGTAGGTACATTGAAGCCATTGGCTTTAACTGACATGGAAACAAACATCAGAAAATGTGGTGCAATGGCAGTAATCACAGAACCACAGAACATTAGGGATTGGAAGGGAGCTCGAAAGGTCATCCAGTCCAATCCCCCTGCCAGAGCAGGATCACCTACATCAAGTCACAGAGAAACATCTTCAGAGAAGATTTAAACATCTTCAGAGAAGAAAACTCCACAACCCCCTTGGGCAGCCCCTTCCAGTGCTCTGTCACCCTCACCATGAAGAAGTTGCTTCTCGTATTTATGTGGAAACTCCTATGTTCCAGCCCCATGTCCTATCATTAGATAACACTGAGCAGAGCCTGGTTCCATCCTCCTGACACCCACCCTTCACATATTTATAAACATTAATGGGGTCACCCCTCAGTCTGCTTTTTTCCAAGCTAAGGAGACCCAGCTGCCTCAGCCTTTCCTCATCAAGGAGATATTCCACTCCCTTCATAATCTTGGTGGCTCTCTCAAGCANAGACCCAGCTGCCTCAGCCTTTCCTCATCAAGGAGAAGATGGCTCTCATAATCTTGGTGGCTCTCTCGAGCAGTTCTGTGTCCTTCTTGAACTGAGGGGACCAGAACTGGGCACAATATTCCAGATGTGAAGTGTGTGTTTAGGTTGAAATTCTATGATTCTATGAGATTCTATGATATATAATAAAAACAGAAGAAGCAATTAAAAATGCACTTAAAAATACGGCCATTATTTTAAAAGTCATTCAGCTGAACTTGTGATTCTGAAAACACTGTAGTGTTGAAACTCTACTAAAACTGGGAACCTTCTTGTAGCATTACTCATAGGCTCCACTTTTTTAAATGCTAATGCTCTAAGCAACATTGGCCTCTGTAGTCCTACTACACTTGCTAGCAAAAATTAGCTTAAAACTAGTCTATCACTTGTTAAGAAAATAAGAAAAAAACAACATAGAAAAATGAAGAAAAAGAAGAAGAATCCATTCTTTCTTTCAGGATTCTGAAATAAGTGGTACCATAGAATTGGAGCTGCAAGTGTTGAAGACTAGATATCCTGCATAACTTTTGCCTTCTCCACTAAAAATTCTGGCTCCTCGAAATAACTTATTGCAATAATAAGTTCTTATTCTAGGTCTTTGAAAATTTAAGCAAATTTGGCACCATGCACAAGGGGTAGTAGCATTCAGCTCTGCCCATACACAATCATACAGACTGCATCGTGTGAATGATGTTTCAATGTATTAATTTCACTGTGTTGATGGGTGCTTCATTTAACTGTCTGTTTTCATAGAACCATCAAGGTTGGGAAAGACCTTCAAGATCCACCCTACAACCCCCAACCACTGACCCATCTCCTGAAACACCCTGTCTGCCTGTTTGTTGAGCCCCTCCAGGGACAGTGCCTCCTTCCCAAGGTCTCCCCACTCTTTCTGTGATGAAGATTTTCCTCAGATCCAATCTGAATCTCCCCTGGCACAACGTCACTCCATTTCCTCTTGTCCTATTGCTAGTCACTAGGGAGAAGAGGCCAATGCCTGCCTCACTACAACTTCTTTTCCGTTTTGCTCAATGTCACAAATTTTGGCTGTGATGAGTATTCCCAATTACTGAATTTTCAGCTGCACTTTTACAAACAGATAAGGACCAGTTCCAGATTCTTCTGTGTGCAGTTAGCAATGGCTTTGGGGATTGAAGCACTTGGGCTCCAGCTCCCAGGTGCTTTATTCCAACATACATACAGCATAGGAGAGGTTATAACTGCTTCTGCGGCCATTGGAGAGGCAGTCAGCTGACAGCGCATCTCAGAAAACCCTCAGCTAAGCCGTCCTGCTTTGTGTTCCACGTTAGAAGAAAAAAAGTGTGAAGTGGGGTTTATTTCAAGCCGAAGACTATTTCTTCTTTATAAAGCCTTTTCAGAAAGATTATCTCTACTTTTGTATCATGCACAAAGCATTTGTCTGGTGAGGAGAAGCACCACTGAGCGAATTTACTTTGTATATAATAAAATTGAAATTATTTAGAAAACAAGCCCCAGACACCTACTTAGCCTAATCCCATAAAAGCGTATTGGATTGCACATCACAAAGAGAATTTACTCTCTTAAATATTGCTGAAGTTTCTTTTCTTCTTCTTGTGCCCATCGCGTATCATCCTGCCCTCCAAAAACCCTACATGTGCTCCAACTTTTTATTCCAGCTACATTTTTCCCAGTTGCAGCAGGAACAGAGTAATATGCTGAGACATTTAACTCTGATGCACAACATGGACCTTCAGACTGCAGCTCATAAGGGGTTTTACTGCCATAGTAAGCAATTTCAGAGTAAAGCAGAAGTTCACCATTCACCACATTCCAGTGCTTTGCAGGAAAGGTGTTAGTGGAACCGCTCTGGTGTTATTGGGAGGAGTAGTGAGGAGATCATGAAACCAGGGCATCTCAGAGGACAGTGGAACTACAGAATTATCAAGGCTGGAAAAGATCTTTGAGCTCATCAAGTCCAGCCTGTTTCCTAACATCATCACACTGAGAAGCAGCAAGTGGAAAAGCTGAAGCTCAATAAACTTTGGCTTCTTTTACCTAACTCAATACAGCTTATTAATCATCCTTATTACAGTTGAGGGAGGCTGAGGTCAGCTAAGAAATAGAATGGGCTCTGTTAAACAGTGCAAACGCCATGACGTGCATTCCCCAGGCAGAGTCCATGGGTGGATATGAAATATGATGCAGACAGTCGGTGGCACATGTCCCTTTCCAGTCATCATTTATTTACTTCCTGATTTTGCCATTTAATTCAGAATTAAATGATAGAGCGAAAAGAGGGGAAAAGGAAAAAAAGGCAAAGGGGAGGTGGGCTGAATGGCCAGGAACAAAACAAACCCATATAATAAGGTCAGAGAGCACTGGGGTAAAGAACGAGGCAGCTGTAGCAGTACCTGTGGCTAGAGAGCACTCTGTAATGGAGAGGAAAGTGAGTGCTAGCTGGGAAGTTGCTTGCTGGAAAGTTCACTGCCACCACCTCCATAGGCAAAAAGTCCAGTCACCTGGAATTAGGCTTAATTTGATCATTACATGGCAAAAATCAACTGTGTACAACCTCCCTTCTGGTAGCTGTAAAAAGCAATAGGGTGTCTCTTCAGCCTCCTTTTCTCCAGATTAAACAATCGCAGTTCTGTCAGCTGCTTCATCTTTTATTTTAACCCATGGGACTCTAAAAAGAACACCACAGGAGCTTGGGTTTTAGTCTTCACATAAAGCTGTCTTGTCAGCTGTCCCCTTTAAATGCCACCAATTAACTTCTGCAACTGAGATTAGAAAACAGTATTTTCTGTGTTACAAGAAACAACCACAGAAGACAACAGAAATTATCCACAGGCTGTAGCATTTCCCTGAAGAGAGGAGAAGACTATGAACTCCAGCTCCTACATATAATACATACTGTCTCGCACACTACGATTCAACATAAAATGATGTATAATACACAATGGACGTGTGATATATATTTTGATACGTATTTTATAGCATTATTCATTGCTATAATACCTATTATGACATTTCTTTTACTTGGACCACAGTTTCTATGCAGCAAAGTGGAACAGAGACCTCTCTGAGAAATGATGGCAGTCAACTTTACAAATGCAAACTGTTATATTAGCAGTGTGATTGCTCATATTCTGGAACACCCACTCAATAGATCTCTGAGGATTGACCCTTGATTTTATGTTTGCATTTTCTAGTAAAAAAAATGCCCAGTCACTTCTACTCCACATTAGGATCTTCAGTTTTCTTCTTCTGTTTTCTTTAGCCATGGAAGTGCCCCCTTCCTTTTGAAGCAGTGAGGTACTAAAGGGTTGTAGCCTGCAACAGGCTAAAATACACATGAGCAAAAATTCCCTGGAATTATCACAGGCTGTTACCAATAGCTGTACTTTGAAAAGCAGGGAATGACATCTATTAAGATACACATGATGCACAAGAACATTCAGGACACAGATAAAGTAAATAAATCGTCACTCTATTTCCACTTACAGAGGCAGGTTCGGCTGGGAAGTTGCACGTACCTGAATTTCTCAGCCCAGGAGACTGAAAAAAGCTAGCGCAATGCAGAGAGAAGTCGGGCTCAAAAGCCAGTGAGACGCAACTAGTACAAACAGTTTGGGAGCTTTTCATTAGCACTGATGCAGGCAAAATCTACAAAAAAGGAATCACCCCCAAATCACACTAAAAATACAGGAGACTACCACCATTTCTTGTTGTGGGAAGTCAAGATGTCAATGTTTAAATAACAGTACTTATTACATCATTTATCATTAATTAGTAAAGCAATAATCTGTTGTTGTATCTAAGCAGTTTGAGGGGATTCTATCGGACCTGGTGCTCCAATTAAAGATTTCTATGTGGCCACTCCATGTCTCCATTTTATGGGGTTTGTAGCCTGTAGGGCAAAGCCAGCCTTTTCAAGAGGAATGTTTATGGAGTACTTAAAGCACTCATTTTCAAACACTCATTTTCAAGCACTCAATTATTCCATTCAAGAGAAAGGGATTTGCCATCTATAGAAGCGTGCAGAGAGGAGTTTATTTCACAGTGTATTACCTATGGGATGAGAGAAGCACAGGTCTCTGTCAGTAATGCAAAACCATAGAATCATGGAATGCTCTGGGTTGGCAGGACCCTCCAAAGGGCATCTAGTCCAACCACCCTGCAGTCAGCAGAGACATCCTCAACTACAGTAGGTTGCTCAGAGCATTGTCCAGCCTCCCCTTGAGTAGCTCCATGGATGGGGCTTCAAGTACCTCCCTGGAAAACCTGTTCTAGTGTTTAACCACCGTCCTGCTAAACAACTTCTTCCTAACAGTCAATTTAAATCCACTCTTCTCTAATGTGAAACCACTGCCTCTCACCCTATCATTTTCATAAACAGTCTTGCAGCCTTCTTGTAGTCCCCTTCAGGGACTGGAAGATCACTATCAGGTCCCCCTGGAGCCTTCTCTTCTGGAGGCTGAACAACCCCAGCTCCTTCAGTCTGTGCTCGCAGAAGAAGTACTGCAGCCTCTTGAACATGGATCTGCTCCATCAGGTCCATGTTCCTCCTATATTGAGGGCTCCAGAACTGGACACAGGACTCCAGGTGAGGTCTCAGTAGAGTAGAGTAGAGTAGAGTAGAGTAGAGTAGAGTAGAGTGCAGGGGCTGAATCACCTCTCTCAATCTGGTGTATCTGAGCTTGGCTAGAACTTTAGGTTGCAGTCATGTGGAAACCAAAGAACTAAACTATCACGTTTTAATCTAATTGAAATGCTGTTCCTTTCCCAAGAAGCAAGCACTCAAGAACACTGCCATGTTAAAAGAACACTGTGGGTCTGCCTTCATAAAGAAGTTTTCTGATGGAGAAATTGAATTTTCCACTATGCAGCACTCTGTTTTCTATCATTTTTGCACAGCTTCCATAAGTGGCCCTCTCTGAACAGACATAATTAAAGTGGGTGAGAGAAACAGCAAATCTGACACTGATGTGCAGTCCAGAGGACATGGAAAACTTGAAGCAGCTGGAGAAAAACCAAGGTGATCACTGCAAAGGATCACTATCAGAAATGTCAGAGGAAGACATCCTCATCATATCCCTCAAAAAAACTGAACTCCTAAGCCAAACAGATAGGGATGTTTTAAACCTTCTATGGTACATTGCCTTCTTTCGGACCATTGACCACCACACAACTTAAGGCTGTGATGAGTAAGCATTTCCAGTGTGCAAGGACTGATGTGTATTTCTTAAAACCTTGCATCTATGCTCTAGTGAAAATTCCAGGCAGCTGAGCAGATTCTGTTCTCCAAAGTTGCTTCAATCACCATTTTATTTTATAGTGAATAATCACTATAAGATAGTGATTTTATAGTGACCCAACTACCTACTGCACTAACATTGCCCATCACCAAGGATTTCAACCAATGATTACATGTTATATTTTCAGACATTAATATTTACTATCACTTTGGTGCCAGAGTGAGAGGAGAAATAGATTAATAACCTCTATAATGGCTAATTGAGTTAATGATACAGTCTTTTTATCTGCTAATGAATTACACAGAGTGTTCTCATTTTGTAAATGAGTGCATTATTTGACATGGCTCAGAAACATCTTTGGACAAAAGTCGTTTGGCCTGATAAGGTCCCTAAATTATTTGGTTTCCATTTGCCTGTGGTTCTATCTTCCACAGAGTGTATGAAAAAATCACAAATTCCTATTATTTTGTTTTTATTTCCAGCATGAATTATTAAAGACTTTGTAAAAGCAGGGAGAGAGCAATCTTTTGAACCATAGGAGAGAAAGCTAAGGGATTTTGAGATGGCAATGAAACGAATACATTTCTGTATGCAAGTTTCTTCCTGAGACTTTTGTTCTCTGCAAGTATTTTCAGTGCAGTATGTGACAAGTTTTTTAAAAAGCAGTCTTTCCTATCCTCAAACCCTCACCCTTGGAAATTAAAGTTCTCACACTACACTGTTTTAATGGTCTGACAGTGTTTGTGATGGCAAAGTCTTATCCAGCTAATTTGGAGATCTCATAACCTGGCCATGATTTTTTATTTTTGTACTCATTCAAAAGCTTCACTCCTTGTGAAATGCAGTGAATCACAGAAAATTACTGAGGCTGGAAAAGCCCTCTGAGCTTATCCAGCCCAGTCCAGGACCTAACATCACCCCATTGGCCAGACCAGGATACTAAAGGCCACAGCCAGTGTGTCCTTAAACACCTCCAGGGATGGGGATTCCGCCACTGCCCTGGGCAGTCCATTCCAGTGTCTGATCACCCTTTCCATGAGGAATGGCTTCCTAATATCTGACCTAACCCTCCTCTGGCAGCTTCAGACCCTGTCCTCTTGTCCTGGCACTAGTCATCTTGGAGAAGAGCCTGACCCCCCGCCTGACTACAACCTCCCTTCAGGGAGTTGGAGAGAGGAAGAAGGTCCCCCCGAGTCTCCTCTTCTTCAGACGAAACACCCCAGCTCCCTCAGACTCTCCTTGCATACTTGTACACCTGTCACACATGTCTATGTACATGGGCCACAACAGTATGAAGTTTTACAAGCCTCCAATCTGGCAGAAAATAGGCTTTTAGAGCCCAGAGAGCAAGGAAAGTATCTTAGGGCTGTTATCCAAGACTGGCAGGATACACCAGCTGTTGTCCTGCACCATGCAGGAAAGGACTGAGGGTGTGGTTACAGCACAACTGTTTGTTGAGTCATTGAACACTGATGATACTTGGTGGGAGCTGGAAAGAAGCTGCTTCATTGTTTGCAAATGGGTAGTTTTGAAAGGATTGTGAGGGGGTGAGATCTGCTCTTGCCATTCTTGCCATGTCACCCACTGCAGCACTCACACTCCCAGTCTTGGGACACACGTGCCATACAGCCGGCACTCTTCATTCAAGCCAGGCTTGTTCTATCTTGTGTTTTGCTACTAGCTCCTTTGGCCCCAAGACAGTCCGAAGCTGGGAAGGTCTCAAACACAGTCTACACAAATTTGGCATGAGATTTTACATCCTGTAGAAATGCATGGCACAGAACACACCGTCATCTCTGCCGCTCAAGAAATCAGAGCTTGATGCCTTAGCAAAACAAACTTTTCCTATTACTGTCACTAGAGGAATAATTTTCCTTAAATTCTCCAGCCAACACCACCACCTGATGATTTGGAAGGCTAGATCTTTAGTGCTAAGCAAGCAGAGTCATCTATTATTCTTAGCTCTAGGAGAAGAATATTTCTCTGTCTTTTTGACATCAGAATCTATCACAGTTAACTTAAACCAGGCTCAAAACAGAGAAAGAAAGAAAAGGGAAACATGTATTAAATTGCCAGAAGCAAATCTGTAGAATCTTTTTTCCTAGTCTGGTGAAAAGACCACATTTAGAGACCACACATTTATTTTTTTCAGTGTGCAATTCTATTATCAGCCCTAAAGTATTTTAATTTCCATGGAGAAATGAATAAATGACAACTGTCAGGATGGAACAAATGTGCTAAAATCTGAGAAATACCATTCCTCACTGATTAAAGGGACAGAAGTGCACAAAGACTGTTTTAAAATTATTTCCAATAGCCTTTACCATATTGTCTAATCCATGATGATATGACTAACTATATAGAAAATAGGCATTGTCTTACAAAAAGAAGCTAGAAGTTAAAAGCAGACTCCTGGAAGCTGATGATGCTGTCATCTATGAGTGCTATTAAAATATATTTGACCAAAAGGATTCCAGTTGAGATTCCTGTTTGAGGCTTCCAGTATGATAAAATACTTAACTTCTATTGCAAAACATCAATAGTTCTAATTATCCACCCCCCATTACAACATTTTATACCTGCTAGGCCTGAATAATTACATCCTGTAACCAATGTTTTGCAATTAAAATCGTATGTAACTATGTTAGTGGAACTAATTGCACCAGTATGTGTTTTCTAAATTCTCCTTTCCCATACAGCTCAATGTTGGGAAGCTCCACTCTGGTTTGTGTTAGGGGTAGCTCTGGTCCACGTTTTAGCCTGCAAAGTGGGCAGAAGTGCCTTCTCCAGAGAAGGGTAAAACATGGGTTGGGAGGGCCAAATGTGGATTTTAGAGAATCATAGGGTCAGAAGGGACCTCCAAAGGTCATCTGGTCCAACCACCCTGCAACAAGCAGGGATATCTCTAGGGAGAACAGACTGCCTAAAGTCCCATCCAGCCTCACCTTGAATGGCTCCAGGGACAAGGCCTCCACCACCTCTGTGGGCAGCCTGTTCCAGGGATCCACCATTTTACAGATTCAAGAACATTTTCCTAATGTTCAGACTGAATCCACCATTTTACAGTTTCAAATCACAACCCTTTGTACTGTTATTCCCCGCACTTGTGAACAGACTTCCCTAGCCTTCCGACAGGTCCTTTTCAGGGACTGGAAGGTGGATATAAAGTCCCCCTGGAGCCTTCTCCTCCTCAAGATGAGATATGGTGGGGAACAGAGCTGTCCCTCATCCAGTTGTGCTTCCCACAAACCCTGGGCTTACTAATTTTCAAGATTTTTGGAATGAAAAGGATATCATGGCATAAAGAGAGAATCATGGCATAAAGAGAAGATCATGACATAAAGGGAGCATTCCTCACTGCCTCACAGCAAATAACCAAACTGTCTAACATTTGTATAGGAAATAGACGGATTACCCTATAAGTTGATCTTTGTTTTGTTCCACAAGGGTGGGAGGAACATTAGAGACGATGACTTGCATATCCAACTGATTGACCACAGAGACCTAGAAACAAAAGAGTGAAATTCAGTTGGCACTCCCATGCATCACATCCTCCCCTACAAAAAGAACAGAATAATTACCTCCCTGCCTTTACAGCCATGCCCTGATGTAGAGATTTCTCATTTTAATTTCAAATAAGAGAGCTAAGTAATCTTGCTTTGCTTGGCAGCCAAAACCAATAAACAGCAGGCAAAAAATCAACTGGAACTGTAATTACAGAACTGCTTCAGAATTATCATTTATAATGTGACCAAGTCATACAGTCAGTCAGGGTTAGAAGGGACCACAGGATTCATCCAGTTCCAACTCCCCTGCCATGGGCAGGGACACCCCACCCCAGATCAGGCCGACCAGAGCCTCATACAGCCCGGCCTTAAACATCTCCTCAACTACCTTCCTGGGCAACCCATTCCAGGCTTTCACCACTCTCACGGTAAAGAACTTCTTCCTTACATCCAGTCTAACTCTACCCATCTCCAGCTTTGATCCATTCCCCCTAGCCCTGTTGCTATCTGACATCCTAAAAACCCCCTCCCTTCACTGGAGAAGTTTAAGACCCACCTGGATGTGTTCCTGTGTGACTTGGTGTAGGTGATCCTGCTGTTTGAGGGGGATTGGACTAGATGATCTTTTGAGGTCTTTTTCAATCCCTAATGATTCTATGATTCTATGATGTAACTAGTATGACAGACCTGAAGTTTCCAGAAGAGGCAGGGAAACATAACTGGTGATAATCACTAGCCCATAAGCAATGTCCCTTTGATCTTCACTCTCAAGGCTGAGACTAAAACCAGGTGTGAATATTTTATGGTACCAATGGATCCTACGAATAGTTTATGCTGAGAGTTAAGTGAGGAAGTGGCCTTGGGACACCCGTAATCCCCAACTTGTGACACAGTTTCTAGTTTGTGCAGACTAACTTGCTTAACCTTTTCTTCTTTTCTGTATACAGTTACAGAGTTAATAAACCTTTTTCCAGTTTCCCTAAGCTATCCATTGTCTGGCACATTTATCCGAGATGTCATCAAGACCTGACTGCTTTGTTTTATTTTCCTTTATCTTTAATTGTGGTCTTGAACCCACCACAACATAAAACTGAAGTATAGATCCAAACATGCTAACTTGGGCCATTCCAGCATTCCCAGCCAACAGGAACAGACTGTCCCTTCGTATGGACTGTCCCCTGTGGCATAATGGTATTTTACCAGTAGATTTGGCAGCTTATGCTGCTCACTAAGCATTGTTAGGGCTTTGAGGAACTACCCTGGGTCCACTTTTGGAGGATACGTTACTCAGATTCTTCCCAGTTCTGCCCCTCTGGTGTTGTTCCAACTCTTCTCCCTAGATCCCTTTCTAAAGCACTCTTCTCCCTAGATCCCTTTCTAAAGCAATCCTATCTTCTTCCCTCACATCTCAGTCTTAATTAATTTCCCCTATCTCTGTGTACTCCTTGAGCTTGTATTGGGAGTAATAACAACCCCAGGTCTGGCCATTTGACATCACAGTGACAGTAGGACAAATTTTCCTGAATCATGAAGCCCAGGAACAGCTTAGTATGGTTAAAAAGGGTCTTGATATGTAGATCCTGGTCAATGTCAACCCAAACTTCCATGGTGGAATGGCTGTGGTCTGCAATTGTAGTTACAGCTATTCGCACCTTTCACTCCTTGCTCAAAACCACGGTACTACTGTTCATCATGCAGTTGCATCTGAAGATATCTCTATAAATGAATGAGTCATCCTTCACTTTCTAATTTTACTGTTCATACCTTCTGGCTATGTCTTAATATACTATTACTGCATAAATCACATGAGAATGCCCTATCATT
This sequence comes from Rhinopomastus cyanomelas, assembly GCA_013400115.1. Lineage (NCBI taxonomy): Eukaryota > Metazoa > Chordata > Aves > Bucerotiformes > Rhinopomastidae > Rhinopomastus > Rhinopomastus cyanomelas. Next base: position 397,196 of record VXBP01000819.1, on the reverse strand, counting down.
TGGGGGAGGTCAAGCATGAGGACATAATGCATTAAGATTATTTGCTGAATTCCTGAATAACTCAATACACCCAAGTATTACGGCTATCATCTATATTGTTTGACAATGTTCCCAGGAACTAGATAATGCACTTCATCCCGATGACATTATGCTAATATTAATCCAATCCATCACGGTATATAGGCTTCACATAAATTTGGCTTGATGGCTTTCTAGATTGGACTAAGTCAATGTCCTTTACTCAGGGACAAAGGCCTGAAGCTGGTGGCAGATTTGAAATGCTGCTTCCCTGAAAATCAAGGAAATCTCGGTTCAAAACTTCTTTATTTTCCTTAATGCCCCCCAAAAAAACCCCAACAAAAAACCCCCCAATAACAATAATAATAGAAGGTCTGTAAACCATGCAGATGGGACCTGTTTTCTTTCTAACTAGCACTTGTTTTGTGGCCATCTGGAAAACCAGGAATGTGACTTAGGGCCACATTTAACGCAAACAGTTAGGATTCCAATTGAGCCAGTAACAATGGCTCATTGAATAAATAATATATTGAGCATCACATCTAGTGTGGTAACTGAGATCAGTATCTCTGCCATGAAACACGAATGTTTCTTATTAAAGTTTTCAGGGCGTTTTTTTTTTTAAAAAATTAATTTCAGGGACTTGGAAACAATAACACCTACAGTTTATTGTTCCTCTATAGGTCTACCTGGAATTAGCCTTAAAACAGAGTTTGAATTTCCTCAGGAATTATGCTGCCTGGCTCATACTTACAAGTACGTCTGCTTTGCTGCTCAGCCCTTTTCCGTAATCATCAGTTGCAATGACCTGAAACTTGAAATAGGATCTTCTCATATTTTTGAACATCATAGCAGTTTTTATCAGCCCTGTGTAAGCTTCAATCACAAAACCTTCTTTACCATCCTTGATTGGAGGAATGATGAGCCTGTATTGCATGGCACTGTAATTTCCAGTGTCTTTATCATCAGCCTAATAGGGAACAAGAAAACAAATAGAGGCAAATCAAGCAAACACACAGGAAAAGAATCATTAACCTCGTACTTTAAATAAGGTTGCACATTGGTCCAGCAAATTTCTTCCACTCTGATTTAAAATAGTAGATCCCAGTGAACAGATATCACTGTTACTGGAAATGGTTCATTAAACTTCTCAGCATAAGAGTTTTGCTTTTCCAGCAAAAGAATAAAAATATCAATGGATTTGCATGTCTGCAATGAACTGAACATGTAAGGACAGTATAATTCTGAAAAAGCCCCACCACCAAATTATTCTTGACAGTTCCACATCAAAGAACAGATCTCCAGCAATGCACTCACTAACTTAAACAACTTGAATATACTCCCTATTTTCAGTGATACTCTGCTCTGCCCGTTCACTGACTGAGAAGGTAGGTTTTTGGAGTCATATAATCCATTTCCAAGTTTTAATAAAAGGACTCAGTGGCACTGCCCAATGGAGCTATGTACAGACCGAGCTGCCCTAGCATTCTCCTCTTGCTGAACTGCAACAGAATTAGGACACAGTCCTGGTGTTAATGAAGCAGCTCTGGGAGTTATGTTGGTTCACCCCGCTTGTGCCTGACAACCTTGTGTAGCTCCACTGTGGCCTCTCTAGACCTACTCCTGTGCAGATATCTGCTCCTTTTCAAAAGGCCATGCCCCTATTCAGATGGGAGTGTTTTTGAGGACCCTATTAACGCGTGCGTGTGCTCTGCCCAGGAAAGGATTAGTGAGATGGTCGCTAATTACTGCATGAATATTTGCCCACTTATTAGACTGGGGCACTGTCTCAGCATCTGGGACACTTCAGCAGCTATTAGCAGTCTTTTATTAAAATATTAGCCTGTGGCTTAAGAAGTTGTTTCGGAAAGAAACCTCTTAAATTCAGAAAGCTGCAGGTTTTTGTGTAAAATCCATCCTTCACCATGAGTTAGACACAATAGTCACAACCCAGTCAGGGTTTATGGCAGCATGAAAAGCTGTTTACCGCGTTGTGCCACTGTTGTCTAAGAAAGTATTATCCTTGCAAAGTCATTAATCCTTCAATAGATGGCCATTAATCATCATTAATTGTTTCCTCACCACCACAGAACAAGAAGCTAGAAGGGAGAAGGCAGAAGCTTTTACTCACTCATATTTTGTCCTTATTTTTTGATAGTTTTCTGGGAATAGCGATAAGGAGATGTAACAAATAAATCTGTGCAGAGCAGTGATTGCATTGCGCACCATCAAGAGATAAATGAACCGGATGAATGATTTGAGTACTCAGAGCTATATGCGGTTTCCATGCTACTGCAACTGCTACCCAACCAGAAGGAATAGATATGAGTACACAGCACTTTAGTGGTAATAACTGGGTTGGTTTAGCTAAAGGTAGAAAATGCTTCAAGTCACCCAAAAGATGAGCTCCCACAATGACACTGAGATAGAACTGCCCTTGCTTCCTTTAAAAATGTTTTACTTTCCTCTAAATTGATGAAGTTTTATCTGACTTGGCTGCAAGAAGCATGAAAATGTGTTAAAATGCTTATGTCCTCCAGTTCTACAGCGTTTATTGAGGCTTTCAAAACAATGATTCTTATCTCTTGGGTGATCTCAAATATCCTTTATTAGTACTTTAGAAAAGATGAGGGAAACCAAAAGCTTTCTGAAAGGTACCCCATTCTGTCAGTAAAACAGCAAAGGTATCAAGAGAACTTTGACAGAGCATTGCTGCTATCCAGCTGGCAGGGGTAAAAACAACCCCAAAACATCATGAAGCCAGCAGATGGGAGCTTGACAGGTAGATGCTCAGGGCTAGGCTAATTTCTGGCTTTACTTTTAAAATTTAAATTGTTGATAGCAGCCTTACAGCTACAGGTTCGGGTTCTTATGGGGATTTTAACTGCCCAGATATTTGCTGGAAGACCTGCTTGGCCAGCCACCCACAGTCTGCTCTAGTGAGACCGCACTTGAAGTCTTGTGTCCAGTTCTGGGCTCTCCACTTCAAGGGAGACAGGGAACCACTGGAGGGAGTCCAATGGAGATTAGGGGGATTTGAGCATCTCCCCTATGAAGAAAGCTTGAGAGAACAGGGGCTATTTAGTCTGGAGAAGAGAAGGCTGGGAGGGTTATCATTCATGTTTGTAAATATCTGAGAGGTGGGTGTCAAGAGAAAGGGGCCAGTCTCTTTTCTGTGGGGCACAGTAATAGGACAAAGAATAACAGGGATAAACTTTAACATAGAAAGTTCCACCTGAACATGAGGAGAAAGTTCTTCACTGTGAGGGTGACGAAGAACAGCCTGCCCAGAGAGGTTGTAGAGTCTCCTCCTGCGGAGACTTTTAAAACCCACATGGATATTCCTGTGTAACCTGATCTAGGGGATCATGCTGTGGCAGGGGGGTTGAAGTGGATGATCTTTGAGCTCCCTTCCAACCCCTAACTTTCTGTGATTCTATGATTCATACCTAACTAGTTAATGCATGCGTGCATCTAAGGCCAAGCTAGTACAGCTCATACAACATAGTTTGTTTCAAAGCCATGAATAACACAGAAAAGACCACTAGCTTATCCACTTTCTACTCTGCATGATGGTAATGGAGCTGGGGTGGGGAAAAAGTTCCAGTAACTTCACAAAAGCCTGTGTTTTGGCACATGAGGCACCTAGCAGCAAACATAAGAGCAGTATCTGACCTAGTTCCTTTGGGGTAGCAAGACAGGACTGACAGTGTGCACCCAGCCAATTGGCAAAGGCTCTGTGGAGGTGCCCTGTGAGAGGAACATGACAACCTTTCAATAAAAAGCCAATTTCATTGTTAAAATGAATTTAATACATTATTTGAGCTGGGCCATACACTTACCATTTTTTAATATTAGCAAATTATATCTCAACACATAGAGATTACTTTTACTGGTAGTTTCAGTAACAACAGAAATCAATTTCACCTTCAGTGTTTCATGCATATATCTGTATGTAACTAAGGACAAGCACAATTTAGATCCAAATTAGTGTGTCAATACCAGAGGCATAGGCATTAAATAAAATCAGCCTTTCTGAGCAAGTGTCATGACACTAATCCAGTTGCTTAGATAATACTGTGGGATGTCTCACAGTTAAGTTTAATATAAAAAACCCTAGTGAAAAGGCATTTTGCAATTTTAAGCCTCTAAAATTCTGAAGATCAGACACCCAAAGCTGATAGACTACAAGTTAATTTTCAGAAGTTCTGAGAGGTGCTACACAGAAATCCACGGAGCTTCATTATCATTACAGTTCACAAAATCACACAGAATCACAGCATTACTGAGGTTGGAGAAGCCTTCTGAGCTCATCAAGCCCAGCCCATGACCTAACATCAGCACACCACTCAAACTAGGGCACTAAGGACCACAGCCAGTCACCCCTTAAACACCTCCAGAGGTGGGGACTTCACCAGTTCCCTGTGTAGATCTGCACCTCCTGGGCTCTGCTTCTCAAACCTCTTCTTCTTCCCAGACCTCTTCTCACCAAATGCTCAGCTGTGAGATGTCTGGACAACGTAATGGCTAGGTGCTGTGTGAGGCACACTTAGGGCCACAGCCAGTGTGTCCTTAAACACTTTCAGGGATGAGGACTCCACCACTGCGTGGGCAGTCCACTGCAGTGTCTGATCACTCTTTCCATGCGGAAGGGCTTCCTGACATGCAACCTAACCTTCCCCTGGCAGCTTCAGGCCCTCCCCTCTTGTCCTGGCGCTAGCTGCCTGGGAGAAAAGCCTGACTCCCACCTGACTACAACCTCACCAGCCTCATTGGTCTTCTGCACCTGGCCCAGCACCAGATCACTTCAAGATCTTTCTTGAAGTGAGGGGCTCAGTGAGTTCATACTACTTCTACCTCAGAAATGATCTATGTGCAGATGAGCAAAGCCAGGTGCAAAACAGCCTCTGAACTAAAAAAAAAAAAATAAATAGATTACAGTGTAAAATCTTAACTTTGTTGTTTTCATTTCCCATCTCTTCTTTCACCGCTCTCACCAAAACTAATGACACAGAACTCGCAGTGTTCAGCTTTGCAGAACCACCAGAGAGAGCTTGTGAGCTGCTGACCTGAGCGTACCAACTCTTTCATTCCAGAGTAGGGGCGTTTGGTATTCCTGCAATTTGTCCTGAAGGTAAATATTTTTGACACTTCATTAGGAGGAGATATATGATATCTCAAGAGTTGCATTATGACTGTCAAAGAAGAGAAAGAGTTGTGCTTAATCTTAATATTACCACACTACATCTTTGTTATTTGCAAGAAATACAGATGTCTCTTAAATACTGCTCTGATGGAGTACTGATAAATATGCATGATCTTTAGGAATTGCCACATTCACCCTTCCTGTAACTAAGCGTAACCGTGCCCACACAAATGGAGTCTCGTTGGCATCACTGTACAGCATTCAGCATCCTCTATCATGGGCGAAGCAGTGCAGCTTCTGGGGTTCTCCTCAACCCATCAGCAAACTATACCAGCTGCTATCACCTGAAATAATCTGCTCTAGGTCCTCACATGGAGGGATTTTACTGCAAAAGCAGTAGCAATTATTTGTTATAACACTATTTTTTATAACTTTTTTTTTTATAACATTGTAGACCAGTACACCAAGCACCCCTGGTGACTCCATCTCCTACACAAGGGCCAGCATAACTTGCAGCTAGTCATCAGGAGAGGTAAAGTTCCTGCTGCTGCTCCTGCTGGGTTTGCTCTCAGAGAGGCAATGTACAACCAGACCAGAACTGCAGTGGGATGAAGGAGACAGCTGCTCTGCTTCCAACTATAAGTTCTTTTAACATTCCAGTTGCCTTAAACCAGAGAGAAAGCAGAAGGGTCCTTTCTGTTTAATTTGGTTTTAACCTTTAGGAGTACAGAGGGATAAAAGTGGATGGAAATGGTTAGGACTCACTAGAGCTGAGTTAAGCTGCACGTCTGTAAGATATATGAAAATAGAAGAGCTGAAAATTAGGATCCCTTTAGTACTGCCTCTGCAACCATTTACAGAGTGTCCTAGTGCTATGTTTTTTTCTGGTGAAACTGGTGTGACTAATTCATGCAAGAGCTGAAGTGCATGTGAGCGCATCAGCCAGACGCTGATTCACTGGCTTTTTTTTTTTTAAAGAAATTCCTCTTCCGCAAACATTTTCAGGACAAAAATACAAAAATCAACTGGGGAGTAATCCAGAAAAAATCCTCTAATTTTCTTTACTAGAATTAGGACCTTTGCATTTCAATGCAGGTCAATAAACAAAACTGGGGAGATTAACGCTGTAGAAGAAAATGTGTTAAAAATAAGGGCTAATAACACACCGTTATAGTGAAAAGGCAATTCCTGCAAGTAATTTCCCTAAAGACTGTGTTGATTTGGGAGTTGTTTTTATAGAGCAGATTGAAAATATCAGCTAAAGGATGTCTGGCTCTAATTATGAGGGAAAACCAGAGCTATATGAAAACACCAGTGGGAAAGCAATATAACTAACTCTGATATAACACAATGCAATCCGCATCTCAAATGGTGGAATGAGTAATTACGAATCTGATATCCGGTTTTAATTAACATATTCAGAACAAAAAGACAAAAAGGCCTTTAATAATGGAAATAGGCTCTTGTATATGTTGAAAATTCTGGAGCAAAAAGAGAACTGCAGAAAAGGGGAAAACATAAAATTGGTTATTATAGCACCAAGCTCCATCAGGACTGTCCAACACCTAAAGCCTTTTTCTCAGCACCACCAGAATTGTAATTTCAGTCATTGCAGACTGCTGTCCCAGCACAACAGTTGCAGAGTGAAAAGGAAAATCAGACTGCATCAAAAGAGAGGGGATTCTGCCTCTGTACTGTGACCTGATGATATCATCTGGAGTCTTGTGTCCAGTTCTGGAGCCCTCAATACAGGAAGGATAGGGACCTGATGAAGCAGGTCCAGAGGAGGCCACAAAAATGATCAGGGGGCTGGAGCCCCTCCGCTACTAGGATAGACTGAGGGAGCTGGGGTTGTTCAGCCTCAAGAAGAGAAGGCTTCACAGAGGACCTGCTGGTGACCTTCCAGTCCCTGAAGGGAGCTACAAGAAGGCTGCAGAGGGACTGTTTACAAAGGCCTGCAGTGACAGGATGAGGGGCAATGGTTTCACATTAGAGTAGGGCAGATTGAAATGGACTGTTAGGAAGAAGTTGCTTAGCAGGAGGGTGGCTGAACACCACCACAGGCTGCCCAGGAGGGAGTTGAGGCCCCATCCCTGGAGATATTTAAGATGAGGCTGGACAAGGCTCTGGACAACCTGATCTAGTTGAGGATGTCCCTGATAACTGCAGTGAGGTTGGACTAGATGGCTTTTGAAGGTCCCTTTCACCTGGGGCAGTCTATGATTCTGTGATTCAAATAAGAAGCAACTGATATGTACTGAAGCTGTCCTGTGACCACAGCTTCTCACTGCCATTTGGTGTTACATAGAGTCATCAACCTGGACTCAAGAGATCTCATCTGAGCAGTGAGTATCTTTAGGGGACATTAGTAGGCTCAAAGAGAGAGTCTGCAGATTTGAGATGCTATTATCAGCCTCAGCTCTCATTTCAACAGTAATGATATATAACACAGCTCCACATTTCCCATCAAGCTGTTAGCAATATGGTCTCTACAATGCAAAGACAAAAGCCTTGGTTAAAACATGCCAATATATTATTTTTCTTTTTTTTCCTTGAGAGACATTATAACTTTATTAGCTTTCAGAGGGCACTAGTCTTAAAACACTCATATTCATATAGAATAATTCATGTGGCACAGCATTAAGCACATTTATTCTAATTAGAATTGGCTTTTTGATAACAATTTGTGCTATTCTTCTGAGCTCAAGCTTCCTTTTTGACTACTTCTAATAATTTTTCTAAGAATCTAGAGCAAGACAACATATTATTACAAAGAGATTTTATATTCAAATGAATATATTTAAGAGAACAGTTATCACAGTCAGTAAAATTGCTGCACCTCTATAGAGCTGGGAGAAGCAATCCACAGTATTTGCCGTATTCACATATTTAAGTGTTTGATGATGAGGGAAGTGCTTATTCAATACTTTATTGGCCTATTAGACTCCAAATCCATTTGCATGTCAGATTATCTACTCACTACTAGTTTTCTTCCCTCTCTGCATTTGTTTTGTGGTTGGCCCATGTCAGTTAGAATTACAGAATAATTTATGTTGGAAAAGGCCTTTGAGATCATTAAGTCCAATCAATAACCCAACTCTATCAAGTTCTCCACTAGACTAGACCTCTAAGCGCCACATTTAAGTGATCTTTATCACACATCCAAGGATGGGGGCTCAACCCTCTCCTCGGGCAGCCTGTTCCAGCTCTTTCAGCCAAAAAAAAATTTCTCAGTGTCCAGCCCAAACCTCCCCTACTGCAGCTTGAGGCCCTTCCACCCATTCCATCACTAATTACTTGTGAGAAGAGACCAGCACCTACCTCTCTACAAGGTCCCTTCAGGTAGCTGTAAAGTGTGATAAGGTCTCCCCTCAGCCTCCTCTTCCTCACGCTAAACAGCCCCAGCTCCCTCAGCCACTCCTCAATAGACTTGTTGTCTACGTCCTTTATCAGCTTTGTTCCCTTCTTTGCATCACTCCAGCACCTCAATGTCTTCCTTGAAGTGAGGTGCACAAAACTGACCCAGTACTCAAGGTGTGGCCTCATCAGTACCCAGTACAGGGAGATAATCACCTCCCTCCTCCTGCTGGCCGTACTGTTTCTGATACAAGCCAGGATGCCAGACAGCTCTCTAGCCACTCTCCCTAAGCCTGTAGCACTGCAGGGGGTTATTGTGGCCAAAGTACAGTACCCAGCACTTGGCCTGGTTGAAGTGCAGACCATTGAACTCAGCCCATCAATCCAGTCTTTCCAAGTTTCTTTGCAGAGCCTCCCTACCCTCAAGCAGATCAAAACTCCCATCCAACTTAGTGTCATTTGGAAATCTACTGATGGTGCACCCTATTTCCTCATCAAGATGGTTGACAAAGATGTTAAACAGGAGTGGCCCTAACACTGAACCATGAAGGACACCACTTGTGACTGGCTGCCAGCTGGATTTAACTCCACTGACCACCATGGGCCTGGCTGTCTAACCAATGCTTTACTTAGCATAGTGTCTGTGCAGCCCAGCCAAATGGCTTCTTCCTCCCAGTGTTACTCAGTTGGCTGTAGAATTAGAGTGCTTTACAAAGTATTTTTCAAGAGGAGAAAACTCTGCTTTGATGGGAGGGATAAAATTCAATTCCATTCAAACCACAGACAATGATTTAAGCAACTGAAGTTAAACTTCGAGGTGCTGGAACGAGTCCAAAGAAGAGCAACTCGATTGATTAAGGGGCTGGAAGATAAGCCCTACGAGGAGAGGCTGAGGGAGCTGGGTTTGTTTAGTCTGGGAAAGAGGAGGCTTAGGGGTGATCTTATTGCTTTTTATATCTGAGGGGTGGTTGTAGTCAGACAGGGGTTGGTCTTTTCTCCCTGGCCACTGGAGACAAGACAAGAGGTCATAGTCTTAAGCTCCATCAAGGGAGGTTTAGACACGACATTAGGAAAAGATTTTTCACTGAAAGAGTGATCCGGTTTTGGAATGGGCTGCCCACGGAAGTGGTTGAGTCACCATCCCTGGAGGTGTTCAAGGTTAGGCTGGATGAGGTTCTGAGTGGCATAATCTAGATGTTAGATGTTAGGATTATTGGGTTTTTTTGGATTTAGGTTGGACTGGATGATCTTTAAGGTCTTTTCCAACCTTATCATTACTGTGATACTGTGAAATGCTCAGTAATGTATCTGTGATTTACTCATCTAAAATGTCTTTACATTCAGTCCTGCTAAAGAGAAAGTAATTGTGTTGGGTCTGATTTATATCCAAAAGCTACAATTTTTGTATAGGACCATCAAGCTTGTTGACTTATTCTTGTACTTACCCAAAAATGAGCCATCCAGTAATAATAATAAAGAAATAAAATAATAATAAGAAAATAATAAAAATAATAAAGTAATAGAAAAACAGAGACGTGGTTGAGAGCAACTTATAAATGCCAAAAGGAGCCTGAACAGATCTACCCACAGCTTAAGAGCGTGTCAGCAGGACACTCACAATTCAGTGAAAAGTTTGAGCAGAAACTACCCTGAACACTCCTGCTTTTCCCCTGGGTCACCGTGGATCCTGGAGGGATAAAGATCATCTGAAGTTGAGGATCTGAGCATAAACAGTTGATCTGTTAATCCCATCCTGCAGTATAAGCACCTTTTGGGTATTAAGACTCAGACTACACAATTTTTTTTTAACCTCCTTCGTATCTATACTGGTAACCACTAGCACTTGTATCCCACTTCTCTCAGCTCTTTTCTGTATCTTACTTCACAGAAAGGAAAAATTATATGAGTTTACACTGCTGCTAAATGATGACTGCTGGAAAGTGCCTGCCACTGTGATTATGATGCTCCACTAATTTAATTATAGCAATAACAAATAAAAGCGACTATACCCTGTCAATCACATCTAAGCTCAAGAGCCATGTTAATATCTAAATACCAGCTATTCTGATCACTGAAGCCAACCCACTGATCTTTTCCTATGATTATCCCATCAACAAAGCCAACCTGTTTGCATGGGCTTGCTCCAACCTCTGTTTAGACAACAAAAGCTGGGGTAGTGACAGGGGTACTGGTCACTTCTTCAAAATCACCAGTTATTGGATGAGGGGAAATGGCCTTAAGTTGTGTCAGGAGGTTTAGATTGGAATCTTTAGAAGGAATTCTTTACTGAGAGAGTGGCTGGGCACTGGAACAGGCTGCCCAGGGAGGAGGTGGAAAGAAAACCCTAGAAGATCTAGCACTTCAGGACATGGTCTAGGGGTCAGGGAGATGTCAGGGTAAAGGTTGGACCTCATGATGCTGGAGGTCCTTTCCAGTCACGAAGATTTCATGATTCTATGATTAAAAAGTACTGTGTGAAAACAGCACTATGGTGCCTGAGAAGACCTACTGAACTGTAAAAGGGTCCCAGAGTTTCAGCAGACTGAGCTCTTGACCTCCCTCCACTCAACCTCAGCTGTAAACAGGAGGCTAAACAATAAAATGTGCTGAAAGTAATGAATTGATCATACACAGTACCAAAAGAACCAGTCTCTGAACATTATTTTAGTGAGGTTTCTGGGTGATCTGGGGGTTCCCTGAACAAGAAAGCTTGGGGGAGCACGGAGGCAGCCGCTCAGATTGGGTACTCCCGTGGGAGAAGCCGGGCAAAAACCACGGGGAGTGTGGAGCTGGAGCCTTTAAGGGAGGTGAAACCAGAAGTCGTGCTCAGACCGCACACTCCAGTGAGAGCACTAGCTGCTTTAGCCGTTTTAGCCGCATTAGCTGCCGGGGGTTGGGTGGGGTGGAAATGTTAACAACACGGCAGAGGAAGACCACGCTTTGGTCTCAACTGCACATGGATGTGGGAACCCAAACAGATGTCACCCAACAAGATGAGGCTGTGGATGTGACAGGTTACTGGAGACTCGCTCCTGAAAGGGACTGAGGGCCCAATATGCAGAGCTGACCCTCATCAGGGGAAGTCTGCAGTTTACCCGGAGCCCGAATCAGGGACATCACTAGTAGTATGAACAGGGTTGAACACTAGAATGGGTTGCCTAGTGATATTCATTCAGGACTCTCCATCCCTGGATATATTCAAGAGGAGGCTGGACAAGGCTCTGGGCAATCTGCTCTAGTTGAGGATACCCCTGCTCACTGCAGGAGAGTTGGACTAGATGACCTTTGGAGGTCCCTTCCAACTTCGGCCATTTTGTGATTCTATGAAACAGACCCTTTCAACAAGCCTTCTGGGCTTATGGCTTTTTCCATTTAACAGTGTGTGTCTTACACCTCTTCTCATCGTAACTCCTCACCTACATCTGCCCTTTACTCAGGATTGCTACTTTTTTCTAACTACTCAATGTTCTTCTAAGAATTCTGTAAGAGAAGTTACACTGTCATTGTTCTTTCGAGTTATCTTCCCTGACCAGGTTCCTCAAACATCCCTGCAGGGTAGGCACAGGTATTCCCAGCAGGGACTGTTCCTGCGGAACAGCAACCTTTGCTAAGCCAGAAACACACTGGGGCAAAACAGTATTAAGGATCCTTCACATTTTTACAGTTGGAGACCAGTAAGCACAAGTCCTGCCTCAGCACCATCCCAGGGCAGCCTACAATGTGAAAACCCTGAGCAGCCCCTTTCAGTAGATCTTGTCCCTACCTGCTATGGTTTCAGATGCAAGGTGCCTGCAGAGGAAGCTGGGAAGAAGAGAAGTAAGGCAGATTTGTACACTATAATGTCCTTTTCCCAAGTAGTCTTCAAAAGTTTCCCAGCTGTTTACGTGTGACTGCTGCATGTGTTTCTAGAAAAGACCAATATAGATACTGTGGGGGCAAAATTTTGCCTAAGATAAGCCCTGTAAAAAAACCTAAGAGAAACAAATACTCTGGACTAGTTCACAAACCACAAATATAGCCTACAGAGGTTTCTATCCAATAGTTACTGCTTTCCTGCCATTTCTGGGCTGACTTTGGGAAGGACTACCTTTAAATAAAAAAACAACAGACAACTTGAATAAGCTGTGATATTCTCAAGTTCATTCCTGCTGCTCAAGAGGTCAAAGTCAAACTCTTAGCAGGCTGTATTTCTGTACACTTTTATACACAAGCAAAAATCAGCACCTTCAAAGCAATTCCACTTACATGGTGAAAAAAAAAAAGATGCAGGAAGATGGCTGAGGTGACCAAATAAAGGCAGAGGAAACAAGCTGACTTTGAGAGCCCTAGCAAACCAAGCTGTCTCTAGCAGAGAAAAAAGCACAAAAAGTACTGTGTAGAAAAAAAAAAAAAAGCTTTATTCTAAGCTACTTTTATGTCTCATGCTAATGACTTCTTTTCTAGGATTATCTTTTCTGCATTATCTTTTCTTGAATTTTCTTTCTCTATTTTTAAAAAAAATCTACCTCTACAGATAGACAATTTCCCTCACAACTGTGCCACAGTGCTGTCACTTCCCAATCGATCAGAGAAGGGAGTGACTCAGGTTCAATGACGCGACAGTACTTTGCTGACCTGAAACAGAAGCTGTTTCTTCCTTTTTCACTAGTGAAAACTAGTGTAAGCTTAAAAGATATTCACACATTTGAAAAGTAACATGAAAAAGCAGCACATACAATTCAACAGAAATAATCACAAATAACTCATCTTTGAAGCTCAAAATCATCCTTGTGTCAGTAACTGCTGGAATACTGAAACAGTGTATAAATGAAAACCATTACACACCATAACATTCACACTTACAGACTGATTATTACCCATTCCGAGCTCACTATAGTTGTTGAGAAGAAGAAATCAACTGAAAATTACCACCAGCGTCTGAGAAGCTCAAATAAATTTAGAAGAAAACTGTATTGCAACCTTCTGTAAAAGATCAAACCTATGAATAAGTATTTTCTCCCTGCAAGTGGATGTTATTTAACAAAAAAATCACTCTTACCTTAACTTTTAGCACAGAAGAAAACATTTTAGCATCTTCAGACACACCTCCAATGTACATTTTTTTGGTAAAGACTGGCGCATGGTCATTTTCATCCTTCACTTCAATAAATACCTTGGCAGTGTTACCTAAAATAGTGCATGAAAAAATATACAGAGAATGTTTTGCAACAAATCTTCAACATCCACTGGAGTTTATGCCTTCACAGCCCAAATAGGTAAAATATGTGTATGGATAATACTGTCAAAAGAAATACATTAGAAATGGAAAAAAGGGAAAAAAGTTAAGACGTTGAAGGAAACCAAGACATCTCATGCATTATTTCTTTTAATCAACTTTTATTGTTTCTGACTAAGTACTAATTTAACTCAGAGCTCAAGTTTGTGCTTTTACAGAGAACAGTTCCTGTTACTTGCACACCTGCACTTTGCTGTAAGTGCTATCTGAATTTGCCTTCACGAAAAGAGCTGCCATGGCTTTCTTTAGAAATCAAGCTATTTGGGAAAATATAAGGAAAGACCTATAATTCATTTTTCAAATAAATAGAAAAGCACCAGGCAGAATATTGCTCTTTGGTTACACAAACTTCAGTCATACTAAATCCTCAAGAGGTATAGAGATAATGAAGAGGAGATCTATGCCAGTAGTTAAGTTGCAAACAGCCACTTGCTTTTTCCATTTCATGTGCAGCCTGCTTCCTGTATTTTAGTTATTAGTAATGAAAATACTTACTGGGTGACTGCCATGGTGTCTTCAAGCTGGCAAATGGCCACACAATGGTGCTGGCTCAGCCACTTCAGTCCTTAATGAACTGACTGTGTTGACAGAACACATGCCTCAGCAAACCTGGCCTAGCCCATGGAACTTCATGAAGAATTCTTTCCCCCTAGAGGTTCAACACAGCTTCAAGCAAAATACCATTGTTAATCTGTGCTTTGCTAAACACTTACTGATCTGCCCCACTGAACAATAAACATCTGTCTCCTTCTGGAAGGGACATATCTAGCAATGAACTACGGATGTGGTGCAGAAAAGATTCAACCAAACAACCATCTGTTTGTCTCTATCAGGATTATACAACCCATAAAGATTGCTGGAAATGATGATCTCCAGTTCATTAAGACCACATTTACAAGTGATAAATAGCCTAATTTCAGAGCTGGAGTTCCCAGCTTGTTTCAGTGCCAGGGTAATTCAGGTGCCTTGTTGATCCAAGTAAGCAACAAAAAGCAATTCCACTTACAAAGAGCTTAGCAGCTCTTATTTTAAGAGTCAAAAGAATTAAAACCCAGACTGTTGCTTAGGCCACCACAATAACCATGCAGCAGCAAGAGCACTGGTCTCTGGAGGTTTGTGGGTGATTTTGGGGTTCCCTAAACGAGAAAGCTTGGGGGAGCACGGGTAGAAGAATAGTTCTGTCTCTTCTATAATGTTCTTGGTTTTCTAATCGCAAAATAAACTGTTAGCAATTATAAAACAAAAAGAGATAAAACGAGTTTTGTCATCAAAATTCTGTAGCAGCTCCATGTGTGTCCACAGAAGGGCAATGACACTGGTGAAGGGCCTGGAGGACAAGTCTGATGAGGAGTGCCTGAGGGAACTGGGGGTGTTTAGTCTGGAGAAAAGGATGCTGAGGGGAGACTTTCTTGCTCTTTACAACTGTCTGAAAGGAGCCTGTAGAGCGGTAGGGGTTGATCTCTTCTCCCAAGTCACCAGCAACAGAAGAGGAAATGGCCTCAAGTTGTGCCAGAGGAGGTTTAGATGGGACATCAGAAAAAATCTTCCCTGACAGAGTGGTCAGGGGTTGGAACAGGCTGCCCAGGGAGGGGGTGGAGTCGCTATCCCTGGAAGTGTCAAAAAAACAGCTCCACATCCATTCTGAACTAAGGGGCTCAGAACTGGACACAATACTCCAGATTTGGTCTCACCAGGGCAGAGTAGAGGGGGAGAAGAACCTCTCTTGATCTGCTAACCACCCCCGCTTCCGATCTACCCAACCTGGGGTTGTTCTTGCCCAGATGAAAGACTCTACACTTATCCTTGTTATACTTCATTGAATTTCTCCCTGTCCAGCTCTCCAGCCTGTCCAGGTCTTGCTGAATGGCAACAGAGTCTGCTGGAATGTTAGCAACACCACCAACCTTTATGTCATCAGCAAACTTGCTGACAGTGAACCCTAATCCTTTGTCGAAGTCCTTAATGAATAGATTGAACAGGGCTGGTCCCAGTACTGACCCCTGGGGCACTCCACTACATACAGGCCTCCAGCCAGACTCTGACCCATTGACCACTAATCTCTGGCTTCAATCCTACAGCCAGTTCACAATCCACCTAACTACCTGATCATCCAGTCCACACTGCCACAGCTTGGCTGCGAGGATGCCAAGGTAGACCACATCCACTGCTCTGCCATCATCCATCCACCTGGTTATGGCCTCATAAAAGGCTATCAGGTTGATCAAGCATGACTTTCCCTTGGTGAAGCCATGCTTACACTCCCTAATGACCCTCTGTTGCCTGGAGACAGCCTCTAGAACAAATTGTTCCATCACCTTTCCTGGGATGGAGGTGAGGCTGACCAGTCTATAGTTTTCTGGGTTCTTTTTGATGACTGGAGTGTCATTTGCTCTCCTGCAGTCCCTAGACACCTCTCATGATCCTCTGGCCTCACTCTCAACAACTGATTGAGCGAGAAGCTGTTAACTTGAGTAAGTTTTGAAGAAGACAAACCTTTCATGTGGCACTATGCCGACTGGTAACACCTTTGTCTAGCAGGTTTGATTTTGAAACACTCTGTTTGCACCCATGTCTGCTTGCAGACAGGCACCGAACACCCTGAAGGCTACAAGGCTTGAGCAGTCATGGAGGATGAGGGAAGGTCCGCACAGAAGGAAGTGGTAAGTTAAGAGAGCAAGTGACAACTGCTTCTGACAGCAGTTCAGTGAGCAGAGCTGAAAGGGTCATAATGCAGAGTTGGAGAAAGAAAAGACGTTTCTTTCAGATGCTGGAAACTGTGAACACTAGGAAACATGAGACTGAATCCTCCATGTCTGTACTCACAGCAATTTGGATGGCCTTTTTATCCATAGGGTTCAAAACCAAAGATATTCTGTCTCTTCTAAATACACCTTTCTCTTCAGATCAAAGTGGGAAGCCTTGGTGTGTCCCTCTACGGTGCATGTTGCATCTGTCTGGAACAGGGATCAGATGCCCAGTAATGCTTTGATTATGAAAACTAGGATTATGTTTGCCTTGGTAGAAAACTGCTCTCTCCATCTCTTCAAATCTGTGCCACTACATCATTTTTTCTGACTGCTTTTAGGCACTTTTTCTCTTTGCTGCCACTCCCTGCCACAACAAGGTTATTGCTCTGACAGTGTGTTATGCTTGAATCTGTCAGTTTGATCTGTGTGTTTTCTGCAGAAAAGATTAAAGTTTGGGTTTAAAAAGTTGCAAAGGAAAGTGGCAGCCTCCACCAAACACCCGATGTCTTCCTCCTTGGTGACCTCTGCTTTCTTCTTCACTTCTCTCTAGCTTGGACTGCTGGGAGCTGCATTGCTGCCACTGAGAGAAAATGTTATCACTTCTGAAAATATTATCACTCCTGAGAGTGTTATCAGCCCTCAAATTGAAGAAAATTTATGGTGAGTGGGAAGATTCACCTGGACCTGGACAGGCTTGGAGAATTCTGAACCTCAAGGTTTAATGAGGATCAAGACTGAATATGAGAAGGAACTTCTTCACAGTGAGGGTGACAGAGCACTGGAATGTGCTGCCCAGGGAGGTCGTGGAGTGTCCTTGTCTGGAGATATTTAAAACCTGCCTGGACATGTTCCTGCTTGACTGATTTAGGTGATCCTGCTCTTCCAGGGGGATTGGATTGGATAATCTTTCAAGGTCCCTTCCAATCCCTAATGTTCTGTGATTCTGTGTGATTCTGTGAAATTGGGACAACCACCGTTACTTGAGAAAGAAGCTACAATGAAGATGTTTCAGACATTTTCTATGTCAGTACAGAGTATGTGACAAAACTCCCTACGTCTGTGTCTATTTGTTGTGGGGTTGGTTTTTCTGATGTGTGGTGGGGGGAGTGAACTTAAATGTCTTCAGAACTTTCTTGTCCAAATGGAGTCAGTTGTTTCACTGACTGCAGATTTGTCAGTGGGTTGGTTAAACCCTCCTTTTGTGTCTGATGCTTTAGGTGTGAGCTTGTGGTTGAAATTGAGCTGGGGCCTCAAAACCATAATGTCAGTTGTGACCCAGATGGGACTTGTGGGGATCCAGATAAGGACCCACAACACTAATACACACTACTACAGCTACACACCGTGTTTCCCCAGATATTGAAGAGTAGCTATGAAGAGATATATAGACACTGATATCACAGAATCACAAAACGTTAGGGGTTGGAAGGGACCTCTGAAGATCATAGAGTCCAATCCCCCTGCCAGAGCAGGACCAAAACTAGGGCAGATCACTCAGAAATGCATCCAGACAGGGCTGAAAAGGATCTCGTGAAGGAGCCTTCACAATCTATTTGGGGACCTTGTTCCAGGGCTCTGTAACCCTTACAGTAAAGAAGCTCTTCCTCATGTTGAGATGGAGCATCCCGTGCCTGAGCTGGAATCCATTGCCCCTCATCCTATCCCAGGGCAGAAGTGCAAAGAGATTGTCCATGCCTTCTTGACAATGCAGCTGTTCTTTGTGAACAGCTGACAGTGCTAAAATGAAGTAAAATACGGTATTTCTCCTATTCTTGCTCAAGAAGTACTTCTGGTTTACCAAATGATTAATTGTTTGGATACAACACTTCAAGTCTCTAATTCACAGGTCCTTCTGAGAGGTAGGAGCTGCTCACTCTGTGAGAGATTACAGAGCAGTACCTTCCAATCACAGAACACCTCCTGCCACACACAGTTATGTCATATTCCTCTTACATACAGGTTTTGCTTTTTTCCCCTCTTATCCACTGAAGGAGAACTGAAAGCCTCTATTCGGAAAGCAATAATCACAATCCTATTTTGACCTACAGCATAGTGTGATAGACAACCCTAATAAGCAAAGAGCAGACAGAACCCCCCCAATCTGGCTGAGTTTAAATGAACTAGAGAAGTCAGTTAATGCTGAAGGTCTTTCAGAGCTCAGCACCACCAGCTGCTGATTCCTCTAGTCAGAATTCCAACCTTTTAAATTCATTATCATCAGAAAATCTAACTCTTCTTTCATTCAACTGAAGTAAAAACACATCACAACTTCATATTGCAAAGTTTCAAAGAAACTCATTTAACACGTTCAAAGTAAGTGTGTGATTTTGCATGATTTAGCATCTTATTTTAAAATCTTCATTTAGGTCACCAATTTAATGTTCTACTCAAAAGGACACCTCAATTTACTTTCTNAGAAAATTTATGGTGAGTGGGAAGATTCACCTGGAGCTGGACCAGGTGAATAAGTACCTCCTCGTGTACTTATTCAGGTATTACTCTATCAGTTGGCAGTGTCACTGAATGACAAGCTTAGTTACACTGAATGCGCAGTCACCCGCCTTTCCACTATACAGATGAAAATGCAAAGTCTATACTTATATACAATTATCTTCTATACTACTATGCAGTTAAAAACAATTTGGTACCTAGCTTCTGAGTTTTGTAAAACTCAGCACTGTGTGGCTGAGGAGTTTGTCAGTGCTGTGTTATCCAGCTCCAGAAGGGCTCACAATTGCAGCTCCAGAGGAGGTCACCAACTCGCTGCCAACACATTTCAGAGCACTTCACCATTCAGCACTATCTAACAGCAGATATATACAGATACACAGATCATTAGGGGTTGGAAGGGATCTCCAGAGGCCAGTCTCACTACAACCTCCTTTTAGGTACCTGTAGAGAGCAATAGGTCTCTTTTTAGTCTTCTCGTCTCTAGACTAAATAACCCCAGTTCCCTCAGCCACTTTTCCAGACCTCTCACCAGCCTTGCTGTTCTTCTCTGGCTGTGCTCCAGCCCCTCACTTTCCTTCTTGTACTGTGGTGTAAAAACTGGACCCAGTATTTAGTGCGATCTCATGATTGCAGAGTACAGGGGCACCATCACCTGCCTCCTCCTGCTGGTTACACTGTTCCAGATCCAGACCAGGGTGCTACTGGCCTTCTTGGCCACCTGCGGTTCCCTGCTGGCTCCTGTTCAGTTGGCTGTCAACCAGCACCACCAGGTCCTTCTCCATCAGGCAGCTCTCCAGCCACTCTTCCCCCAGCCTGTAGCTGCTAGGGGTTGTTGTGACTAAAGTGCATGACCCGGCACTTAGCTTTGTTCAACCTCATATAATTGGCCTCAGTCCATTGCTCCAGCCTGTCCCATTCTCTCTGCAGAGCCTTCCTACCCTCAAGCAGATCAACACTCCTGCTTAATTTCATGTCATCTGCAAATTTACTGAGGGTGCATTAAATCCCCTCATTCAAAGTCACCTATTTCCTAAGTGGTTCATCGTTTCAATGTCACCAGAGTCCACAGGGCTGCATTAATTTTGTGTCATCTCACTGCAGTTCACCAATTCAATGCCCTGAGACTCTGAAGTAGGATTTAGCCTGATTAAATCTCATCAAGGAAGGAAAATGTGTTGAGAAAATGGAAATGTAAGAATCAGACAAATGTAAGAATCAAACCTAGAGGTCAAGGAATCTCCATTACAAGGACTAAATGGTTTAGTTAGTAAGATACTTATAAAGCATTTTTAAAACAAGTCTCTCAAACCCTCTAGCTATCCATGCAGGACAGTGCATATTCAAACTCTAATGCCTGCTGTAGACTTGCTATATCCAAACTCAATGGCAAATGCATGCCTTCCATTAAACTAAGCCAAATTCAAACTCTAGTCACTACTAAACTTTAGTCAAGTATCTCTGAATAAAGTAATTCAGCTTTTTGAAACTGCTTCCCAGCTGGAGAACTGCTCTAATGTAGACGATGGGTTGCAAGAATAATACTGAGGCCACTGCTGCCCAAAGACCAGTGTAGGAACCTTCTGACACTCTCATCAGAAGGAGATTTCAGGACTTGAAAAAAGCAGTATGCCCTATGGAAGTCTTACCTCCTCACCGGTATGGTCTGGCCACATTTTACAGAACATAACCTCAGCTGGAATCCTCCCAGACACAAATGAATTCAGTCAACTGGCACAGTTGCCCTCCTTCAATCTTGAAGGTCTTTTCTAACTTTAATGATTCTATGATTCTCCCTGTCTCCAGATACATAATCAGTGGTGGCTGTGACAGCACTCAAAATCTTCCATTACTTCTAATAAAATTAAACTTGTGACCACTGAGTAACCCCTGTGTATTTATTCCACACATGCTAATTCTTTCGTAAGAAGAAATTCCCATGAATTTCAGTTTCTGAACATGTGCTAGTGAGTGGGTAGGATTGGAAAGATTGATGAATGGATTTAAATTGTGCAAAGTCTCAGCCTTCAGTCTGTTGATCAATTGTATGGCATGTTCCCAAATATTTAAGTTCATTAAGTCTAACTTCCTTAAAAATTGTAAAATACTTGTAAGGAAATTTTCTTGAAGTACCAGTTGTACTGCAGGCAGGTCCTACAGCCATAACTTTATACAGAAGGAAAAGACTTGCCCTGCATTTTAGTATCCCGAAAAATCTGAATTTTGAACTCCAATCTGCCAGAAAGCAGAGGAGAAGGACTCTGGAGTTCCAGTGGAAAACAGTTTGCCATGGGACAGCACTGTGCCCTTGTGACCAAGAGGGCCAACAGTATGTTGGGGTGCATTAAGAAAACTGTCCAGCTGGTCTAGGGACGTTCTCCTCCCCCTGTACTCTGCCCTGGTGAGACCTCACCTGCAGTATTGCTTCCAGTTTTGGGTTCCCTACTTCTAGAGGGACAGAAATCTACTGGAGAGAGTCCAACAGAGGACTACAAGGATGATAAAGAGACTGGAACAACTGCTTTATGAGGAAAGACTGAGACACCTGGGGCTGTTTATTCTGAAAATAAGAAGATTAAGAGGGGATCTAATTAATGTGTATAAATACATGAGTCAAGAAGGCAGGGACAACCTCTTTTAATTTCTCCCCTGGGATGGATGAGGGGCAATTGATTCCAGCCTGAGTCCAGGATGTTCCACCTCATCATTTGAGACCCCACCTGCAGTACTGTGTCCAGTTCTGGAGCCCTTATTACAAGAGGGATGTGGACATGCTGGAGCGAGTGTAGAGGAGGGCCACGAGGATGATCAGAGGGCTGGAACACCTCTCCTGTGAGGACAGACTGAGAGATTTGGGGCTGTTCAGTCTGGAGAAGAGGAGGGTCCGGGGTGACCTTACCGTGGTCTTGTAGTATCTGAAGGGGGCCTACAAAAAGGATGGGGAGGGACTTTTTAGGATATGAGGTACCGACAGGACTAAGGGGAATGGAGCAAAGCTGGAGATGGGTAGATTTAGAGTGGATGTGAGGAGGAAGCTCTTCACCATGAGAGTGGTGAGAGCCTGGAATGGGTTGTCCAGGAAGGTGGTGGAGGCCCCATCCTTCGAGGTGTTTAAGGCTGACCAGGCTGGATGAGGCTCTGGCCAGCCTGATCCCGGGTTGGGTGTCCCTGCCCATGGTAAGAGAGTTGGAACTGGATGATCCTGTGGTCCCTTCTAACCCTGACTGACTGTATGACTTGGTCTGGGTGATCCTGCTGTGGCAGGGACACTGGACTGGATGATCTTTCGAGGTCCCTTCCAATCCCTAATGATTCTATGATCATGATGAAGAACTTTACTGTAAGGTTTACAGAGATCTGGAATAGGGTCCCCAGAGAGATTGTGAAGTCTGTATCTCTGGATCATTTTCAGCCCTGTCTGGATGCATTTCTGAGTGATCTGCCCTAGTTTTGGTCCTGCTCTAGCAGGGGGATTGGACTCCATGATCTTCAGAGGTCCCTTCCAACCTCTCACATTCTGTGATTCTGTGAACATATAGACAATATTCTTGAGCACATGCGCCAATCTTGCACTCAAATAAAGTAGAGACAGGTTTCCTAATATTCATTTACTATTATTGTATCTGTCAGAAAAATAATGAGATGACTTATTATAGAAAAGGAACATCAGAACCAGCCTTTTTGGGATCACCTTTGACAATAATGGGATATCACTTTGGCCACCAAGACCAGATTGAGTGAGAAAAGCAAAAAGGCTAATACAGCTCACTTCTTGCAGCAACAAAGAAAAAGGGATCTTTATGCTATGAGTCCTAATTTGGCCCGTGCTGTCTGGCAGCATAATTTACCTTTTATTCAGGGCAGGTGAAAAGGTGACAGTCTAACAGATGAAGGATGGATGGAAATCTCTTTGTCCCTGGCTTATCAAGCAGACCTCCCTGGGAACAGAGGTCAAAACAAAATCCATGACAGTACCATCCCTACAGCATCACTCTGTCAGTGATGCTTTAAAAGATGTTATTAAACTAAAATTGTTCATGTAGTTACAAGGGGAGTTACAAAAACTGTAAGAGTTTTGTATTATTTGCACACCTTAGTGAGTGTCCAAATCCCTTTAATGTTTAGGAACAGGATGGAACTGGCATTTCGTTTATGTTATTTTGCCCCGCCGATCTCCCTGGATAGCTGTATAAAACTGGTTGATACTGGTGGAAGAGGATTAAAAAAGGTCCAGCCACCTGCAACAGATCTAGCCCATGGCTCATACTAGAACAACTCTGAACTGCAGAATGATGACTTGAAATAAACTTACATTCCATTTGAAAGGAAAGCAGGTACCACTGTCATGGCTTTTAAAGGAACAAATGATCAGCTTCTCACTATCGCAGAATCATGGAAGCATAGAACAGTTTTGACTTGAAAAGACCTGCAAGATCATAAAGTCCAACCTTTTCCTAGCCCTATCAGCACCACTAAACTCTGTTCCTCAACACAACGTCTACCCTTCTCTTCAATACCTCCAGGGATGGAGACACAATCCCCTCCCTGGGCAGGTTGTTCCAGTGCCTGACAACCTTTTCAGGAAAGAAATTCCTCTGGTCGTCCAACCTGAACTTCCCTTCGTGCAGCTTCAAGCCATTTCCCCTCATCCCTGCCTCTGCAACCTCCTTTCAAGTAGTTCTAGAGAGCAAGAAGGTCTCCCCTCAATCTCCTCTTCTCCAGGCTAAACAGAATTAAATAAAAACAGACAACAAACACATTCTCTGTCAAACTTACATTAAAATATTTACTGAATACCTTTTGGCACAATTTTGGTTTTTGTTGATTTTTTTTTAACCTTAAACCCAACTGTGGCTTAAATGGGAAGTTATAAGCGATGGGATAGCACTATATGAGGCTGATGACTGAATGCCAGACATCACAGACCTTTCCCTTACAGGAAGAAATATAAAAATAATCAGAAAGACCCTTTAAATTACTTTTATCACAAAATTAAGAAAAATAAAGATGAAATGAGAAGCCTCACCATGAGTCAGAGCCAAAGCAAAACAGTTTATAAATAAACTTTTTTACTTTTAAACAGCCTAGGGATGCTGCAAAGAATCTTTTTTTTTCTGACAGCAGGTTGTTGAATCATAGAATCATAGACTGGCTCAGGGTGGAAGGGCAGCAACACCTCTCACCAGATCAGGTTGCCCAGAGCCTCATCCAACCTGGCCTTTTCATAGGTTTCAAAGGAATAAATGATCAACTAAAGATGATCTAAAGATCTAAAGGGTTGAGCTCAAGACTGATCAGCTCCATGTATGGATGTCCCAGTTTGAGTTAGAACAGAACTAATTCTGTTCAGTGCTTTTACTGTTCAGCTCAGTCTCTTCTAAGTCCCTGCCCTTCCTTAAGGTAACAGGATATTTGTGCAGACAGTGGCTGCTTCTAAAAGTGATGATGTTTGATGATTGGGGTTTGAGGTTTGGAGTGCAGACAGGCTCTTGCCTTGCTCCTGTGCAGACCAAGGTCATTGCTCATCTCATGTGCCACATTGGGGGTGCAGTGAGCAAGAGGCTGCAGCTGCAGGGAGAAGCAGACAGGACAGGAAGTTCTACACTGACCAACAAGGTATTTAATCCCATATAGAGATCACATTTGGCACAAAGCCAAGGGTTCACACAGTCAAGCTCTCTTCTTTGGTGGCTGGCATGTGAGGAGGACTCATGAAGGGTCATGCCTTCAGTCCCAACCCATGCATTCTTGAATCAGGTTCCCAAATCCAGCTCCTGAATCTGGTTACTGTCAGCTGCCAGTTCCAGTCTGGGACTTACCTAGTGTCTGCCCGCAGCATCAATAGTGACAGTGATTTACTTACCATCAGGGCAGTTGGGTTTGATACTTGTTTTGTCTACATTTGTATATATTTCATATTGTCATTTTTATTTTCTATTAAAGCAGTTTGAGTTTCCTTTTCCAATCTTTCTCATTCCCTTGCTCTTCCCCTTTGGGAGGGGAGAAGAGTTAGTTAACAGAAGCCATGTGCCATTCGTCTAATGGCTAACCCTTGATGATGGAAGTAAGCAGAGAGATCCACAAACACAGTCTCTGTTGCCCATGAACCATTATATTTCTGGTAGCAAAACAAGGCAGAGTACAGTTATAAATATCAAAACACCACCTGGAGTGTAGTTAGCAATATCCTACATAAAATAACAATACTTACAGTAGAGACTTAAAATCAAGAATTTACAACTTACTTTTGGAAGGGACACGCAGATTGGATCGCACCACTTGTAAGGAGTCTGCTTGAACTCGGAGCTCGTAACTGTTCACACTTTCATAATCCAGAGGCTTTTTAAGGGAGATCACACCTGTTCTGTTATTGATAGCAAACACATCTGAAATCCAGAAAGAACAGAAACCACTTTCTAAGATGCACAAACCCTTTTTAAATGACTAACTGCTGCTATTGTTGTGATGACACAATTCTCTGACAACACCTTCAGAAAGTTGTTCCTGTGCTTCCCTAAGTTCCCATGTAATTTGTCTATGAAATTGTCTGCAAATGAGCCCAACCGATGATCTGACCTGGTACTGGAATTGTTTCTAAGCACTACTTCTTGAAAGCTTCCAGGACATGCACTAGGTTCAGCACGAGCACCGAGGCTGAGATGTTAGTACTTACCCTCTTCATTTCCTGAAACAATCGAATACACAATTGTCTGGTTCAGGGCAGCTGCTGTGACAACAGTGACTACAGTTCCTTTTGGTGCACTTTCACTCACTGGTGGGGGTCTGCAGAATTGAACAAAAGTATTTGTGTTACTCTGCAGCTGCCTGAACAGCAAATTATTGAAACTTATTCCTCATGTTAGAGGTTTTATCCATCTAATAAAGCCAGAGATCTGTTATTACAGAAAGATATGTTCAAAAGGGACAGTTGTTGGAATACAAATCTAAATATAATTTATTTTTGAATAAAAATTTGAATTTTATTTCACCTCTGCAAATACAAAAACCAGTAAGAAGTCTAATTGGGGTGGCAATATAAAGATATAATTGTTATTCATAGAATCATAGAATCATAGAATCACTACAGATTGGAAGGGACCTCGAAAGATCATCTAGTCCAATCCACCTGCAACAGCAGGATCACCTAGACCAAGTCACACAGGAACACATCCAGGCGGGTCTTGAATATCTCCAGTGAGGGAGACTCCACAACCCCCCTGGACAGCCTGTTCCAGTGCTCCGTCACCCTCACTGTGAAGAAGTTCCTTCTCAGGTTGATGTGGAACCTCCTATGTTCCAGCTTACAACCATTGCCCCTCGTCTTATCACTACATGACACCGAGAAGAGCCCAGCTTCATCCTCCCGACACCCACCCCTCAAATATTTGTAGACATTAATGAGGCCACCCCTCAGTCTCCTCTTCTCCAAGCTAAGGAGACCCAGCTCCCTCAGCCTTTCCTCGTAAGGGAGGTGCTCCACCTCCTTCATCATCTTCATTGCCCTACGCTGAACNTCTTCACTGAGAGAGTCATTGGCCACTGAAATGGCCTGCCCGGGGAGGTGGTGGAGTCGCCATCCCTGGAACTGTTCAAGGCAGGACTGGACATGGCACTTGGTGCCATGGTCTAGCCTTGAGCTCTGTGGTAACAGGTTGGGCTTAAGGATCTATGAGGTCTCTTCCAACCTCACTTCCAACTGTGATACTGTGATACTGTGTGATAGATTTAACAAGGTCAAGTGCCAGGTCCTACACTTTGTTTGCAGCAACCTCCTGCAACATTACAGGCTTGGGGAAGGGTTGTTGGAGAACCGCAGGGTGAAAAAGGACCTGGGGGTGGTGGTTGACAGCTGGCTGAACATGAGCCAGCAGTGTGTCCAGTTGGCCAAGAAGGCCAAAGATATCCTGGCCTGCATCAGAAATAATGTGGCTAGCAGGACTAGAGAGGTAATCATCTCCCTGTCCTCATCACTATGAGGTTTCATCTTGAGTATTGATTTCAGTTTTGGGCACTTCAATACAAGGACATTGAGGTGCTGGAGTGGGTCCAAAGAGCAATGAAGCTACTGAAGGATCTGGAGGAGAGGTCTTATGAGGAACTGTTAAGGGAATTTGGGTTGTTTAGTCTAGAGAAAAGGAGGCTGAGGGGAGAACCTAATTGCTCTTTACAACTACCTGGAAGGAGGGTGAAGAGAAGTGGGGGTCAGTCTCTTCTCCCAAGTCACTAGAGATAGGACAAGAGGAAATGGCCTCAAGTTGTGCCAGGGGAGGGTTAGATTGCACATCACAAAAAAAATTCTCTGGCAGAGTGGTCAGCAATTAGAACAACCTCTCCCAAACTATGACAGCATGGTGGGGCATCGGGTCTTCTGAGCATTCCTGTGCCTTCCACTGTAGAAATAATGGGTAGAAAATACTGTTCCAGTCTGAGCTACACTGGATCCCATACTGAAACACCAATGTCCTGATTTTTGTGCAGTAAAAGATAACGGTAAGTTTACTTTTACTCAAAGAGATCGATCTGGCTCACACCCTTCTGCCTCAGGTGTGCTGTCAATAGTAGAAAAAAAATTGATTATCGCTACCTGATTTATTAAACTGCATAACTATTGCTATAAAATACTTATTCATGTGCATTTTAGAAATGCAAAGTTAATCTTGGGGACAGGAAAGCAATGCTGTCACATGTGAAAGCCTTTTAGACTGTAGCTCTTTTAATGAGATCAGAGAAGTAGACCAGCGAGGAAAAAGAAGGTCCTTTTTATGCTGCTTTATATATTATGTTTTCTTTCTCCTCTGAGGGCAAATAACTTGGACAAAAAAAATACTCATGGTTCTGTATACACAAACCCCACATTTCATCTGACTCGCACTTCCAGTATCTTCTTTTAATGGAAATGGCCTTGCAACTACCTCTCTAACATAGTTGCATTCAATGAGTTAACAAATCAATATCAATTAGCAAGAGGATTTAGTGTTTGTTATGAGAGGCTTGAGAAGGAGTACACAGAAAACCGCCTCAGTAATTGTATTGATTTCATTTCCCTAATTCAGCTGAGGTGATGGAATTCAATGGGAGTGATGCATCAGCTGGATTAAAACACGCAGCTTCTCTCTTAAGAACATTTTGCTGAAATGCAGGGAAGTGAATAGGAAAAAGACAATGGAATTGAGCTGACAATATAGGACCATAGAATCATTAGGGGTTGGAAGGGACCTCGAAAGATCATCCAAGAATGGGGCCTCCACCACATCCCTGGGCAACCCATTCCAGGTTCTCACCAACCTCACGGTGAAGAACTTCCTCCTCACATCCACTCTAAATCTACTCATCTCCAGCTCTGCTCCATTCCCCCTAGTCCTGTCGCTACCTGACATCCTAAAAAGTCACTCTCCAGCTTTTTGGTAGGCCCCCCTCACACACTGGAAGGCCACAATGAGGTCACATGGGAGCCTCCTCTTCTCCAGACTGAACAGCCCCAACTCTCTCAGTCTGGCCTCATAGGAGAGATGCTCCAGCCCTATGATCATCCTCTGCACTCACTCCAGCATGTCCACATCCTTCTTT
The DNA here is from genome assembly GCA_013400115.1 of Rhinopomastus cyanomelas. Taxonomy (NCBI): domain Eukaryota; kingdom Metazoa; phylum Chordata; class Aves; order Bucerotiformes; family Rhinopomastidae; genus Rhinopomastus; species Rhinopomastus cyanomelas. Next base: position 368,638 of record VXBP01000819.1, on the reverse strand, counting down.
TAATAAGGGCTCCAGAACTGGACGCAGTACTCCAGCCAGGGTCTCACCAGAGTAGAGTAGCAGGGGAGAATCACCTCCCTCGACCTGCTGGAGACACTTCCCCTGATGCAGCCCAGGATCCGGTTTGCCTTCTGGGCCACAAGTGCACACTGCTGGCTCATGTTGAGCTTTCTGTCCACAAGCACCCCCAGGTCCGTCTCCTCAGGGCTACTCTGCAGCCAGTCACTGCCCAGCCTGTATTTGTGCTTAGGATTGCCTCGACCCAGATGCAGGACCTTACACTTGGTCTTGTTGAACCCCATCAGGTTGGCTTGTGTCCACCTCTCCAGCCTGTCCAAGTCTCTCTGGATGGCAACCCTGCCCTCCAGTGTGTCTGCTGCACCACACAGATTGGTGTTGTCAGCAAACTTGCTGAGGGTGCACTCAATGCCTCTGTCCATGTCACCGACAAAGATGTTGAACAAGACTGGTCCCGGGACCGATCCCTGAGGGACTCCGCTAGTCACTGGCCTCCACTTGGACATGGATCCATGCACAAGCACTCTCTGGGCACGGCCATCAAGCCAGTTCTTTAGCCATCTAGTGGTCCACCCATCAAAGCCATGTTCCACCAGCTTGGAGACCAGAATGTGGTGTGGAACAGCATCAAAGGCTTTGCTCAGGTCCAGGTAAATGACATGCTGCTCTTTGCCCTGTACTACAAGCTCTAGTACCCTTTATTTGGGGATAAGTTAATTATTTTACAATTTTTTTGGATGATGATGCACAACAGTGATTTTTTTGTTTTTTTTTTTTTAAATGACAGACATATTATTTGAAGCTGTTATAAGGGTATTTTCATGACATAATTTTGTATTACTGGACAATAAAGACCAGTCATTTTTGTTAGTACATGTGACATGAGCAAAGCAGCACAATCCCATTCCAAGCCACCCACAGAAGTCTTACAGAGGCAGCAGTACAGTGAAAAGGGTTCCACTGCTGCAACGCGTGGTTAGATTTCAGAGCAGCTGAAGGGATTTTCCTGATAACATTTGCAACACCTTACAGAGCCTCTGAGTACAACTGCCAGTAGAGCCATTAACCTGCCAGTCACAGGCCTTGACAGTATAGTTGTGTCACTGTCACCTGCACCTCTAGCTCCAAAAGCATGGACATGAGATTTAATCAAGAATTAAATTTTAAACCAGCAAATGCAATAATAAATTGGAAAATTGATTTAGCGCTGAAGTTTAGTGGTGTGATGTGTATGTACTCTGTATCACAGAATCACAGAATCAGTGAGGGGGCAAAAGACTTCTAAACTCATCCACCCCAGCCCATGACCTAACATCACCACAGCGGCCAGACCAAGGCACTAAGGGCCACAGCCAGTCTGTCCTTAAATAACTTCAGGGGTGGTGACTCCACCACTGGCCTGGGCTCAAACCACCACTGGGCTGGGATCGAACACAGTACAGTGTTTGATCACTCTTCCTGTGAGGAAATGCTTCCTAACATCCAACCTAACCCTCTGCTGGCAGCCACCTCATTCTGGCACTGGTTGCCTGGGATAAGAGCCTGACTCCCACCTGACTACAACCTCCCTTCAGGAGTTGAAAAAAGGGAGAAGGACCCCTCTGAGTCCTCTCCAGGCTAAACAACCCCAGCTTCCTCAGCCTCTCCTCATCAACCTTCCCTTCCAGTCCCTTCCTCAGCCTTGTTGCTCCTCTGGATCCACTCCAGCCCCTCAATCTCTTTCTTGAATTGAGGGGCCTAGAACTACCTCCAGTACTCACAGTGAGGCCTCCCCAGTCCCAGCACAGGGGGAGAATTTTGTCCCTAGTATCAGACACTTCAGCTGACTCTGTTTTGTTCATGCAAATCCATAAGTATACATCAGAATTCAAATACTTTCTATTTTTGTCTAACAACACTGCTAAGATTCTTAACTCAGCTTGATTAAAATGTCACTTACATGTCACCTGGTAAAAAAGCTGCTTTCAATCCTCAAGGATATTTAACCAGAAACTATTCCACCCTCTCCTACCTGAAACACATTTCTAGGTATCACACCCATTGCTGCATTCTGTTCATCTCACTCCTCACAGGAAGAGATCTCACTTGGCTTTTTCACAGAATAACAGAACAACCCCGGTCGGAAGGGACCTCCAAAGGGCATCTAGCCTAAGTCCCCTGCAGACAGCAGGGACAGCCTCAACAAGATCAAGTTACCCGGAAGCTACTTCAGCCTCACCTTGAATTGCCTCAGGGATGGGACCTCAACCACCTCTCTGGGAAACCTGTTCCCAGTGTTCAACCCTGCTCCTGCTAAAGAATTTCTTCCTAACGGCCCGTTTCAATCTGCCATTCTGTTATGTGAACCACTGCCCCTTGTCCTATCCCTACAGGCCTTTGGAAATAGTTCCTCTGCAGACTTTTTGTAGACCCCTTCAGAGACTGGAAGGTCACTATCTGGTCCCCCCTGAAGCCTACTCCAGGGTGAACAAACCCAGCTCCCTCAGCCTGTCCTCATAGCAGAGGGGCTCCAACTCTCTAATTGTTTTCGTGGCCTCCTCTGAACCCACTCCATCAGGTCCATGTCCTTCCTGTACTGAGGGCTCCAGAGCTGAATGCAGGACTGAAGGTGAGGTCTCACCAGGGCAGAGCAAAGGGGCAGAATCTTCTCTCTCAGTCTGCTGGCCACACTGCTTTTGATGCAGCCCAGGATGTTTGTTGTTGGCCATCTGGGCAGCAACTGCACATTGCCTGTCTGATGTTTTGGATGAAAGAGAAGCACTAGCGTGTCTAACATGAGGCAAGCTAACAATGAAGTTACAGGGAAACTAATGTAGCTATTTAAAGCTCTACAAACAAACACTTAGGTTGGTCTGTTTATGCGTTTTTAAACTGTAAAAACAATTCTATGTGCTGAGGCAAGACAAAAAGTAAAGCAGTAAGAAACGAAGTAGTAAGCTTCAGGACAGCTCTTTTAATCCTTTGACCAATGGGAAACCGCAGGACAACCACGCAGAACGCGGTGCGCGTGCTGCGAGATCAGGAGGCAGGGCGACCAGCTCAGCTCTGGGGGCTTGTTTTTGGCTTTTCTTTGACTCTTTCGGGTAGGGAAAGCTACCCGCTGGGGAGTGCCTGAGGAGAGGAGGAGGGGCAGCAGGCTCGGGTTGCCTACGTGCCTGAGCGCAGGGGGTGGGGTTGCCACGAAAACCGCGGGACAACCAAGCAGAACCTGGTACCTGTGCTGCGAGATCAGGAGGCGCCTCTTGCCTCTCGCTGACAGGCGGGGAAAAAAAGAAAAAAACCCAACAACAACAACAACAAAAAAATAAAATCGGAGAGGACAGTTGCAGTTACCATAAGACATGGTGACTACTCGGACAAAGGCCAGTAGAAAAACAGTAGGCACCCAAACAGAGGCCACACACAAGCACACAGATGCTCAGGCAGGTGGTTGCAGTGAGTGCTGGAGCCTGGCACTCGATAAGGAGGAGGGCAGGTCCAACACCCGTGTTAGGTGTGAGCAGATCAGAGACCTGATGAACATGGTGGCTGATCTACAAGAAGAAGTAGAAAGACTGAGAGCTTTAAGAGACTGTGAAAGGGAAATTGACTATTTCCATAATGTAATATCTACAAAACCTGATCTAGGATCGACTCTTAGTGGCTCAGGGGGTCCAATATCCTCCCTACAGCAAGTCTCTCAGCCTCCACGTAGTAACCCACAGGAGCAGGGTCCATGGGAACAGGTGTCTGCCCGACAGAACATACGCAAACGGAGCAAGTGTGCTACATTAAGAAGTTCTCCACCTATAGCACACTTGCAGAATAGGTATGAGGCTCTGCAGGAGGAACAGGTCATCAGCAAGGATGAGGATTCAAAAAGCCTAGTAACTGCACCAAAGACAGGTAGCCTCAGGCCAGACATAAAGACCAATCCTGAAAAGAAACCTTGAAGGGTCATTGTTATAGGAGACTCCCTACTAAAGGGAACAGTGGGCACAATACGCAGACCTAACCCATCTCACAGAGAGGTCTGCTGCCTCCCTGGTACCCAGGCAGGGAACATTTTAGGTAAAATCCCCAACCTCATGAGTCCTTCAGACTACTACCCACTTCTGGTCTTTCAGGTGGGTAGTGATGATGCAATGAGAGGACCACGATCAATTAAGAGAGATTTCAGGACCTTAGGGCAACTGCTGAAGGGATCAGGAGCTCAAGTTCTGTTCTCATGTATCCCTCTGACATCAGCAATGGACAAGGGAACATTTAGGAAGAGCCAGCAGCTCAATTCATAGCTCTGGAACTGGTATCATCAACAGGGGTTTGGATTCTACAATCCGCTCTGTCTACACAAGGCACCGGAGCTCCAAACAACCAATGGGATGCACTTGTCGCAGAGGGGGAAAAGGATCCTGGGGCAGGAATTGGCAGGGCTAATTGATAGGGCTTTAAACTGGGTCTGAAGGGGGAAGGGATAAATAGTCTTCTGCTGGCTGGTGACAAACACTGGGGAAGCTCACCAGAGGCAGAGGGATAGAAAGCCAATGAGGGCTCTCAACTTGCAAGCCAGGGATGATGCACCACAACAGTCTGTGGAAATCAAGGGCAATTGGCACAAGAGGAAAACAGGGCCAGCCCAGCTGAAGTGCCTCTATGCAAATGCACAGAGCTTGGGCAACAAACAGGATGAATTAAGGGCCACTGTGCTGCTGGGATGCCATGACGTAGTGGCCATTACTGAAACTTGGTGGGATGATTCCCACGACTGGAATGTAGGGATAGATGGGTACAAGCTCTTTAGGAAGGACAGGCAGGGAAGGAGAGGAGGAGGTGTTGCCCTCTCAGTGACCAGCTGGAATCAGCGGAGCTCGGCCTGGGGAAGGACGATGAGCTGGTTGAGAGTATGTGGGTTAAAATTAAAGGAAAGACAGAGGAGGGTGATTGTTACTGTAGGGGTCTGCTACAGGCCACCTGACCAGCAGAAGCAAGCACATGAGGCCCTTCACAGGCAAATAGTAGTGGCTTCCAGGTCACAGGCCCTGGTCCTCAACCTGACATCTGCTGGAGGGACAACACAGCAAGGCACCAGAAATGCAAGTTGTTCTTGGATTGCATAGATGACAACATCCCCCTCCAAATGGTGGAGGAACCAACAAGAAAAGGTGCTATGCTGGACCTTGTTCTCACCAACAAGGAAGGGCTGGTGACCAATGTGAGGCTCAGAGACAGCCATTGCTGTTGTGACCATGAAGAAGTTGAATTTAAGATCCTCAGGGCAACCAGGAGGAAATTTTCTAAGCTTATGACCCTGGACTTTAGGTGTGCAGACTTTGATCACTTCAGGGATCTGCTGGCCAAAGTATCATGGGATGAAGCCCTTGAGGAGAGAGGGGCCTAGAACAGCTGGTTAGTATTCAAGGATCACCTCCTCTCTGTCGAGGAGCAACGTATACCAACAAAGAGGAAAGCAGGGAAGAATGCTAGGAGGCCTGCCTGGCTGAGCAAGGAGCTCCTGGGCACGCTGTCACACAAAAAGAAACTCTACAAGGAGTGGAAGGGAGGACAGCTAGAATGTGGGGTACATAAGGAAGCAGCCCGAACAGCTAGAGATCTGGTTAGGAAAGCCAAGGCACAGCTTGAGTTGGACCTAGCCAGGGAGGTGAAAGGGAACACCAAGAATTTCTACAGGTACATGAATGGTAAAAACAAGATTAGGGAAGGTGTGGGCCCCCTCTGACATGAAATAGGCTGAGGTTCTCAATGACTTCTTTACCTCAGTCTTCACTGCAAAGGCCTCCTGCGACACTCCTGGAGTCATGGAAAATAACGACAGGGACTGCAAGAAAGAGCTGTCCGTCATAAGTGAAGATCAGGTTTGTGATCACCTGAAGAACCTTGAAAGTGTTCCAAGTCCATGGGTCCCAATGGGATACACTCGCGGGTACTAGAGCTTGTAGTACAGGGCAAAGAGCAGCATGTCATTTACCTGGACCTGAGCAAAGCCTTTGACACTGTTCCGCACCACATTCTGGTCTCCAAGCTGGTGGAACATGGCTTTGATGGGTGGACCACTAGATGGCTAAAGAACTGGCTTGATGGCCGTGCCCAGAGAGTGCTTGTGCATGGATCCATGTCCAAGTGGAGGCCAGTGACTAGCGGAGTCCCTCAGGGATCGGTCCCGGGACCAGTCTTGTTCAACATCTTTGCTGGTGACATGGACAGAGGTATTGAGTGCCCCCTCAGCAAGTTTGCTGACAACACCAATCTGTGTGGTGCAGCAGACACGCTGGAGGGCAGGGTTGCCATCCAGAGAGACTTGGACAGGCTGGAGAGGTGGACACAAGCCAACCTGATGGGGTTCAACAAGACCAAGTGTAAGGTCCTGCATCTGGGTCGAGGCAATCCTAAGCACAAATACAGGCTGGGCAGTGACTGGCTGCAGAGTAGCCCTGAGGAGAGGGACTTGGGGGTGCTTGTGGACAGAAAGCTCAACATGAGCCAGCAGTGTGCACTTGTGGCCCAGAAGGCAAACCGGATCCTGGGCTGCATCAGGGGAAGTGTCTCCAGCAGGTCGAGGGAGGTGATTCTCCCCCGCTACTCTACTCTGGTGAGACCCTGGCTGGAGTACTGCGTCCATTTCTGGAGCCTTTATTACAAGAAGGATGTGGACGTGCTGGAGTGAGTGCAGAGGAGGGCCACGAGGATGATCATAGGGCTGGAGCACCTCTCCTATGAGGCCAGACTGAGAGAGTTGGGGCTGTTCAGTCTGGAGAAGAGGAGGCTCCCATGTGACCTCATTGTGGCCTTCCAGTGTGTGAGGGGGGCCTACCAAAAAGCTGGAGAGTGACTTTTTAGGATGTCAGGTAGCGACAGGACTAGGGGGAATGGAGCAGAGCTGGAGATGAGTAGATTTAGAGTGGATGTGAGGAGGAAGTTCTTCACCGTGAGGTTGGTGAGAACCTGGAATGGGTTGCCCAGGGATGTGGTGGAGGCCCCATCCTTGGAGGTGTTTAAGACCAGGTTGGATGAGGCTCTGGCCAGCTTGATCTGGGGTGGAGTTGGAACTGGATGATCCTGTGGTCCCTTCTAACCCTGACTGAATCACCTGTATGACCTGGTCTAGGTGATCCTGCTGTGGCAGGGGCATTGGACTGGATGATCTTTCGAGGTCCCTTCCAATCCCTAATGATTCTGTGATTCTACAATTCAATGTATTTAGGCTCTTTTGTCTTCCCATCCTTGCTGAGAAAAAGAACCTAGCAATGTTTCAGAGCAGTAATTGATCAATATATTTGTATACATTTCATTATGTTGCTATTATTTTAATAAAAGCAGTTTTAGTTTTTGAATCCGTAAGTTTCTCTCTGATTCACTTTCTCTTTACATTTGGGAAAGGAGACAGGTAAATACAGAACATCTGTAATTCATCCAGCGACACTTCAGCCTAGACACTCTTCTAAATGGAATGCATTTCTCAAGCAGTTTATCTTCAAAGTGTGATTAAAAGGGTCATGTATGTTTTACTGGACTTAATAACCTCACTTTCTTTCTCAATCCTCAACCCGGTTTAAGACACCCTGATCTTCTTGTGACATTTCTCTCTAGAACAGATGACAAGGGAGTTAGGACATTTTTTGCAGTGAACCCCGTCATTATCTATTACTTTTAAAACCAACTGTCAAATGTTGTTGCCATGAAGTCACTGTCACCAGTCATAACGTGTTTGTGTTATCCCACTGGTCTTCCTAAATTAAAGCTAAAGAGATATCCCAGAGTGATATAGTCCTAGATTTCCCTAAAGTGCAATTTGGTGTTGGAAAATTTGACCCCTATCCTCACTAAGCACAGGAATGCAGCCTCTGATACTGCTTCCCTCAATATCCTCCTTCAGAAACTTATAGGTCAAGGTTTGGGCAAGCACAGGCTGCTCTGGGTCTGGTCACGAGTGGTTTTCCTCACAGTACTGGAGCCTGTTCTCTTTAATATCTTTATCAATGATCTAAATGAAGGCATCGAGAGCACCCTCAGTCAGTTTGCAGAAGACACCAAGCTAGGTGGGTGTGTTGATCTGCCTGAGGGTAGGGAAACTCTACAGAAGAATCTTGACAGGCTGGACCAATGCTAACTGTATGAGGTTCAAGGTCAAGTGTCACTTGGATGATAACGACCCCATGGCAGAGACAGGTAAGTATGTAAAGAAGAAAATAGCTTTGGAAGCCTCACTGTTGCTTACAACCCCAAAATGCTGTCTTCCCCTCCAAATCCCTGCTGTGTATGGTTTGCTTTCGGTTTGAAAAAGGACATTCTCAGCTGCTGTCCTAATTTCTCAACAGAGCTTATCGCTCCTGACTTTTTAAGACATGTATAGATGAACCCGTTCATCTTCCCAGAAAAATTTGTTTCTCTTAATTCTTGCCTGTTTCCTTCATGCACTGTAAAGAAGGGTGGCTGAATTAGTAGGATACTCATGACGAGAAAAGCACAGTTGCTTCTACAAGGCTTCAGACATTCTCAACACTCTGTCTCCTATTTTGTGCCAAATGGCTCCTTTTTGAAAGAAGTATGGAATTAGGCACCTGTGAAATGCAAAACACTAACTCTATCCCTGATGCTACAGTGCAGGATTCCTCATTTCCTGTTCACAATGACCATAACAATTTGACTGGATAGAGTAAAGCAGAGAACTGGGAATAGTCTCTTGTAACAGCACTTCCCATTGACTGCCAATACACCTCCATACTTGTGTTTCATGCAATCCTACGATACAGAGCTATTTGCCTGATGGTACCTGCCTATAGTATTGATTTAATCAAGTGGAAAACATTACATCAGATCTTCCACTAAGCAGGAGGTCCCCATGTCACAAATCTGACTTTTTAGCCAGAACTCGCGTTCACAGTACAGTGTTGTAGTGAAATAAAGTGCTGCACCACATTTACATCAAGCAATATCCTCAAATTTACAACTTCACTCATTTCCTTATCAATCAGAACCAAAGTTCAGATTGCCATCAAACTGGGCACATCTTTCCAAACAGGTTGGCTACCTATAATGCAATATGAACAGAAGCTAAAAATTGAGTATTTTCCTTTTTCTGCTGCAAAATGGCTGAACACCTGTTTAATGTGCCTGCAGGCAATAATTAGGAACCAATGCTGCTGCTTTCAGTTAACATTTCATTTCCTGCTACAGCAGCACATTCCTATTAGCAGTGACCTTCAAGTTGTAGAGGATGTGATATTTGTTAATTAACAAAACAAGATAAAAGATCCCAGGTCCCTTTGAACTTGTACTTCTTTTTTAAATGAGAATGTACTCATAGAGGACAGGCTTTCTAAAAACACCCTCTCTTTATATTCACCTGAGGTTCACTTCACATCTGCTCTTCACTGTTCTGTAGGGCCACTAATTATGATCTGTTAATTAGGAAATGAAAGTGCTGTCATTACTTGTTCAGAAGAAATAGAAACTTCTGGATGAATTAGTTGCTCTGCAGTTCAATCAAGAGGTGATCTGGGTGGAACCACCAGAGCAAGAGAAATAATCTCTTGGGAAAGAAGCACTGAAAACGGCTGATTTGATTTTCCCAAGCAGGTGATTTATTGCCAGCGACATGGCTGTTTAGCCAGCACTGAGCGGAATGGGAGCAGTCAGCGCTAAAATTCTAGACAAACTGCAAACGGATGCAGTAGCAATGAGGCTGGGGAAGGGACTGGAGGGCAAGTCTGATGAAGAGAGGCTGAGGGAGCTGGGAGCGTTTAGTCTGGAGAAGAAGAAAAAGCTCAGCAGGGACCTTCTCCCTCTCTACAACTCCTTGAAGGGAGGTTGTAGTCAGGCGGGGGTCGGGCTCTTCTCTCAGGGAACCAGCAACAGAATGAGATGGCAGAGCCTGAAGCTGCCAGGGGAGGGTTAGATTGGACATTAGGAAGCCCTTCCTCCTGGAAAGGGTGATCAAAGACTGGACTGGACTGCCCAGGCCAGTGGTGGAGTTGCCATCTCTGGAGGTGTTGAAGGACACACTGGCTGTGGTCCTTAGTGCCCTAGTCTGGATGCTGTGGTGATGTTAGGTCATGGGCTGGGCTAGATGAGCTCAGAGGGCTTTTCCAGCCTCAGTAATTCTCTGATTCTGTGCTATGTGCCAGCACTGCTTTGTTCATTGCTTTGCTATGTTCAGCACCCCCAGGCCCTCACTCTCCAGAATTTCACTTCAGTTGGAGACAGGCAGCGGAAGTGGCAGCTCAGACCTTGTCCATAAACTGCTGACCACCCCATGTGTTCAGCAGATTCTGCACTTTTGCATCCCTCTAGGGTAAAAGTTTTTGAGAAGCAGCAAAACCCAACTGACGCAAAAAGGGCATCAGCAGCAGTGTCCTTGCCTGGAGGCAAAAGGTCAGTGGGGCTCAGATGTAGACAAGACATCTACAATTAAATCTCCACATGTTATAGGCCTTTGATCCTCTTTGATTTTTACATCCTCTCGCTGCATTTTTATGGAACAACCACAAGAATTGGTTTGGAAAACAGTGAGAGTGCTGCTGTCAGATCTCTCAAAGTCATATTTCATATTGATGACAAGGACAAACAAGGATCCCAACAGAGAAGAACACACATTGTTAATACAGTTAAATTCTGAGACTTCAGAATGAAGACAAAGGCTGGGAGCACTGTTTATAGTAGAACCTGCCAATGGGTGATGCAGGCAGTTAGGCTCCATTCTAAAGAGATACCAGAGATCTGTGGGAGATGCAGTGTAGGTGTCCTTGGAAATTGGTCACATGCAAGGAACACTAGACAGGGAACACTGTGGTCTTATAATCTTTAGCACTTGTTCTCATGGAGGACTTCAACTTACCAGACATCTGCTTGAAATACATCACAGCAGAGAGGAAAGAGTCTAAGAGATTCCTTGAATGTCAGGGCAATAACTTCCTGACACAGCTAGTCAGTGAGAGCCCACCGTGGGAGGTGTCTTGTTAGACCTGCTGTTAACAAACAGAGAAGGTTCCAGGGGAAGTTTGGGTTGGATGTCAGGAGAAATTTCTTTCCTGATAGGGTTGTCAGGCATTGGAACAGCCTGCTCAGGGAGGGGGTTGAGTTCCCAACCCTAGAGGTATTCAAGAGAAGGGTAGATGTTGCATTGGGGAACATGCTTTAGTGGTGCTGATAGGGCTAGGAAAAGGTTGGACTTGATGATCTTGAAGGTCTCTTTCAGCCAAAACTGTTCTATGATTCTATGATTCTTAGGTCTGGTGGGACAGTTGTTCAGTCTGGAGAAAAGAAGGTTGAGGGGAATGTTCTCTAGAGCTACCTGAAGCAAGGTTGGAGTGAGATGGGGGTTGCCGCCTTTTCCCTAGGTACTAGCAATAGGACAAGAGGAAATGGGGTCAGGTTGTGCCAAAGGAGGTTCAGAGTGGATCTTAGGAAAAGCTTCTTCCCAGAAAGAGTAGGGAGGCCTTGGAACAGGCTGCCCGGGGAGGGGATGGAGGTGGTGTCTCTGGAGAGGTTCAACAACTGGGCAGACATGGTGTTTCAGGAGATGTGTTAGTGGTTGGGGGTGGTAAGGTGAACGATTGGACTTGATGAACTTGAAGGCCTTTTCCACCCTTGATGATTCTATGATTCTGTGTGATAGATTGGGGGGGGTGTGTGTGGGGTGTGTGCCACAAAACCACCACAATGGACTTCCAGAGGGCAGATTTTACCTTGTTCAGGGCAATGGTTGAGGAAGTCCCTTGGGAGACACTTATGAAAGCCAAAGGGGTCCAGCAAGGCTGGGGATTCTGCAAAAAAAAACTGTTAGAGGCAGAAGAGTAGGCTGTGATGAATGTGACACAAGATGAACTGCTGAGGAAGAAGACCAGCCTGGCTGAACAGGGAGCTCCTGCTGGGCCTCAGAAAAAAAAAAATCAAAGTTTATTGCATTTGGAAGAGAGGGCAGGCAACTCAAGAAGAGTCCAGGGATCTAACTAGCACATGTAGGGAGGAAATCAGAAAGGCTAAAGCCCAGTTAGTCAGTCTGGCCACTGTAAGGAAGGAAAACAAGTTTCTACAAAGTTATCAGTGGCAAAAGGAGAGCCAGGGAGAATCTACAGTCCTTACTGGACATGAAGAGGAATATCATATCCAAGGATTAGAATAAGGCTGAGGTAATTATTGCCTTCTTTGCTTCCACCAACAATTCTCTGAGAGACAGTGAAGAATCTGTGACTTATCTACTTGACTGCTGCCTTCTGTGACAGTCCCTTTAGGACATGGATAGCCACCAGTCAAAAACTCCCTTATACGAACAGGACCCCAACCAGAGACCGTAATGTGCTGTTGTACTTTTGGCAGAGCATAGAGCTGCCAGAAAAACAGCTCAGGGCAGAGCTGCACTTTTATGTCCCTCTCTGCCTAACCCGGTTCTGCCTTTCTGATCTCACCATCTGGTCCCCTCTCACTTTTGGTAGTTGTTTTTGATTTGTAATACATGCTGCAACCATGGAGGCAGCTTTACTCTGTAAAACTGTTTAACTGTGACCTTGATGACCTCTGGAGGTCCCTTCCAACCCCTTATGATCTGTATATCTATTTCTAAATATACAGCAATGAAAAGTGTAAACCAGCTAGAAAACAAGGAAAACTAGGAAAAGCTAGAAAACAAGTCTGGAATCATCTAGCTAACCCTAATTATGCAAGATCAGGATTAATCCACTAAGGATACTAATTCTCAATTCTTCTGAAGTCTTAGTACCCACACCCCACAGGTTATCACTTTGCAAGGAGTACCATTAGTCTGTGCTGACATTTACCCTTAGGATATACACAATGCCAACTGAAAAATAAGGTTATATGTAACCTGCCAGTCCCAGCTCACCTCGCTGTCAAGAACTAAACATGAAGTGCATTTTGCAGCCAGACAATCCCTGAAAGCCTCAGGAATCAAAACTAGTCTGCTCTGAAAGGTTTGAGAGGGTCTCAGAGCAAAATCTGAAAGTTCTGGGGTTGTTTTAATTTGATTTCTGATGCTGAAGAAAATTAGTGACTCCCTTTGCTGCCTCCAAAAGACTTCATATGCATTCCATATGATGGTGTGCATCAAAAAATTTCCCAAGGATGGCATAGAGCTCTTTCTTTAGAAAAAGGAACTGGGATAGTCACCTAATCAAAATGAGTTTGCAAGGAGGAGGAAACAACATGGGTTATTTAGTTGTCTTCTAAGAGTATCTGGAGACACTAATGTAACTTTTTTTTTTCCAAGCTTTTCTCATTGTAGTGACATAAAGTTCCCATCTCCTGGGATAAAACTGCAGTCAGAGTGGCGTCAGGCAGTGTAAGTTCAGCTCATTTTCAGGAGACAACTCAAACTGCCTGTGCTCGTGAAGCTTAAAACCTCTTCCTACAATCCTGCAAGCAACGATGCAGTGTTGATCAGCATGAGAATTGCAAGATACCTCCTCTACATCAGAGGTGAACCATACTGCACCCTGAAGGACTCTGCAGATGGTCTGGCACTATGGCTGCATTTCAGCCTCTCCTCAAACACACTGCTCAGTATCACATATGTCCCCAGATGAGCCTCAAGCACAAGCTCCTCAAAGGTGAAGGCCATTTAGAGTACAGTTATAAAGCAAGAAAGAAAGCAAGTGCATTGCTAAGCATATCTCCAGCAATGAAGAATCTCCTCTGTGACTACAGCCCCCTGGTTGGCTCCTAGGATGAGGTAAATTTAGCACTTTACCCAAAATGTGGAATATCTTGGAAAGGTCACAGTTATAATATTTTCATACATTTCTCTTAAATCAATCTCACTTTTTTTCTATAAAAGACAAATAGAAAAATGTTTCTATAAATACATCAGCAACAAGGAGGCCAAAGGAAAATCTCCATCTATTACTGAACACAGGGGGAAAGCAAGGGTCAGGAAAAAGGCTGAGTTACCTAGTGCTACCTTTGTATCAGCCTTTAAGAGTTACAACAGTTGTTCTTCAAGTCCCCTGAGGTGGAAGACAAGGCTGAGGAACAGAACAAAAGCCCCTAAACCAAGAAGAAATGGTCAGTGACTTGTGGTCAGTCTCTTCTCCAAAGTATCAATTGATAGGACAAGAGGAAATGGCCTCAAGCTGCGCAAGGGGAAGTTTAGGTTGGACATTAGGAAACATTTCTTCACCACAATGGTTGTAGAGCATTGGAATAGGCTACACAGAGCAGCGGTTGAGTCTCCATCCCTAGAGGTATTTAAAGGATACGTAGATCTGGTGCTGAGGGACAGACAGTGGTGACTTGGCAGTGCTGGATTAATGGCTGGAATCAGCGATTTGAAACATCTGTTCCAACCAAAATAATTCTATGTATAATTCTATTACTTCCTGTTACTATGCATATCTCAGAAATCTTTTACGAACATGTCCTCTGTAATAAAATTTAACAAGCTAATCAAGCCTGTGCACCAGTGTTTTTTCTTTTTATTTAATTTTAAGAAAGCTAGATTGATTTTACTAAGTCATTGGGGAAAATGTGATCCAATCATGACTCTGTAGTAATGATAACTGTCATCTGCACTTCTAATGTCAGACTCCAGTCTGAATTGTCTCACGTCTCACGTGAACAGTGCATGGGATCAAAATGCGGACAGACTAGGGGATCTTAACCTAGAACCCTAGAAATGGCAGAAAAAACTGCACAGAATTTTTCATTTTTCCACATAACTGACATTTTCAGCAGCTTCTGGGAAGATACTCTTAACCAAACCTCTCCTGACTGTTAATGTCAGCTACAGTCCAGATCTTTTCAGTTGGAGGCAACATGTTGATCTGGAGCTCATGGACACAGTTTAGCAGTGGTCTTGAGACAGCTGGGTGAATGGTTGAGACAACTTGGTGATCTGAAAGGTATTTTCCAACCTAAACGATTCTGTGATTCTATGATTCTGTGATTCCATGTTAAGATGGTAAAATTGCACCACTGTCTGACATGATTAGGGAATGGCTAACTGCCAACCAAGGCAGCAACTCTAAAGTATTTTGTCACCCTCAGTTTGTTGAATTGGACCACTGCAAAAACTCCTGCACATAATTTCACAATGATGTGACCTGAGCACCAACTGCTCTCTCCTCGCAGCATCATCAAATTTATCTCCTCAAGGAGACGTAACATCAGTAGACATGTTACCAGCACTAAACACTCCAGTTTTTGCATGCTTTGGTCCAAATCTTATTTTTATGCTTTATTTGTTTCCATAAACCATAGTGAACAGCAGAAAGTTGAGGTATATGAAGTATACCAGCAGGCTGAGCTGCCATTCAGTGGGACCTGAACAGGCTGGGGTGACTTTAAATGAATAATAACAAGGGGAGCGTAGAGCCTGGCATCTGAGCAAGAACAACTCCATGCACCAGTATAGGTTGGGGACTGATCTGTTGAAGAGCAGCATGGGAGAAAGGGACTTGGAGGTCCTGGTGGACAGAAGGATGGCCAGGAGCCAGCAATAGGCCCTTGTGACCAAGCAGGCCAATAGCATCCTGGTTAGTAGATCAAGAGAGGTTCTTCTCCCCCTCTACTCTGCACTGGTGAGATCACATCTGAAATATTGTGTCCAGTTCTGGGCCCCGCAGTACAAGAAGGACACAGAACTGCTGGAGAGAGTCCAGCACAGAGGCACCAAGATGATGAAGGCAGTAGAACATCTCCCTGATGAGGAAAGTCAGAGGGAGCTGGGTCTCTTTAGCTTGGAGGAGACTGAGGGGTGACCTCATTAATGTTGATAAATATGTGAGGGGTGGGTGTCAGGAGGATGGAGCCAGGCTCGTCTCAATGTCATCTAGTGATAGGACAAGGGGCAATGGATGTAAGCTGGAACATAGGAGGTTCCACATAAATATGAGAAAGGACTTCTTCACAGTAAGGGTGATGGAGCACTGGAACAGGCTGCCCGGGGGGTTGTGGATTCTCCCTCTCTGGAGACTTTTAAAACCCACCTGGATATGCTCCTGTGTGACTTGATGTAGGTAATCCTGCTGTGGCAGGGAGATTGGACTGGATGACCTTTCAAGGTTCCTTCCAGTCCCTAATGTTCTGTGATTCTATGACTCCTATGCTGAAAATAGACTAGTTTTATAGCCTACAAATCATGCAAAGAGGAACTTATTTAAACTTAAAAAGTAACAATTTCAATGTGAATGAATAAACACTTTACCGGTATTCATCCTGTGTGAACCGTGGAATAACTGAAGGCTGCAGGACAGCAATTTCTACTGTAGTGGTGTTGAACTTCACAGGGTCCCCGTCATCATATGCTATGACCACCAGCTACAAAAAACCCACAGAAAATCATTCTCTTAGTGTAGGCAAGAGCAATTTTTATGGCAACAGTACTTCATGATTTTTCAAGGCCTAACAAGTTTGACGAGATTTTCTCTGTCTGCAAATCATAGAATTATAGAATCATCAAGGCTGGAAAAGACCTTCAAGATTGTCAAGTCGAACCACTCTGCTGCCTCTATTCTTCTCTGTCAAGGCACCACTGGAGGACTGTGTACAGCTCTGGGCTCCCCAACACAAGAGGGATCCAGAGTAGGCCACAAAAATTATCAGAGGGCTGAAACACCTCTGCTATGTGGAGAGGCTGACAGCTGGTGTTGCTCAGCATGGAGAAAAGGTAGATCCAAGTGGTCCTTACTGCAGCCTTTTCGAGGAGTCTACAAGCAAGATGGTGAGGACTTGTTATAAGACAAGAGGTAATGGTTTTGAATTAAAAGAGGGTAAAAACAGATTAGATAAAAAGAAGAAATTTTGTACAATGAGAGTGGTAAAACACAGGAACAGGCTGCCCAAGGAGGTGGTGGAGGCCCCATCCCTTGGGACATTCAAAGTCAGGCTGGATGAAGCTCTGAGCAACTTGATCTAGTTGAAGGCAACCCTGCTCACTGCAGGAGGGTTGCACTAGATGCTCTTTGAAGGTCTCTTACAACCTAAGCTATTCTAAGGGAAATATATTATATAAAATGTAATATATTATAATTATATATATTATTATAATTAATTTTTTTTTAGCCAATGTGTTGTGGAAGTCACCAATGCCAGATACTGTAACTGCAGAAAGCATAACCACGTGAAAAACTGACTGGAAAAACTCATTGGCCGTTCAGTGGCAGTTAGAAACCCAATGGTCTAGATGCAAATACCAACTCAAAGCTTCCACACCACTGATTTATGGAATCTTCTCTAGGCACTCTGAAAAGTAGTTGTGTGATGAATTTAGCATTGCTGCGCTCTAATACAGAGCAATTTGGACACACAAATGTAGCTCTATGTCCATGTATGTGTGATGTATCCCAGTTTCAGAAAAGAACAACTCAAAATAATTGCTGGGAAGTAAAAATAGAAAGTGCAGTCGTAGAAAAGCTACACCCTGGTTATGTTTGCCATGAGGTTGTTTGCTTCCCCTATGAGTTTTACTCTGTGAATTAAAAACTGTTTAGTAGTCTCCTAAGTTCCTAAACAAGTGACAGCATTTCAGCTCTACTTAAGCACATAGTAACACCTGACAGGATGCTCAGAAATGGAAAATAGAGGACATCTTCAGTCCCTACAATGGAAAATTATGCAAATACTCCTCTCTTTACTCCCCATTTCAAAAATACAGAAGTGAAATCAACAAAGCACACCCTAACAACTGTATCGAAGGGGGGCAGTTTCCAAGCAGGGAAATTGCATAGAAACCCCCACATATTATACAAACAGATTTGGCTTGTCGACACACTTTCTTTTTCAACTATCCCCTCCACTTTTTGTGTTTAAGAGGGAAGATTTCTTCGAATGATTTTTATTAAAATCATAACTTATTCCACACTACCTACCCTTGAGGTTCTTCAGGAACAATAACAATAAAATACAAATGTAATCCTCCTTACAGTCAATGATTTTACATGACAGTGAACAGGAAGTCTCCCACTGTGCAGTAGATTACGAAGTATTTCCCCATTCTTAGAGTTTGCTACACTGACAGCCCTGCTGTAAACAAAGAGTTCAGCAGGTAACCTCCAAATAAACCCAGGTTTCCTTCAGCTGCCTCTCTGTTCCTTCAGCCCCTCCTAACAGCAGCAATCAAGGTGTTTCTGAAATCAAAACAAATAATACAAATAGTACAAACAATAATCCAGGAAGATATTAAGAAAGTTAAAAAGAGTAAACGAAACAAGAATTTCACATCTTTCTATGCAACAGAAAGACAAAGGAATTCCATCAGGCAACATATACCGGCAAGCTACAGCTACACAAGTTCCTACCTTGAACACAGTACTTGGTTCTTCATTAAGGTTCACTCGGGTTACAACACGTCCTGAGTTTTCATCGACATCAAAGATGCTGGCACTATAGGGAAACTGGACAACATCGACTTTGTACCGGACTCGACTGGCAGGTGTCCCCTGTAAAGACAAATCCCAATGTTAGGAGCTGGAAGAGACCTTGAAAGATCATCTAGCCCAACCCTCAGTCTCATGAAGTTTGTAAAGGATTGAAACGCAACACTGGTAAACAGACTATCATGAACAAAGTTGCTGCTCATTCTCTTCATAACTGGGTTTGCTCCTGAGCACCCCCTCATCTCTCCACAACACACCTTACAGTGACATCTGAGAAGTCAGTAAGAAAAATGACCAGAGCCAGGAAAGGAGAGAGCAGAATAAACACACCTACTTAGACACAGATGGACGCAGCGGTCTGTTTTATAACTACCGAAATTTTTATTGACAGAAGATGTGCACAACTTGCATTAACTTGGTTAATGGACTGTTCAAAGCTATTCTAACATGCTATAAAAACTCCTTTGAAGTTCAATAAACTTCTGCATTCTCTAGAAACCAAACATTTATTCAGCTTGTTCTGAAAGATACAGTGCTGTGTGGCTGAAGACAAGAAAATGGGTGTTACATCATCCAGTGAAAAGTCAGCCTGTACAGGACAGGTCACACATCAGCCTGTTCACACATTTCTTTTTCATTGTAAACGAGATGAAAGCAGCACTGGGTCACCCACCACACAGTCTACATGGGCTGTTTTACAGACAAGTCACACAGCATCACCTGAAGGTTTTACATTTAACCACAGCTGACTGACAAAGGACTAATATATTTCAAAATCATCGAGTATAATACTAATTACAGCATCTGCAGGGCTTCTGTCCTCCACCCGATAACTATAGGATACAGCCCCCTCCTGGATCTGGCTCTTATTTACCTGTTGTCCAGATTGCTGAGCCTGGCTCCACCTGTCAACCTCTATTTCAGCCTCTTGAATTTTCCTGAGCCTTTCCAATTCAGCTTGCAGCCTTTCAACCACATCTTGCAACTGTGATGCCCGGTCAAGCAGATAATATACCTGCTCGCACCGTACGCAGCCAGGAAGATCAGAAAAAACACTGCATTTTTGGCAGCCTGTTATCTGTACAACCTCATCTTGTTGAGGGACCTCTGTTTTGGTTTCCCACCCCCACCTCCACATGCAGTTGTGACCAAAGCCTGGTCTTCCTCTGCTGACGAGTTGTTACCATTTTGTTTTTTTTTTTCTTCACCCCCAGTGGCTAAAGCAGCTAAAGCAGCTGGTGCTCTCACTGCTGCTCACTTCCAGTTTCGTCTCCCGCAAAGGCTCCGGCTCCACACCCCCCACAGTGCTTGCCCTGGCTTCCCACGCAAGAGCACTCAATGCCAGCAGCTGCCTCCCTGCTTCCCACAAGTTTTCCCTGTCAGGGAACCCCCAGATCACCCAAAAACCTCAACAAAATAGCGTTCAGGGACGGGCGCTCACGCTGCTGCCTGCAGTCTGAGCGCCACTAATGACCCTCCTGTCCTTGCTGTGCCAGCAGACAGCATCAAGGATAAATTATTCCATCACCTTTCCTGGGATGGAGGTGAGGCTGACTGGTCTGTAGTTATTCCGGTCCTCCTTCTTACTCTTTTTTAAAATTGGAGTGACATTTGCTGTTCTCCAATCGCTAGGCACCTCTCCTAATCCCCAGGACTTAGAAAAGATCATGCAGAGTCGCCTCGTAATGACTTCCACCGTCTCCCTTAGCATGTGCGGGTGCATCCCATCAGGTTGTGAAGGGTGTACTTGTACAAGTTCACCTTAAATTGATTTACATAAACTCTAAAGTTTTAAATATTTTAGTCTTTAGTATGCAACTCAACCAGAGGGCCTGAATTACACAGTCTGAACACTCTGAATTATTAACCATAACAAGCTAAACACAAAAAGAATGTGGAATTAATTTACTTTAAGAAGTCACTGAATGTTTCCCACGTGTAAATCTCCATCAGATGCTATGAAAGCCAACAGTAGTAGTTTTAAACAGAGCATGTCCTGGACTGCCTGAAAATACTTTAATAGCCTATTATATACATGTGAATTATCTAACTGAATACCTGTTAGCATCTTAGTTTTAGTGGGTGCCTGTAAAATAAGATACAGGAAAAACAAAGACCTCAAGTTCACAGAATCTCAGAATTGTGGAGGCTGGAAAAGCTCTCTGAGCTCTCCCACCTCAACCCATGACCTAACATCACATCGGCCAGACCAGGGCACTAAGGGCCACAGCCAGTTTGACCTTAAACACCTCCAAGGAGGTGACTCTACCATCTACCTGCGCAGTCCATTCCAATGTCTAAACTCAAAACCATACAAAACAAATACTTATAAATAAGTGGTGAAATCACAAGAAAGGAATCTGTGAGACCTAAGTATTGTTGTCAAGTTTTTATTCTGCCATTCTCACAACACTTAGAGATGGCCATTAGTACCTAGCGTACAAACTACCACGGAAGAGTGTATGTGTCCAATGTCTACATTTCTGTATTCAAGTGAGAGTGACAGAAATGTTAGAAAAGGAGAGAGTTCAGAAAGTTTTGGGCTGTTTTTAAATGAAAAAGTGAAAAAAGTTTAAAATCAAGTGCCACTTCCAGGGATTTTATTTATCTATATGTTAGGGCTTCTTACAAGGTAGGACTGTCCACATAGAAACACTGCTTTAGTATTTCTATTTTTCAATAGTAAGTAAGTCACTGAGTAGTGCATTTAGCTAAACTACAGGTGATTTACGTGAAAGCACTGCTATCAGCTTGCAGATTCTCTCTGAAATCTGCTTCCTGAGGATCGTCTCCTTAACATGTAAAACAAATAACAATTGAAAATTAAACCTGGCTGATAGAATATCTTTGGCTTTCATTGTCCTCAGTGAATCATCCAGTCACTGATGTTCATCAACCTCTGATTACAAAAACTGTTTTTACCCTTCTGAATAACTAAGTCCGAAATCTGTGTCCAACTCTGTCAGTGAAGAGCTTCACCAGGGAACAGTGATAAAAGCCAGTGGTGAGAGAAACTTTATTCCCAAAACAGGTGCACTCTGTTCAAACACTGCACATCCAACAGGAGTGACTGGTTAGCTTTCAGCCCCAGATGACCCTGCAGTGCTCCATTGTGTGGAAACACACATTCATTGAACAAAGCAAGAAAGCAGCAGGCTTACAATGTTGTGATTTGTGTCCTTTTTCTACTGCAGAACTGAACCAAATACAGGGATGGCTTCCCTTCCTGCATGTTTCTCTTATTTGTGAAGTCACATAAAGAGCTTTCCAAAATGCTTCCTAACAGAAAGGAATTGAATCATTGATTTGCCAGCTTCAGGAACAATAATTGTAAATGCAGCCTCTGTCCAAAACAACAAAGAACAGGCTGGCATAAAAAATGTATGAGTTACCGTGCTGTGAAAACCATAATAATCACCTTTGTGGCTGGGAGAGTTAGGTCACTTAGGAGGGTTAAAGATTTCTCCCTCTTGGGTGCAAAGTACGAATAGAACCTTTTTGCTTACCGGAGGATCTTGATCTTCAGCTGAAACTGTAGTGATAACAGTGCCTTTGGCTGCATCAGGAGCAACCATTCCCCTGTAGAGCTTTTGGCTAAACACTGGAGAGTAATCATTCATATCCTGCAAAACATAATTAAGAGTTTTGTTATGAAGTTCAAATAAAATTATAGACGCACTCACAATATTCTACCCAATCACTCCGTCCTCATTAGGAAGCTTATTTGCCATTCCGTTTCTCTCTCAGCTCTCAATTCCATTACCACCACACAAAGGGAAGGTCCCAAAGTTTAAACAAATAGGCTCTTTAGCTTGGAGAAGAGGAGACTGAGGGGTGACCTCATTAATGTCTACAAATATTTGAGGGGTGGGTGTCAGGACGATGGCACTGGGCTGTTCTCGGTGTCATGTAGTGATGGGACAAGGGGCAATGGTTGTAAGCTGGAACATAGGAGGTTCCACATCAACCTGAGAAGGAACTTCTTCACAGTGAGGGTGACGGAGCACTGGAACAGGCTGCCCAGGGGGGTTGTAGAGTCTCCTTCTCTGGAGATGTTCAAGACCCGACTGGACGGGTTCCTGTGTGACTTGGTTTAGGTGATCCTGCTGTTGCAGGCGGATTGGACTAGATGATCTTTTGAGGTCCCTTCCGATCTGTAATGATTCTATGATTCTATGATTCTATGATTCCTGTGATACAGATCAGCAGAAGGAAATCCTGCAGGAAAAAACAGTCTTGCAAGTAAACAAAGCAGAGATTTCTGTGACACCTGCTTTTCAAGCAGGAGGTCACAACACGGCTGTGCTAATTTTCTAAAATTAATGAGCTGCTGTTGCTTGACAGTGTTTGCTACCTCTACTATGCAATAAATGAATGGATCAAATATAATCATAGAATCATAGAATGTATTGGGTTGGAAGGGACTTCCAAAAGTCATCTGGTCCAACCCACCTGCAGTGAGCAGGGACATGACATCCTCAACTACAGCATGTCGCCCAGAGCCTTGTCCAGTCTGCCCTTGAAGATTTCCAGGGATGGGGCCTCAACCACCTGTCTGGGCAACCTGTTTCAGTGTTCATCCACCCTCCTGCTAAAGAACTTAACGTCAGATTGGTATCATCAGACCTCAAGGTGCTGTTCTGGACTGATGTACGTTATGAAAAAGTGTTTCAAAGACTTGATCTGAGTCAAATTTCACAGCTGTAGAAGTGCGTGCATGCACATACATACACTATCATGCATGTAGGTATATGCACAGACATGCATGTGATATACGCTGATGGCAGTGCCTTGGGCGGAAGGTGTAACATCACCCAAATGGCAGGCAGGGGCAGACTGGGTAAACTGGTAGTGAAGTAGATGCAGCAGTTGGGTGCACATGGCTGTCAGTTACATGCTGCCCCACACACCAGGAGACACAGACATTTAGACGCTCAAGGAACATCACAGGTTTTTAAAAATACATACATGTCATACATTCATTGGCAGAAAAGTGTTTTTGGGTCAAAATTCTCAGAGATTACCAGAAAATTTATCTACACATTCCATTAAAAAAATAAAACACACATGTCTACATCACAAACTTTATTTTCCTAATAAAATGGATGTCCAGATTTTTTCTGTAGAGTCACCTCCTGAGCCTGAAGTCTACTGAAAGCAGTTTTACTCATTTTTGCACCTCTGTTATCTGTGATAATATAGACTACGTTTTCAGGGTGGGTGGGGGTTTTTTTTGAGAAAAAATCAAGGAACACACATCTTTGGTGCACAGGATTGACTTTACTGATCCATAAATGAAGAGTAGAATTTTTCCCCTTAAAGCACTACATGGGTCTGAGATGTAGGGGAACACATGTGCCAACCAGCTCTAGGTAACCCATGGTAAGACATCTCTCCAAGGTTATACAACGATCCCTCTAGCAGCTGTCAGAATTCTCTATGCTGCAGGAGCAATACAGAATCATGGAATCATTTCAGTGAGGAAAGAACTTGAAGCTCACTGAGTCCAACTAGAAGCCCAGCACTGCCAAGTCCACTAGTGTGCTGATACTGGCCAATACTCTGTATTGACTCAATCACTTGAAACAGTCATCAGAATAATATATTCATCACTCATATACCTCACCAGAAGAGACAACAGCATGATAAACATCTATATATATTTAAAAAAAGAGATTGTTGCCAATTCATGTAGTAGAAGCTTGAATAATTTATGCATTTTGTTCTCTTGAATGGTCTTCAAGGCACTAGGAACACTTTTTCTCTTATTTTCAGCTTTTCAAAGCGATAATTGAATCGTCAAAAACTGACTACTAGGAGGAGAGTATTCTAATGAAAACATTTCTGAAAAACCTTCAAACAGATTAGTATTTTGGCACTGAATTACAGTCACTGAATCTTGTAATTTCAGCTTCTTAGCCTGTTTTCAAGAAAATAATTCACTTCCTCTGAGATTTTAATACTCAGGACTACTTTACATGAAAAATTTCATTTCTCAAGACTCTTCAAAGTGACATTGTGCTTGTCAAATGACATATCTTTTGTTTCATGTTGCTCCCTGAACCTCCACTCCAGAGCAATATACTGCTGAGGCGAGGAAACCAGCATCATACAGCAATGTCACATTGTAAGGCTCTATTTGCAGCCATTCTACCTCAAATAAAAATCCCAAGGAATTACTTCAGCTGAAGCAGGCACAAAGCAGTTGTAACGAGGTGAATTCTAGGCATTTAGTATTAACAATAATCTCCACTGTGACAGTATAAATGTGATATAACACTACATGCAACCTTCTCTCCTTCCATATGAAGCCTCCAGCTGGGGTAACGACCCAGTGTTGGGGAGGGGAGTCAGTTGCAGCTTGTTTTCAATTCTCAGGATGCTTAGGATCCCCTCTGTAAAGCAGGTGAGGTTTCTGAAATAATCCAGCTTTTTATCTGTATTTATTAATTTATTGTGAATCCATCTATCTATGCAGCTGCAAACCCATGGCCATATCTGCTCCTTTTCCTTTGATGTAGCAGCAAGAGGTCACACCCTGCCGCTTGTTCACTGTGGGGTGAGGAAAATCACTGTACGATGATTTTGTTATCTTTCCAATACTTCTACATGACCTTAGTGCCTGAAAATCTGTGACTTAAGGTATTAGACAGCATAATCCTGTTTAAAGAAGATACACTCCATCCTCTGCTATATAAAATGACTAACTCAGCCTACTTAATGTTTTCAAGATATGTGGATCAGCAAAAGGATACTCAGGAAAAAAAATAATCATAAAGCAGGACACAGAAAGTCTGCCTCTCTAATCTATCTTTCCTCTAAGACAATCTGTACGCACCTTTGTGATCCATAAACCTTAGCCCAGCTGACCAAACAGGCAGCAAATACTTCAGCCACAACTAGACATTTATTCCTGGCTCAGCTCTTCCTGAATCCTAAAGCAGCCATTAACGTTTTAAAAGCAGAGTTCAAGACTGAATATTTCTACCTTAAAGACAAAGAAGTTCCCTGGAAGAATCACCAGAGTTGTTCTGACATTACAGACAGATCAAGTCTCATGTACTCAGAGCAGATGTCTACGATGCGTAACTGTTAGAAGCAGACAAGCGATACTTGCAGCAGAAGGTTTGACATGGAAAACATATAGATGACATGGAAATTTTGATTTTGTTGTAGCATTGCTCTGTTAAGTAAAATTCTTGCTTCAGAGAAGTTAGGAAAAAAGAAGCCTCCTGAAAAACTGCCATGAGTGTAATCAGAGATTTGTTATGGACACAGTGGAGAAATAACTATGCTATCATCTCCTTCAACTGGAATGATTTGTCGCTACATATTTAGAGCACTTAAAGGTACTGAAAAGGTTACAAAGAGAGATTATGGATAAGGCAAAAAGCACCACCACCAAGGATGAGGCAGCTAGGTGTGATTTTGCTAGAGCACAGAGAACAAGCACTCTGTTTTCTGTGACTAGCTCACGAAGTCATGGGCATGATCTTCCACATTTGTGTCCGTGTAGTCAAGATCCCAAATCAAATTTTCCCTGTGGAAGTGGACTTAACAGTGAGTGTTCAGCATTCCTTTACAACAGAATCACAGGATTACTGAAGCTGGAAAAGCCCTCTGAGCTCATCCAGCCCAGTCTATGACCTAACATCACCACACCGGCCAGACCAGGGCACTAAGGACCATAGCCAGGCTGTCCTTTAATGGTCACCTCCAGGGATGGGGACTCCACCACTGCCCTGTGCAGTCCATTTCAGGCTCTGATCATGTTTTCTGTAAGAAAGGGCTTCCTAACATCCAACCTAACCCTCCCCTGGTGCAGCTTCAGGCCCTACCCTCTCATCTGGAGAACAGTCTGACCCCCACCTGACTACATGCTCCCTTCAGAGAGTTATAGAGACACAGAGTCTTCATGATTTCATGACAGAGGAACTTTGTGCAAAAAGATAATATTTAGAAAAAATGCTCGGCTTCTGTCATTACAGGAGACCAAAGACACAGACAAATTTTTGCAGAGCTGAAACTGACTCCATACCTGATAGCTTCTGCTTAAAACACTACTAACCCTGACTTCAACAGAAATGGATGCAGCACACGAGTACAAACCCAAACCAGACATTAGAAATAGGGTAGTAAACTCCAACAAAGTGATGCCTTTTAAATTTACACATGCTTTTGCGGCCAAACTGCAGCACCTTAAAACCTTTCATGGTTCATTGCTGCAGTCACATGAATCTAGGCTGCAATTAACTAAAACACACACACACAAACATACAGATATAGAAAACATTGGCAATGAGTTGTCTATATTCTTACTTTAAGATAAATGGGGTGTGTAGTTTGACAGTAATGGAACAGTAGCTTCATACATGCATAAATACAAACCAGACCCGTGTGCCTCTGCTCCTCCAGCATTTGTTACATTTTTAGACAACTTAGTTTACAAAACAGAGTGAAAGTCTGTTGCAGTTTGAAAATTACCAGAATTTTCAGATGTGCAGAAGTTGTGCTTTCATGAAGAACAAAAGTTATGTTCCTCTCAAGAGGAACCCTTCACCCAGTTACCTGTCCTGGGGCAGGTGACCTTGTCCTGGGGACCTGCCCCCAGTTACCTGTCCTGGGACTCCTTCGTGCTTAGCTGAAGAAAGCAAAGGACTTGAGAATCCTTAAACCTTGGGTCTGAAAGATAGAGACTGGGTTCTTTATTTGAAATGCATGTCGGCTGCACCGAGGGATGCAGGTGTGGGCACTGAGCAGTCAGGCCATCCTGAAAGCGTTGAGCTGGCGAAGCTACACTGAAGAACTGAAGAATTTACCAGTCTGCAAATAGTTTGGGTCTCGCTGTATCGCAGATGGGGGTGACGCATGAATAATAGAGAGGGTGGTGGTACTTGTCTCTACTTGACTGACATGCTCTTTATCCCCAGATCTCTAATGTGAAAGAAGACCCAAGGCCCAAATGATAGTGACCTCCCATTGTATTTTTCTCAGAATGTGTGATGGCATTTGTGACACAGTTTCTAGTTTGTGCACTGATTTGCGTAACCTTTTCTTCCTTTCTGTATACAGTTATAGAGTTAATAAACCTTTCTGAGGTTTTCCCTAAGCTATCCATTGTCTGGCAAATTTATTCGAGATGTCATCGAGATTGCACTGCTTTGCTTTCTTTTCCTTTATCTTAAATTGTGGTCTCGAACCCACCACAAAGTCAAAGCATAAACCCCCCACAGTTTTTTGCCCTGTCATAGAAGACCTTTATGTACAACTTTTTGGTCAGGTTGGGGTTATATTGCTCACACTGGACACTACACAAAAGCAGAACATGACACATCCTTCCTTGCACAAAGGTTAAGAATCATGGACAATATGGGAAAGATGTGCAAATGTTCTTCAGACCCCACATTAGTACCTTCAAAAGCAAACTAAGATGTGTTAAGAGATTTCATGATGCTGGCTTTGTTAACTCAGACATCACCCTTAGCAAGTGAATGTTCTCACATCTTGGGGTACTTTCTTGCCCTCTAAGCAAGGCACAGCTCATTCACTTGATTTAATGGGGTCATTATTTAACTTTTGGGATTTTCTGTAAGAAACAAGTATTGACCTTTCTGTAAAGATTATGAAAAGGCTGAACAAAAACGATGCTGAACTGGGACAGTCATCTATGAATGCTAATGAGAAGGAGCAAAGTGTGGAGGAAGAAAGACAATAAGAAGGGAGTCAATATGTAATTTAGAAATCATTAAGATGGTTACTGGCTGTAATGCACTAATACTGAACTAGGTACTCTGAGACAGGTGGTGACCCCTGACGTGGGACAGTGGTGCACAGCTAGAACAGAAGAAAAATAACTGCAGCACAGCATTCCCAGCATAGAATTAACTTGTAAATTTAAACAGACTTTCGAGACATTAATATATTTTTGATTTTATGAGGACATCAAGAGATCTTCCATTCTCGTACTCACTGAGTTAAGAATATAAGCGTTTAACATCTGGGTGGAATCTTAGAATGTGTTGGGCTGGAAGAGACCTTCAAAGGTCATCTGGTCCAATCTGCCTGCAGTGAGCAGGGACATCCTCAACTAGAGCAGGTTGTCCAGAGCCTTGTCCAGCTGCACTTTGAAGAGCTCCAGGGATGGAGCCTCAGCTACTTCACTGAACAATCTGTTCCAGTGTTCAACCACACTCCTGCTAAAGAACACCTTAACATCTACTCTTCTCTAATATGAAAACATTGGTCCTTGTCCTATCACTCCAGGCTTTTCTAAACAGTCTTTCTCCAGCCTTCTTGAAGCCCCCTTCAGGGACTGGAAGTGTTCATTACCAAGTCCCTCTGGAGACTTCTCTTCTTCAGAGCTCCAGCATCCTAATAATTTTCATGGCCTCCTCTGGACCTGCTCCATCAGGTTCCTGTCCTTCTTGTATTGATGGCTCCAGAGCTGGACGCAGGAGTCCAGGTGAGGTCTCACCAGGGCACAGTAGAGGGGCAGAATATCTCAGCCTTTCCTCATCAGGCTTCCTTCATCATCTTTGTGGCTCTACTCTGGACTCTCTCAACCAGTTCTGTGTTCTTCTGGAACTGAGGGGCCCAGAACTGGGCATAATATTCCAGATGTGGTCTCACCAGGGCAGAGTGGAGGAGAAAGAGAACCTCTCTTGATCTACTAACCACCCCTCTTCTAATCCACCTCAGGGTGCCACTGGCCTTCTTGGCCACAAGGGCCCACTGCTGGCTCATGATCATCCTGATGCCTACCAGGACTCGCAGGTCCCTTTCTCCTACACTGCTCTCCAACAGGTCAGTAAATGGCAGTATGCACAACTTTAGCTACGCCCGTTACAATAATCAGTAGAAAGGTACTTTGTTGTGTGTTGCTGTACTAAAAGCACCGGTGCCTTCAGCCTGAGGTGCACTAGAGGGCAGCACCTGCCAATGGAAGAGCAGCAGCTCCGCCACAGACTCACAGATCAACCTGTTCTGCCTCCTCCCAATTTCCTGCTTAAAGAACAGGATTATACTTCTTTACAGCTAGTCACCTAAGGTTTGGTTATGGCTTGGTTTTTAGCTTATAGAAGCAGTTTCTTTTTTCAATTACTATTTTTTTATAAATTATGAACTCATTATGAAGTATTATTTATTAATAACTAATACATTTATTAATAGCTTTAACTCCACAGCAGCAAAATCTAGTTATTCAACTACTGAACATTTCCAGACAAATTCCTGTCAAGAACCAAAATCACAGACTCTAGCCAACAAAAAGAATGATGAGTAATGATACATGGCAATGCTGAGAAACAGATGTAAGATGCTACGCTGCATCAATGACTTATACCATTACCAACAGAATCAGTGCACGGAGGTACCTTCCTAGAGAGCCTGCTTTGCAAACACACCCTTGCTCAAAGCTCTATTTTTTTCTTGCCTCTCTTTAAAACTGCTAAGCAGAAAGTACCTTAAAATAAAGATTCTATGAGTCTGAGGAAGTGTTTTACTGATCGGTTGAAAAAAAATTGTGTTAGCTTCTTAAATATTACATATCCTTGGTTTGAAAATGCTTACATGGAAGGTTTGTAAGTGATCCATGTATTTCTGTTGCCTTAGGAATTCACTATCAACGTTGCAAGGATGTGGACCTGATGGAGTGGTTTCAGAAGAGGCCACAAAGATTATGAGGGGGCTGGAGAACCTCTGCTACGAGGACAGGCTGAGGGAGCTGGAGTTGTTCAGCCTGGAGAAGAGAAGGCTCTGAGGAAACCTGATAGTGACCTTCCAGTCCCTGAAAAGGGCTACAAGAAGGCCGCAGAGGGACTGTTTATGAAGGCTTGGAGTGGTAGGATGAGGGGTAATGGTTTCACATTAGAGAAGGGGAGATTGAAATGGGGAGCAGAAGCAGGGTTGAATACTAGCACAGGTTGCTCAGGGAGGTAGTTGAGGCCCTGTCCCTCGAGCTATTCAAAGTAACGCTGGACAAGGCTCTGGGCAACCTGCTCTATTTGAGGGTGTCCCTACTGACTGCAGGGTGGTTAGACTAGATGCCCTTTGAAGGTCTCTTCCAACCTGGGCCATTCTATGATTCTATGATCTTGTAGGTTATATTATCTCCACTAAATGTGGGATTGCATGCAGATTGCATGCAGCAGAGAGCACACTGGTCCCTGAATGCTATTTATTGAGGTTTCTGGGTGATCTGGGGATTCTCGGAATGGGAAAACTCAGGGGAACTGGGGCGCAGCCACTGAGGGTCGGAACCTCTTGCGGGAACAGCTGGGAGGGGTGCAAAGCAATGCTTTTAAGGGCAGTGAAACCAGAAGTAGCATCAGATCGCACACAGCAGAGAGTGTGCTAGCTGCTTTAGCTGCCAGGGGATAAAACAAAACAAAACAAAACACTCCCTACAAAACATTAAAAAAACAAAACAAAAAACCCACCTAAAAATGGTGACAATGCAGCAGCAGAGGAGGACCAAGCTCTGGTCACTGCTGCACATGGATGTGGGAACCCAGACAGAGGTGACCCAACAAGATGAGGCTGTGCAGGTGACAGGTTGCCAGGAATGTGACAGGCTGCCAGGAATGTGACAGGCTGCCAGGAATGTGACAGGCTGCCAGGAATGTGACAGTCTCACAAGTTTTCCTGGCTGTGTACAGTGCAAGCAGGTAGACTATCTGCTTAACCAAGCGGCACAGCTGCAAGATAAGGTTGAAAAGCTACAAGTGGAAGTAGAAAGGCTCAGGAGAATTAGAGAGGCTAAAATAGAGGTAGACAGGTGGAGACAGTCTGGACAACAACCAAACAAGAGACAGAAACAAGGGACCCCTGTAGGCTGTACCTCTCAGATGTAGGACAGAGGCCCAAATAGAAGAGGTGAGTGGAGCCAAGTGAAAGGCCATAGCAGAAGGTGAGCATCATCCTGGCCTGCCTCACCTCCCCAGTTGCCACTGAGTAATAAATATAAGCCCCTACTGGAAGACAGCTGGTCTAATAAGGATATAGAGAACCTGTACTTGAGGTCCTAGTAAGGTTGCATAAACCTGAGCAATCTTCCAGTAATACGGCAACCTCCTCCACAAAGAAGAGAAGGGATCTAGTTATTGGAGACTCGCTCCTGAAAGGGACTGAGGACCCAGTATGCAAAGCTGACCCTCTTTACGCTTCACCGGGAAGTCTGAAGTCTACCTGGACCTGAATCAGGGATATCACTAGGATGCTCCCTAACCTGGTGAGATCAGCTGACTATTACCCACTGCTGATCTTCCAGATAGGTGGGGAGGAAGCCATATTCCATAGCCTGAGGGGAATGAAGAAAGTCTACAAGGCCTTGGGATATTTGGTGAAAGAGTCCAGGGCACAGATTTTCTTCATTACTTCCATTTTGGAGTGAGGACACAGGCTGGAACAGGACTCAGTCCATTAATGTCTGGCTATGAGACTGGTGCTACAGGCAGGCCTTTGGGTTCTTTGATAATGACTGGTTTCATCAGGCGCCAGACCTTCCACATGCATATGGGAGGTGTTTATCTCAGAGGGGAAAAAGGGTTCTGGGGCAGGAGTTGGCAGGACTCATTCACATGACTTAAAACTAAATTTGAAGGGGGGTGGGATTGTTGATCAATGCACACCAGTGGGACAGAGCTCTGGTCCTAATGAAGACCAGGTGGCCTCCTGCTGTCCCNGGAGACTCGCTCCTGAAAGGGACTGAGGACCCAGTATGCAAAGCTGACCCTCTTTACGCTTCACCGGGAAGTCTGAAGTCTACCTGGACCTGAATCAGGGATATCACTAGGATGCTCCCTAACCTGGTGAGATCAGCTGACTATTACCCACTGCTGATCTTCCAGATAGGTGGGGAGGAAGCCATATTCCATAGCCTGAGGGGAATGAAGAAAGTCTACAAGGCCTTGGGATATTTGGTGAAAGAGTCCAGGGCACAGATTTTCTTCATTACTTCCATTTTGGAGTGAGGACACAGGCTGGAACAGGACTCAGTCCATTAATGTCTGGCTATGAGACTGGTGCTACAGGCAGGCCTTTGGGTTCTTTGATAATGACTGGTTTCATCAGGCGCCAGACCTTCCACATGCATATGGGAGGTGTTTATCTCAGAGGGGAAAAAGGGTTCTGGGGCAGGAGTTGGCAGGACTCATTCACATGACTTAAAACTAAATTTGAAGGGGGGTGGGATTGTTGATCAATGCACACCAGTGGGACAGAGCTCTGGTCCTAATGAAGACCAGGTGGCCTCCTGCTGTCCCAGGGTGAAATTGGAGCACTCAGCTTGCTCCCTGAAATGCCTGTACACCAGTGCACACAGCATGGGGAATAAGCAGGAGGAGTTAGATGTCTGTGTTCAGCCAGGTGATAATGGTCTGATGGCAATTACAGACACATGGTGAGACAGTTTGCATGACTGGAATGTGGTCATGGATGACTATGCCCTTTTCAGGAGGGACAGGTCATCAAGGCGAGGTGGTGGAGTTGCTCTTTACAAGAAAGAGCAACTGGAATGCATTGAGTTCTGTCCGGGGCAGAAGAAGAGAGAGTTGAGGGTTTCTAGATGACACTATTTTGGGTATTACAAGCCACCAGATCAGAATGTGGAAGTTGATGAGGTCTTCCACAGGCAGCTGACAGCAGTTTCACAGCTACGGGCACTGGTTCTCATGGAGAATTTTAACTACCCAGATNAGGTGTTTATCTCAGAGGGGAAAAAGGGTTCTGGGGCAGGAGTTGGCAGGACTCATTCACATGACTTAAAACTAAATTTGAAGGGGGGTGGGATTGTTGATCAATGCACACCAGTGGGACAGAGCTCTGGTCCTAATGAAGACCAGGTGGCCTCCTGCTGTCCCAGGGTGAAATTGGAGCACTCAGCTTGCTCCCTGAAATGCCTGTACACCAGTGCACACAGCATGGGGAATAAGCAGGAGGAGTTAGAAGTCTGTGTTCAGCCAGGTGATAATGGTCTGATGGCAATTACAGACACATGGTGAGACAGTTTGCATGACTGGAATGTGGTCATGGATGACTATGCCCTTTTCAGGAGGGACAGGTCATCAAGGCGAGGTGGTGGAGTTGCTCTTTACAAGAAAGAGCAACTGGAATGCATTGAGTTCTGTCCGGGGCAGAAGAAGAGAGAGTTGAGGGTTTCTAGATGACACTATTTTGGGTATTACAAGCCACCAGATCAGAATGTGGAAGTTGATGAGGTCTTCCACAGGCAGCTGACAGCAGTTTCACAGCTACGGGCACTGGTTCTCATGGAGAATTTTAACTACCCAGATATTTGCTGGAAGACCCACTCAGCCAGCCAGCCACAGTCCAGGAGATTCCTTCAGTGCATTGGTGACGATTTCCTGATGCAAATGGTGGAGGAGCCCACTATAAAGAGCGCTGCTGGATCTTGTACTCTCCAACAAGGTGGGTCTGGTTGAAGCAGTGAAGGTTGAGGGTAGCCTTGGGTGCAGTGACCATGAGATGGAGGAGTTCAGGGTCTCGTGTGGTAGGAACAGAACAGCTAGCAGAATCACAACCCTGGACTTCAGGAGGGCCAACTTTTGGCCTTTTCAAGCAATTGCTAGGGGAAATCCCATGGGACAGGGTACCAGCAGGTAAAGGAGCTCAGGATAGCTGGTTAACATTCAAAGACAACTTCTTTGAAGTACAATGCAAGAGCATTCCAACAGGACAGAAGTCAAGGAAGGGAGCCGGAAGGCCTGCGTGCTTAGCCAGGCAGCTTCTGGGCAAACTGAAGATGAAGGTCTACAGGTTGTGGAAGGAGGGGATGGCCACTTGGGGTGATTATAAGGCTCTGGTGAGAGAATGTAGGGATGCAACTAGAAAAGCCAAGGCCTCCTTGGAATTAAACCTTGCAAGAGAAGTCAAGGGCAACAGAAAGGGCTTCTTCAAATACACTGCAGGTAAAACTAAACCTAGAGGCAATGTAGGCCCCCTGTTGAATGAGGTGGGTGCCCTGAAGACAGAGGATACAGAGAAAGCAGATACTGAACACCTTCTTTGCTTCTGTCTGTACTTCTGGGAGCTGTCCTGATATCAAGCCCCAGACTGCTGAGGCTCCAAAGGAAGACAAGAGAGGAGCTTGCCTTGGTTGATGAGGACTGGGTTAGGGATAAGTTGATCAAACTGGATCTACATAAATCCATGGGCCTAGATGTGATGCAGGGGGGTTGGACTCAATGCCCTTTGGAGGTCTTTTCCAGCCAAACACATTCAATGACTCTACGAATACACCTGCTGATGCTTAGGGTGCCAGACAACTTTATCTAAGTTGTAATCAATATTTCTTTGCTATAAAAACCAGCAAGACTGAACAGGATAATAACAGCTAATAACTGTGTATTAGACATTTACAGCTCCTTTTGTAGTCTCCTGGCTTTTATGACAGGTGTAATAAATAGGAAAAAAGATGAATTTTTAAAAGTGCTCCCTCCTTTCAGCGACGTTACATGTACACAACAAGAACCCACAACAGGAGAAAGGGAAAAGGTTTACTTCAAAGCACAGCATATGTCACAAAGGGAACATTTCCAAACTTTCCCCATATTTTTGTACTGCTACAGATACATATCTGTAACTTGCTGCTGTCTTTTTTTTTTAACAACTGCCACTGAAGCCTATGCGCATGTTCCCAGAGCTGGTAGCTTCCCATTGGAGCTGTCAACCCTGCTGTCTGAGGACTTCCAAGGACATGTTTAACATTCCTCTACTACACCAGTGAAATTCTTGTCTATAGAAAGGAAAAGGGTGTTTTGGTATCAATTTAGTTGGAAATCACTCTCCTTTCACATACTTTTTAATCATAGAACAACGTTACTCAATGCTTTATTAAAAAAAACCCCCAACCAAACAAGAGAGCATGTTACTAACAAACAGAATGAAAAAAACCCATAAAGACCACAGACTATGATGTCCCCGAGGGCATCTGTAGCCCTTAGCAGTCAAGCCTCGCCTAGTCACCCAAACAACCTGTCCCTGTGCCCAGGGACCCAGTCATGGTTGCCCTTAGTCCAGCTCCAGTTATGCCATAAGATACCTGCCTCTGGCACCATCCCCTTCTGTTCCTGGCTGGACCACCAAAATAGACCCCAGACTGGTTTCATGTCACCATATCAAAGGAGTCTGTTAGTCTGCTTGTCTGGCTCTATCTCCACAGAGACTATGCCCAGCTGGGGAGGGCACTGCCCACACTGTGTCACATTTGAGTTCTGTTTCATCCCTCCATGTGGAGAAACCTTGGTCACACTAGTCTCTCCCAATAATTTTCAATTTCTTCATCTGTTAATTCCCAGTTCATTAAAAAAACCCAAGAAAGCAGGAGGTGAAGTCTTTGTGGCAAAGCACCCAAGCACCCAGAGATCTTTGACCTTTGCCACGAGTCCTTCAACAAACTATATTTGGGGCTCAAGTGAGCACGTGTTTTAATTTTGATGCAACTATACTTTGCAACAGGTTCCTGTGGATGTTCTTAGATTTAAAGAACATGTCCAGAACAGGTTATCCCTTGGCAAAAAACTCTCTGGTACAGGGCTCTTTGGTGTTCATATAGGATGAGATCTCTGCTATATTTCTATGTGCCAGACTTTCTAATCATTCCCCTGGTCCGGGATAATCATAACAACCATTCTAGTGCCCTCAGTTCTTTCTGTAATTTCTCAATTTCTGGTTGTGTTTCTGTTACTTAACTTTGCAAGTTCCCCGAGCCTTTCAGTATGGTGCCATACAACCTTATTCAGAAGCGTCTAAATCTACAAGTGAATATGAAACATTAAAAAGCAAGTTTCTGATGCTTTGACGAGTTAGTGATCTGAAATTACTCAATAATCTAAAACTAAGTTTTAAAATTCCGGTGAGACAAGATGAAATTTAAGGAGTTACTTCAGCAAAGCTTTTTCTCAGAGGCAATTTTGTTTTTCTTACAGAAAATAAAAATGTTATTCAACTACAATTCCTTCACTAGAAGATTATCTTTTCTGTATATTTTCCCCTAAATATCTACCACTAAAGATCATCTAAAGGACCAGTGTAGGCAGTTAAGACACTAGAACTGGGACAGTAAACAGGATCTTAAGGTTTTGTGAACACTCTTATCCTACAGCTGAAAGACTGGTATTATTAAAATCATTAAGGTATTTTTAATGTTGTTTCCTCTGCAGTTCCTGCTTTCATCTTCTGTGATTATATAAACAAGGTGAGTCCTGAACAATTTATTCTGCCTGAATCTGATAGAAGTAATGGGGGAAAAAAATCACTTAACTGACTGATCCTTGACTTTAGAAGTATTTTTTGTACAAATGCAATAACAAGATCATTCCATTATCAATAATCATATATGTGATGGAAAACCTACTGTGACTATCTCCAAGTTGCTTAAGCAAATAGTGTCTGAAATGCTTTGATTTGTTAAAACAGCAGTTTTGGAGTGGAGAATGAGCTCATTACATGGCTTAATACAGAAATACCCAATTTCCCTGGATAGTGCAGTGTTAAGAGCTTTACATCCCATTCTTTACGTAATCACAGAATGGCCTGGGTTGGAAGGGACCCCCAAAGGACATCTAGTCCAACCCCCCTGCAGTGAGCCAGGACATCCTCAACTAGATCAGGTTGCCCAAAGCCTTGTCCAGCTTAATCTTGAAGATCTTCAGGGATGGGACCTCAACGCCCTCCCTGGGCAACCTGTTTCTTGGCCTTTTAAAAAAAAAAGTATACCACCAAAGGTATTCTCCTTACAAGTTCATGAGTTTGTGCATCAATCTCCCCAGCATGCAGCAGTGTTTCTAAGCAAGCCTGCCTTTGTGAGCCCACATTTTCATTGCCAAGGTGTTGTTTCAGCTTAACATTTACATGAAGTCCACTGAAGGAAGCCACCACTTGAAAACTACTCCTAGCTTTCCCAAAATATCTTTCGGATTTATATATCAACTACAGCGACTAATTCAGAAGGACCATGGTTAGGAGACCAAGCAACATTGAGTAACTTTAAGCAGCAAGCTCTACATGTCTGTGATGATGCCAACAATATAATAGGACAAACTGTAATAATTTTGTCTGTAATGGGTGCAGTGCTTCTTTACACAGGGTTCTTTGTCTCAAGTTATAGAAAACAGAGGCTTGTTAACATGGAATAACCACCTCTTTTCATATTTAGTGTTAAGCAAGCCCTAGAGTAGTGCATAATATAAATTAAGGGGTAATATGCACAGTGGGCATACAAAGCAATAAATGCCTAGCAGATGACTGAGTAGATAAGTTGAGATGGAAAAAATCTATCTTTTTACTGGCAGTGTAGTCTGACACCATGGATATAATTAAATTAATGCCTCCAGAGAAGAGATAAATAAGCAGTTACAGTTTGGAGGCAATACAGCTCATTGCTGTAATCGTTGTGCAAGCTACATGCTGCTGCTCTGCTGGACTACTCTGTTACCTTTTAAATGAGATATTATTTTCATTACATGTTGGAAAGGAGGGGTTCATTTAATGGATAAAAAAATTAGTGAAAAAACATGCATTTCATTAGAAAGTGATGACATGTGTTTGACCTTAACAGATTCACTCATGAACCCCCTCCATAATGACACAATGATGTATTGACTGTCCATCTACACATTAGAAAAGACTTGAGTGAATTTCTAGGAAATACCTGCAGGAAGAGGAAGCAGTCATGCTATTTAACCAGAGTCTGAACTGGAATGTTCTAATGACAGCCTGCAGAAACCTCTTCTCCCAGGTTCTCACAGTGATGATTTAGGTATTTCAGAGAGACTAAAGCTACTCATCCCCCAGCACCCTGCAGCAGCACAGTAAATGAGCTTTGTGGGAGGAGAGGGTCCTTCTGCAATATTATATTTTGGCTTTCTCAACTGCTGGATTCCTGCACACTTTCTCCAATACAACTTTATTTTCTTTGCTTTACCATTGGCTCTGATAGTTTGGTTTGAGAGGGTCATTCATCCACAAACACATTGCTGCTTCTAAACCTCCCACCCTAGAAAAGCAAATGAATTATATTTCTTCTTGTTTGGATTCAAGGTTTAGGCTGTCAGAGAAACAAAGGGAGCTTTTTGGGTGAGCAGGTGGGAGCTCTGCATTGCTGTGGCATCACTGCAACCAAGGTAATGCCACTTACACCTGGAAGGACTGAAAGAACAGTTCAGAGCCATGATAGCAACGTATTAATTTATATGCATGGATATAGTCAGTTTTATGGAATATCCATTTCATTGTAGAATGTTTACATCAGCCCAGTGGGATTAAGGCATGGTAGGAATGACATGAAATACTTCCTTAGCACACCGATCTTGTTGCTCTGCAATCCTGAATCATCAGTCAGAGATAATGGTTTCATTACCCTATATACTCTACTCAAAAAAGTGAAAGTACAAGTAGAAGTAATCCCAGAACACAGAAATAAGAGAAAAGGAAACAGTAACAAACAAGAAAGAGATGTAAAGTGATAAAAAAAATAACGTCCATAATAACAATAATAGGAAAATACAGCATAAAATATGCAAGTAACTTAGAGGCTCCCAATACAGAAATTATTTTAGTATATATTTAGTAACATGTTACTCATTCAACAGCAAAACCAACTATTAAAAGGTTAGTCCTGTTTCTTTTAAGAAGCTCCATTACCATAGAAATTGTTTCCAAATTCTATATCCTAATAACAAGCACACTGTTATTGGGAACGACCTCACTCCTTCCAGCACTGGGGAACATTTGTATGGTGAGGGGGATGTTTGTTTGTACTGCATCAGGCACTGCAGGCACCCTGAG
This sequence comes from Rhinopomastus cyanomelas, assembly GCA_013400115.1. NCBI lineage: Eukaryota > Metazoa > Chordata > Aves > Bucerotiformes > Rhinopomastidae > Rhinopomastus > Rhinopomastus cyanomelas. Next base: position 329,492 of record VXBP01000819.1, on the reverse strand, counting down.
TAAAGAGTTCAGCCTCTCAGATGCTGAGTGAAAGCAAATCTCTGCTGCTCTCCTGGAGCAAGTTTGCCTTGACAAGTGGCAAACCACTGAAAAACACCACACCATTTTTTCTTGCTCAGAGATATGTATACATGTATATATGTATATTTGTATATATTTATATATATGTTTATATATATACCTGGATAAAATAAGAAGCTTTGTGTTGTTGATTACAGTTTAGATTACAGTCATAAATTATTTTGGATGAATGGCTCATGTCATCCCAAGATGAGATGACTCAGCCCTATTTTCAGATGAAGATGAAAAGTTATGAAAGCAGTGAGGGGAACATGAGAACTAGGGGAACAAAGACAAATATGCTTGAGGTGGTTTGTTTCTGTCTGGCAAGAAGAAATCAATGCCACTCACTCTCAGTAATACCAGAAAGGATGCAACAATTTTTTAATTTATCATTGGCTTTTTTGATGGAAGTCATAAGATACCTGTAGAGCATCGAAGGCCATTTGGATGCACAGAGGCCAGCACTGTATTTCAGTACTGACATGCAAGTAATGGATTAAGTTGCTTTTTTTTCTGCAGTGACTGTTCTGCTATTCAATCTGAGTTTTGATCAAGTTCAGCAAAGGTTAATACAGACTATTTGTAGCTTGTCATGGCACAGGTTGAGAGCGAGAGCCTGAAGAAAATCAGTGTGCATATCCACCCTCCCTCTGGCCACAGAGATCAGTGTGATTATGGGCACTACTGCTTGTTTAGCTTTCTATCACATAAATGATGTATGACACCCTCAGCTGTTCATCCATAATTGGCTAAAAGAATTCTATTACCCAGTAAAAATTACAATACTTCCAGTTAAGAGCTGGACTTTGAAAAATGACAAATGTTCACAGCAGCACAAGCCCAAAAGGATGTGGAGACATCTGTAATACAAATAATGCTCTGAGAATTACAGGCACTGAATCCTTGATGGTTATATGAATTCCCTGCTTGGAGTGAGTAGCTGAAGAACTGAGCCTAGCTGCTGTTATTTTTCCCTTAGTTTTGGGCACCTCAATACAAGAAGTACACTGAAGATTGGACTGGATGATCTTTCGAGGTCCCTTCCAATCCCTAATGGTTCTATGATTCTATGAAGCAGGTCCAAAGAAGGGCAATGAAGCTGGTGAAGTGTCTGGAGGACAGGTCTAATGAGAGGTGGCTGAGGAAACTGGGGTTGTTTAGTCTGGACAAAAGGAGGCTAAGGGGAAAACTCATTGCTCTTCACAACTACCTGAAAGGAGGGTGTAGAAAGGTATGGTCAGTCTCTTCTCCCAAGTCACTAGTGATAGGACAAGATGAAATGGCCTCAAGTTGTGCCAGGGGAAGTTTAGACTGGACATTAGAAAAATATATTCACTGAAGGGGTTGTCAGGTATTGGAACAGGATGCCCAGGGAGGTGATAGATTTGCTGTCCCTAGAGGCATTCAAAACACCTGCAGACGTAGCCCTGGCAAACTGTGCTTAGTGGGCAGGGTGGGCTTGGGTGGACAGTTCAACTTGATGATCTTGTAGGTCTCTTCCAACTGTAATGATTCTATGATTCTGTGATTCTATGATTCTATGCACTGCTGCCTGCATGCTTATTTCTGTTTTTAATCTAGCTCAATTTTGTGTTATTATTCAAGACTGGAAGCTGCACTACTGTTACGTTAGAGCCTATGGTGTATCTGCACTTGGTTTATCCCCTATTTGGGCTCACAAACACTGTATTAAAATAATTACTGTAATACCATCTTCTAAATAAAGTCAAAGCACACCTACTACTAAGAGAAAACAACCCCATTTCCTTATCCCAGAGCAACAGACAGGCTGACTGAGAGGGATCAGCTCCTCCAGAGCCATGACAGAGATGGACATCTCCATGCAGAATCACCTTGTTCCGCTGCTCCTTAACACAAACTTTGATTTGGCAGAAATCATGAGGTTTAGAATCCCCTCCGTTTCCTGTGCAGACATCTTAACTGGTAAATCAAAATTATAAATTACTCTAACAGAACAGTGAACAGTAATCAGGAGTTAGTTACTTAGCCAAGCAGCTCAGACAGTGCTTGGGTAACCTGGAAACTGCTGGGTAAAAGTGCAGACTATTAGTAAACAGGTGACCTCTCAGCCTGAGAAATTCTGCAGAAAATGGAGTGATATAGTGGCAGTCTTCTTGTACTGTCATCAAAGCTGGAGGCCTTTACTGTCCCTGAAGTAATCCAATCTCAGTAGAGAATGACTCAAAATCCTACAGCAATTTTTATCACCTGCAGATACACAATAGGCCCAACCCAGACTGATTCATACCTGCTAAATACTTTCTGCAGGAAACAGAAGTTGCCAGAAAGTTCACACATGTGAGCCATGTTTTTGTTGAGGGCCAACCTGTTCCAGTGTTCAACCACCCTCCTAAAGAACCTCGTAACACTCAATTTGAGTCTGCTCTTCTCTAACGTGAAACCATTGCTCCTCGTCCTATCACTAAAGGCCTTCATAAACAGTCCCTCTCCAGCTTTCTTATAGCCACCTTTAGGGACTGGAGGATTCCTATCAGGTTTCCCCAGAGTCTTCTCTTCTCCAGGATGATCAGCTCCTCATAACTTTTGTGGCCTCCTCTGGACTCGCTCCATCAGGTCCCTGTCCTTCCTGTATTGAGATCATGCAAGGACGCATGATCTAGGTCACCTAAAATATCTCCTGTTGGATATAGATATAATCAAGTAAATTAAGATGGGTAAATGATAATGTTTCAGCTACAAACACTCCTCATTTGTTTATCATTCCCAAACAGGATGCCATTGAATCCATATTACTGGTGAGATAACTGAGACCCATAGATGATGCAGTAACTCACTGTATAAAAATGATTCATTTTGCAAAAAACCACTGTTTTTTTGCAGCTCTGTATTTTCAAGCAGCAGACTCTAAAACATGTTATATGGTGTGCCACACCAGCAGTCAATACAATGGTTCATGAAATTACTATTTATGATAGCTTTAATTGAAACATTATATTGTTATTTTTGCATACCATACCATTAGGGAGTTATTTCAACCTTTCAGGGATTCTAAAGGCCTAAACAGTTATACGTGCATCAGGTGTTCTTGGACTCCACAAATCTGTGATCCAAGATTTAACGACACAATTGCATCTAGAAAAGTAATTTAATTGATATAAAGTGTGTGTTTAGCTGAACAAGTTGCTGTCAGAAAAATGGCAGTATCACAGAATCATAGAATCATTAGGGATTGGAAGGGACCTCGGAAGATCATCTAGTCCAATATCCCTGACACAGCAGGATCACCTAGACCAAGTCACACAGGAACACATACAGGCAGGTTTTAAACAACTCCAGTGAAGGAGACTTCACAACCTCCCTGGGCAGCCTGTTCCAATTATCCGTCACCCTCACTGTGAAGAAATTCCTTCTCATATTTATGTGGAACCTCCTATGTCCCAGCTTACACCCATTGCCCCTTGTCCTATCAATACATGACACTGAGAATCATAGAACAGTTTTGGCTGGAGGAGACCTGCAAGATCATCAAGTCCAACCCTTCCCTAACCCTAACAGCACCACTAAACTGTGTACCCCAACGCAACATCTACCTTTCTGTTCAAGACCTCCAGAGATGGGGACTCAACCACCTTCATGAGGAGGCTGTTCCAGTGCCTGGAAACACTTTTAGGAAAGAAATTCCTCCTGACATCCAACCTGAACCTCCCTTGATGCAGCTTAAGCCCATTTCCCATCATCCTATCACTGGCCACCAGGGAGAATAGACCAACTCCTGCCTCTCTACAACCTTGTTTCAAGTAGTTGTCAACGTCCTCTTCTCTAGGCTAAACAGCCCCAGATCCCCCAGCTGTTCCCCAGCCAACATCTGTTCCAAAGGTATTAATGGCTTGGTAGCCACCTTTGTATCCTCTCTAGCCCTTCATACAAGTGAATGACCAGGAACACAGAGGTACTGCTAGTGAACTCTGGGGTTTCATGATGCCTGTAAGGGTTGACGAGGTATTTTGTGATAAGAAGGAGAGGATGCTATCAACTGATGTATTATTCATCTTACCTTTACTCTCACTGTGACTGTAGCGAGGCCAGGAGGCATAGTGCCCTTGCTGTCAAAGGCTTCCACAAGAAATGTGAAGGTGGCTTCTGTGTCAGTGAATGATTCATAATCCAAAGACTTCAGAAGGGACAACTCGCCTGTAAGCTTGTTCAGTGCAAAATATTCTCGTGCTTCCTCTGTCCGTATTCGATAGTTAACATCAGAACCAAGGTCAATGTCCTTTGCCTAGAGGGTGTCACAGAGAAAGAGAAGTACTTAAACCTGAACGAAATAATATTCCACAAAAAAAAAAATCCCTGTAAGATTTAAAAAACATAAAGTAAACGTTAGTTTTTTTATACTATTTGAATGTTATTTGATGTACTGAAGAGCACTGCACAACCATGAGGAGGACACATTTCCATGGATGTTTATGAACTCCAGAGATGCTTGCCACAGGAGTGAGCACAATACTCTGGACAACAGTCACTGAAAGCTCAGTCTGTTCTTGTTCTCTTCCCTGAGCACCTGCTGCTGGCCATTACCTAGGAGAGGATTTTGGAGTAAGAGTGTTTGATCTCACCCTTTATGGCAGTACAGACATTTTTATTTCATATCCAAATTTAGAACAGGGAATACTAATGCTTTTCTGAACAAGCAGTACAATGTGTTTGCTTTGGCTGCAATTTTATGTTACATTTATTTGCAGAAAGGTTCAGAGAAAACCATTCCTGTTGAATGGTTGAACTGTCTCAGGATGGATTCTTCTCAATAAAGCATGGTGAGCAAAACATCAGGAGGATATAGAGACTGCTCCTAGGAAGTGACTCTCAACCGTCTTTACTGATCTGGCTCATTCCTGAACAATAACCCTAACTTGTCTGAGCATCTTCTATGTTCCAGCTTGCATTCATTGCCACTTGTCCTATCAGTAGATGACACTGACAATCACACAGAATCACAGAACATTAGGGATTGGAAGAGACCTCAAAAGATCATCTTTGTCCAACCCCTCTGCCTCAGCAGGATCACCTAGACCAAGTCCAGGCGGGTTTTAAACGTCTCCAGAGGAGGAGACTCCACAACCCATCCGGGCAGCGCCCTCCAGTGCCCTGTCACCCTCACTGGGAAGAAGTTATAGAATCACAGAATCAGTCAGGGTTGGAAGGGACCTCCAGTTCCAACCCCCCTGCCATGGGCAGGGACACCCCACCCTACATCAGGCTGGCCAGAGGCTCATCCAGCCTGGTCTTAAACACCTCCAAGGATGGGGCCCCAACCACCTCGCTGGGCAACCCATTCCAGGCTCTCACCACTCTCACAGTGAAGAACTTCCTCCTCACATCCACTCTAAATCTACCCATCTCCAGATTTGCTCCATTCCCCTTAGTCCTGTGGCTGCCTGATATCCTAAAAAGCCCCTCTCCAGTCTTTTTGTAGGTCCCTACTGGAAGGCCACAATAAGGTCACCTGGGAGTCTCCTCTTCTCCAGACTGAACAGCCCCAACTCTCTCAGTCTGGCCTCATAGGAGAGGTGCTCCAGCCCTCTGATCATCCTTGTGGCCCTCCTCTGCACTCGCTCCAGCATGTCCACATCCTCTTGTAATAAGGGCTCCAGAACTGGATGCAGTATTCCAGGTGGGGTCTCATCATAGCAGAGTAGAGGGGGAGAATCACCTCCCTCAACCTGCTGGCCACACTTCTCCTGATGCAGCCCAGGATCCGGTTTGCCTTCTGGGCTGCAAGTGCACACTGCTGGCTCATGTTGAGCTTTTCTTCCACAAGCACCCCCAGGTCCCTCTCCTCAGGGCTACTCTCCAGCTAGTCACTGCCCAGCCTGTATTTGGCTTCACCAAGAGCAAGTCATATTTGACCAACCTGATAGTCTTTTATGAGGGCATAAGGAGGTGGATAAATGTTGCAGAGAGGTGGATGTGTTCTATCTTGACTTGAGTAAGGCATTTGACACAGTCTCACATAGCATTCTCGCAGCCAAACTGAGGCAATGTGGACAGGATGATTGGGTAGTGCATTGGATCATGAACTGGCTGCAGGATAGATGCCAGAGGGTAGTGTTCAATGGGACAGAGCCTGGTTGGAGGCCTGTATCTAGTGGAGTTGTCACAAGGATTGGTATTCATTAACGACTTGGATGAGAGATTAGGGTGCACTGTCAGCAAGTTTGCTGATGACACAAATCCGGATGGAGTTGCCAATAGTCCAGCAGACTCTGCTGCCATTCAGTTAGACCTGGACAGGCTGGAGAGCTGGGCAGAGAGAAATGTAATGAAGTATAACAAGGGTAAGTGTAGAGTCTTGCATCTGGGCAAGAACAACCTCAGGTACCAGTATAAGCTGGGGACTGACCTGTTGGAGAGTAGTTTGGGAGAAAGGGACCTGGGGGTCCTGGGCTACAGCAGAATGACCATGAGCCAGCAGTGTGCTCTTGTGTCCAAGAGGGCCAACAGCATCCTAGTGTGGATCAGAAGCAGGGTGGTTAGCAGATCAAGAGAGATTCTTCTCTCCCTCTACTCTGCACTAGTGAGACCACATCTGGAGTATTGCATCCAGTTCTGGGCCCCTCAGTTCAAGAGGGATGTGGAACTGCTGGAGGGAGTCCAGCGTAGAGCCACGAAGATGATGAAGGAAGGAGGACACCTCCCTTATGAGGAAAGGCTGAGGGAGGTGGGTCTCTTTAGTTTGAAGAAGAGGAGACTGAAGGGTGACCTCATTAATGTCTATAAATATGTGAGGGTGGGTGTCAGGAGGATGGAGCCAGGCTCTTCTCACTGTCATCTAGTCATAGGATGAGGGGCAATGGGTGCAAGCTGGAACACAGGAGGTTCCATATAAATATCAGAAGGAACTTCTTCATAGTGAGGGTGACAGAGCACTGGAACAGGCTGCCCAGGGAGATTGTGGAGTCTCCTTCTCTGGAGATGCTTAAGACCTGCTTGAATATGTTCCCTTTTTACTTGATATAGGTGATCCTGCTGTGGCAGGGTGATTAGACTGAATGATCTTTTGAGGTCCCTTCCAGTCCCTAATGATTCTATGATTCTATACTCAGGGAAAAGCAGAGAACACATCTATATGGCTATTTCACAACAGCTGTCTTAGCTGATGATCTGGATGCTGGATTAATTGCTTTAGGAAGCAAACACTTGCCTCTGTTAACTATCATGTAAGGTTAACATCTAGATTTGACTGAGATGTTTAAATCAATTCAGATAAAGCTTTCTCCTCCTATTAATGCAAACAGGTAGAAGCAAAATGATTAGATTTCAAAAACAAACAGAAAGCACTTTAAATGTGTAAAACAATATTCCAAGAAATGACAACAGCAGTGTAGGTTTTACTGTTTGTTTTTTTTAAATAATTGCTCATATTTCCAAAGGAATGTCGTATTGAAAGTGTGTTTATATCACCTGTCTAATGGTCATGCATTTTTTGGTGTTACGCACTGTGACTTCCCCCACTCCAATTTGCAATATTTTACTGTGGTCTCACTGACAAGTTAAATAAGAGCAAGACTGATACTTCAGAATGTTTACAAAACATCTTATCCTCTCTGTAACACTTTCTTACCTCTATTTGCAGGAAGATGGTGCCTGGCGGTAGATTTTCTGGCACGCAGACAGTGTAGGAAGAATTAGTAAAAACAGGGCTGTTGTCATCAATATCCAGCACCTTGATCCCTAAAGTTAGTGTTGAATGGCGGGGGTCCACAGCTCCATCTGTTGCTTTAACAACAAGTTCATAATAGTCCCTTACTTCTCTGTCCAGCTTAACTGCTGTGTAAATGCTACCGTTGGATGTGATGCGGAAAAGGTTCTTGAAGTTTACCAAACTGTAATGGACCTGGCCATTAATACCAGCATCTGCATCTGTAGCCTAAAAAAAAGGGGGGAAAAGAACCATGTTTTAATGCTTATTTTAAACACAAGTGATGAACCTAGATGGGAGTAATGAGGTAAAACAGCTAGTATTCTACAGAATGCTAATGCTGATGAAGATGCTCAGCTTCTCCTGTTGACAGCAGCTTGCCTCCCTGTGATATTTTCCTGAAGACAAAATATCACACAGAAATAAATCACAGAATCTCTTAATTTTATCTCTTAAGGTCTCACCTGGAGTCCTGCATCCAGCTCTGGAGCCCTCAATACAGGAAGGACAAGGACCTGATGGAGGGGGTCCAGAGGAGGCCACAAAAATGATCAGTTCCTAGCATTCTATGATTCTGAGATATCAGTTCTAGGGTCTTTCAAGCAATCAGTTCTCTTGTCTACCTTTAACTATAAGAAGAATATACAAATATCTTTTTCGCTGAATTATGCAAACACTCTCAATAGTTACTTCTATTAGCTAAGGTCAAGTAGGAGTAAAACGGATTAGGATAAACAGTGAGCACAAAACAGGCCAGATTTATTTTTGCTCCCTGTAGCGCAGTTCTCTGTCTCACCCTAGCTTCAAATATCCGTGCACATCTGTAGGGCACATGCAACAAGCCAAAGCTCTCACAGTTGAAAGCAGTGCAAGTCACAATTCACACAGAATCATAGACTCATTAGGGATTGGAAGGGACCTCGAAAGATCATGTAGTCCAATCTCCCTGCCACAGCAGGATCACCTAGACCAAGTCGGACAGGAACACATCACATCTCCAAGAATGATCCCTCTCTTTCCCCATTACAGTGGGATGCCAAGACCAGATAACTGAAGAAAGAACCCACTAATTTCTGCCTTTTTTTCCCCCGCTAACAGGGGTTTTTTTTTTTTGCATCCAGCTCTAGCCTGAGTCCTCCTTCCCCTCAGCTCTACAGTTTAAGGGAAGAGAAGTATCTGTTCAAGTACCTGTAGAGCTAGGTAAAAAGTAACAGAGTGAAGTAGCCTACCACGCTATCAGCCGTCACACAAGCACTGGTGCTAAACCTCATTTCCCAGCTATCGTACTACCCCCAAGGTCTGCCAAACACAGTCTGGTGTTTAACCATGTGCAACCACGTGAAACTAACACTGTAGGATGGGATAGGGAACTAACGTGATTTTCTTACTATCTTGTATTTGGGTACAAGAAAAACTCTGAACCATCCGTGTGCTCTGAGGTTTCCCACTGTTTCTGCTGAAACTGGTTCAAGCACCCTGACAGGCAAATTTACTGCATTGGTGTTACACAAGTGCAGAGGTCATAAACTCACTGCATCCACTGTCATCTTACTAACAGTGATTGTGTCAGGATAGAGCAGCCTGCTGTACCTAGGTCCAAGGTAATTTATTTTCTTTAAGCTAAGAACATCTGCAGGACTATAAAGGAGCCTTTAAAGAAGAGAAACAAAACAATTCCTTGTGGTCTAGCTCCTCCTGCCAATGCTGCAATGCTCCAAGATGCACAGAAAGATGATGCATGTTTCTGCCTTTCCCATCTCATTGTATTCATTCAGAATTAGGAAAAGCGTTCTCCTCTTCAGAGTCTCCAGCAAATACTGCTGTTACTGTAGTCACCTGTCAGACCTACATGACTACTCTCAGAGCCTTCTCTTGTGTGGCTGACATAAAGTACTGTGTCACAAAAGAAACCTGGAAACCTAGTAATACAAATGCATCACTATTTCCCAGAAAATACATCCCACATTTACTCGTGGTAACATAGCCTACAAGATCATAGAATGGCCTGGGTTGGAAGGGACCTCCAAAGGGCATCTAGTCCAACCACCAAGCAGTCAGCAAAGACTGGGTTGTCCACAGCCTTGTCCAGTCTCACCCTGAATAGCTCCAAGGATGGGGCCTCAGCTGCTTCCCCGAGCAACCTGTTTCCCTTGCTAAACAACTTCTTCCTGACATCCCATTTCAATCTACCTTTCTCTAATGTGAAACCATTGCCCCTTGTTCTATCATTACAGGCCTCTGTAAACAGTCCCTCTGCAGACTTCTTGTAAGCCCCTTCAGGGACTGGAAGGTCACTATAGCATTCCCCTGGAGCCTTCTCTTGTCCAGGCTGAACAACCCCAGCTCCCTGAGCCTGTCCTTATAGCAGAGGGGCTCCAGACCCTTGATGATTTTTATGGTCTACTTTGGGCTCGCTCCATCAGGTCCATGTTCTTCCTGTAGTGAGAGACAAGAGCCTTTATCTGTTTGAGTCAGTTTAAATGTTCATTACCAACTCTGCTTTGACATTAATAAAATATCCTCTATAATAGAAACCAATGCTGTTTTTGAGTAACAGATTATGTTCCTGCATCTCACAGTGCTTGAAAACACAACAAAGGGCACAACTGAATTAACAAAATATCTTCTGAAGGATCATTAACTCTGAAACATAACAAGAAGTGCTTAAATGTCAACAATATTAATTATATCATTACCATCCTTTTCAAAAGAACCTCTTATCAACACCCACACCTCTTGTTCACAAGGGCTAACAGGACTTGGGAGGTTAATTGAGAATTTATGCTTGGACACCTGAAGCAGGGAAACAGCAAAGTAGGACATCGTGGTTTTATTCCTACTTGTCTGTAAAGCAGAGGCAACCATGGCAGGAATCCCCTCTTTAAAGTTGCAAGGTGAAATACCTTTAGGAACCAATTTGCCACCTACCTATTTTCCTTCAGGACTTTTTCATGGGTGACTAGTTAAGGGATGAGAAGCACCAGTAAACATTTTCCTCTAATCCTTCAGTTGAACGAAATAATGAGGGAATAAACAAGAAAACCCATCAGATCAATAACTGGCCCCAAGCCTGGTGCCACCAGCAGGACTTTGGCTTTTCTGATCACAGGTCAGTTATAGGAAGGACATCAAGATGCTGGAGAAGGTGCAGACCAGGATAAATGGGCTAGTTAGGGATCTGGTGATTAAGTCTGATGAGAGGCTGAGGGAGCTAGGGTTGCTCAGCCTGGAGAAGAGGAGGCTGAGAGGAGAGCTAACTGCTCTCTAAAACTACCTGAATGGGGGTTGCAGTGAGGCAGGGGTTGGCTTCTTGTCCCTAATAACTAGTGATAGGATAAGAGAAAATGGGGTCAGGTTGTGCCAAAGTAGGTTCAGATTGGATCTTAGGAAAAGCTTCTTCCCAGAAAGAGTGAGGAATCCTTGGAATAGGCTGCCCAGGGAAGAGGTGGAGATACTGTCCCTTTTGGGGTTTGAAAAGTGGGTAGACAGGGTGTTTCAGGAGATGAGTTAGTGGTTGGGGGTGGTAGGGTGAACGATTGGACCTCATGAACTTGAAGGCCTTTTCCAACCTTGATGATTCTATAATTCTACACCACACCAGTCCTGCTGGAAGCAAACTGGGCACGCTTGTTTCAAAGGGGAAAAGGAGTTTTTGTACAGCCGTTGGTAGGACTCATTGAAGACATAATCAGGATTGCTAGCGATAAGTCAGGAAGTGGTGCATCAATGTTTGTGAGATGGTAGGAAGGTCCTTTGGTCTGATATCCCAGGGGATGCAGGGAGTAGAGTGCTATGTGATAGTAAAGACAGAAAGGATACTTATGGTCCCAAAATCATGTGAATGCCTGGGAATGGTCAGGCAGGAACTAGGCCTTTTCTCCTCAGAAAGGTGATGGCATCAACATCCCAACCAAAGTGTATCTGCAACTATGCATGTAGCATGGACAACAAACTGGAGGAGCTGGAAGCTATTGTACAGCAGGAAGTGTGGTACAGTTGCCATCACAGAAGAATAGTGGGATGGCTCACACCACTGGAGTGCTGCATTGGGTGGCTATAAACTGCTCAGAAGGGATAGTCCAGGAAGGGGAGGAAGTGGGGAAGTGAAGTGGCCCTATATGTCAAGGAATGTTTTGATGGTTTTCAGCTAGAGGAGTTGAGTGTCTACGGGTAAGAATCAGGAGGAAGGTCAGTAAGACAGACATCTGTTGCAGCTTTCCCAGCCAGGGTCAAAAGGCAGCCCAAATATTATATAAGCACTTGGGAGAAATCTCCCAGTGAGTACCTCTTGTTCTCATTTCCTGCTGAAACTACAATACAGCAGAGAGGGTGGGTGTCAGGAGGATGGAGCCAGGCTCTTCTCACTGTCATCTAGTCATAGGATGAGGGGCAATGGGTGCAAGCTGGAACACAGGAGGTTCCTTATCAGAAGGAACTTCTTCACAATGAGGGTGACAGAGCACTGGAACAGGCTGCCCAGGGGAGTTGTGGAGTCTCCTTCACTGAAGACGTCTAAGACCCACCTGGATATGTTCCTGTGTGACTTGGTCTAGATGATCCTGCTGTGTCATGGGGATTGGACTGGATAATCTATTGAGGTCCCTTCCTATCCCTAATGATTCTATGATTCTATGAAGTGCAACCCCACAAACAAAAGCTATTTCAGTTTATCTGCAGTATATCCTCAAACAACATAGTGATATCGTCTGAATAATCTAACTGATGCCAGAAAAACATCCCAAGTGCCCAAATCTCTCTTTTATAAACATTTGCGAATATAAAATAGTGGAGAATACATGAAAGATTTGTGCTTTAAAGAGAAAAGCCTTTTCCATCCAGAGACTGGGAACTTGGATTGGTGATAAACACAACAGCATACAATATAACCAGTTTCTGTCACTTCGCAGCTAGGCACAAACTATCGCTGGCTTCACTCCGTTCAGCGAAACACAGAGACTGATCTAATTCAGAAAGCAGAGCAATGCACTTGCAGTAACTTTTTTTATTTGACAGTTCCATCCAAGCTAAAAATAGCCTGATACAGTGTTTGAGAAGATTTACAAAGAATCACATACAAAACACTAGAGATTGGAAGGGACCTTGAAAGATCATCTAGTCCAATCCCTCAGCCACAGCAGCACCACCTAGATCAAGGTACACAGGAACATGTCCAGGCAAGTTTTAAATGTCTCCAGAGAAGGAGACTCCACAAACCCCCTGGGCAGCCTATTAGTGCTCTGTCACCCTCACTGGGAAGAAGTTCCTTCTTATATTGATGTGGAACCTCCTATGCTCCAGTTTACACCAATTGCCCTATGTCCTACCATTGGATGACAATGAGCAGAGCCTCGCTCCATCCTCTTGACAGTCACCCTTTCCGCATTGATAAACATTAATGAGGTCACACCTCAGTCTCCTTTTTTCCAAGCTAAAGAGACCCAACTCCTTCAGCCTTTCCTCATCAGGGATTTGCTCCACTCTGTCATCTCTGCGGCTCTACGCTGGACTCTCTCCAGCAGTTCTAGGGGGCCCAGAACTGGGCACAGTGTTCCAGAGGTAGAGGGACAAGAGAACCTCAGTCTAACTATCTCTGAGATCAGGTCCAGCCTATGTCAGACTGAAACATAATCAGATTACCCTTAAGGAAAACTGTAACCTTCATCAATGACAACAAAAGTTATTTTGCTTGAAAATTATACCTGAGCTTGGACAACATCAGAGCAGTACCCACCTGTAAGGATACTAAGTTATACAGCAAGGAGAGCACAGACATGCAGAACTGTTTTTGTATATGTACAAATGAAATTGTACTGAAGAAGACTACCAAACCAGAGTGTAACTAGAATGAAATCAAACTCCATGAGTAACAAAACTGGGAAAAAACCCAAACCTAAATTCACAGAATCACAGAACATTAGGGATCAGAAAGGACCTCAAAAGATCATCCAGTCCGATCAACTTGCCACAGCAGGATTCCCTAGATCAAGTTGCTCAGGAACATGTCCAGGTGGGTTTTAAATGTCTGTAGAGAAGCAGACTCCACTATCCCCTGTGAGCAGCCCATTCCAGTGTTCTGTCACCCTCACTGGGAAGAAGTTCTTTCTCACATTGATATGGAATCTCCTGTGTTCCAGCTTGCACTCGTTGTCCCTTGTCCAATCACTGGAATTCTTGAAAAGACGTTATTACTGTGTCCAACATCTGCATTTATCTCCCCACTGAATGAAATGTGAAACAGTATATTCAATTACTAGTGGAAAAGCCCAATTCACACTTCCTTGTTCCGGCTGATGTGAGGACAAACAGTCTCTGCCAAATAAAATGATGTTATGCCTCAAGCAAGGGAATGGATCTGCATGCAGTAGTCCAGAAGAGCCATGTGTGCTATAAAATTTTACATACCTCAAATCACTCCAATTAACAATCCCGCAAGAATCATCAGTTTTTATGACAGGTAATCAATTATTTCAGTCAACAGTTTAACCATCATTCTCTTAATGGCCTTAAAGTTTTCTTTATGCATCACATAATACTGTAAATATTTTTTAAAAAACCAGTAAGATTACCAAGATGTGTTGTTGACTCTGTGACACTGTAAATCAAACAAAAGAAGTTTCTGCAGTGGTGTGTTTTCAAAATCGATTTGTTAATGTGCTAATTTTAAACGAAAAAGCCTTTTCAACTATTAGGTGTAAAGAAGACAAATCAAATGTATTTTAAAGCTCAAAAATATGATCTTTGTTAAGATAAATGTACCTGGCAATACCCAGTTTGCATTTACTGTTATTATAGGGTCTGGAAAAGCACTCTGAGCTCATCAAGCCCAGCCTAGGATCCAGCATCACCACAGAGGCCAGATCAGGGCGCTAAAGGCCACAGCCAGGCTGTCCTTCAACATGTGCAGGGATGGAGACTCCACCACTGCCTTGGGCAGTCTGGTCCAGGGTCTGATCATCCTTTCCATGAGAAAGGGCTCCCTAACATCCAATCTGGGTGCCCTGCCCTCTCATCCTGGTGCTAGTTGCCTGGGAGAAGAGCCCAACCCCCACCTTGACTACACCACTCCTTTAGGTAGTTGTAGAGAGGGAGATGGTTCCCCCTGAGAGTCTCTTCTTCTCCAGGCTGAACGCCCCCAGCTCCCTCAGCCTCTCCTCATAAACCGAAGACATTTTCAGGTGAGTTAGTTTAAGGTCACCATGATTTTGTGCTCTTTCCTAATAATCTGGACAGTTTGAGTAATGAACAATTTAAGTTTCAATTTAGAACTTACCCTTACTTGACCGACGAAAGCATTGGCTTCCTCTTCCTGCACAGACAGGTTTCTAGGCAGAAACATATCGAAAACTGGTCCATTGTCATTTACATCCGTCACCACTATATTAACGGTAGCGGTTGAGGTCTACAGAGAGAAAGAACATGATGCATAAATTATCTTTGTTTCACAATCTCATTGCTCATCAACGTTACTCCCAGGTCTCAATAAACTTCTCCAGCACAGAATCATAGGCAGATTATCAACCTTTTTTCAGGCTTTTGTGGAACAGGAAATATTACTCATTTGAAGAATTTATGTTTACACTTAATAATAAAACAAATCAGGCTTGTGACTGAATAATATATTTGAGATGCAGCAAGTACATCAGTTACCTTTTTACTTATGTGGTATTTTAAGGATCATAGAATAGATCACAGGATCATAGGTTTATGTTGCAAGGAACCTCAAAGATCATCTATTTCCAACCCCCTGAAATGGCCAGGAACACTTCTCACCAGATCAGGTTGTCCAGAGCCCCATCCAGTCTGGCCTTGAGCACTTTCAGGGATGGAGCAGTCACAGCTTCTCTGGCCAACCTGTTTCAGTGCCTGAGCACCCTTAGAGTGAGGAATTTCTTCCTAAGGACTTAAGGATCTTTCATTCTGAATGGGGGAGGGAAAAGCTACAAATATAAAAATCTGCCACGACTAAGAATTTGAAAAGAAATTACTAACTTTATTAATCAAAACAGGCTATCGTGATGATTGGCATGGGCGACTGGCCACCCTCTTATCTGGCAAATTCATAATCCTACTAGCACAGCTTCAGGATGAACTCTTAGCTCTTAGCTCAGACATCTCTGCATCATTCTTCATCTACATCCTGCCGATGGTTTATTAAGCATTAGCACATATACCTTAACCTACAGAGAGGGGTCTAGTGGCAACAGCGTCCTTAACTACATTTCACACACATAAAATTTCGACCAAACATGTGGGCTCCCTAACGGAATTTTCTATCAAAACCAAAGCAAATGGAAAGCAAAATACTTTGTCTGTGGATCAGCACAGCCTGAGCGAAATCCCTCTTCACTGTTCCTATATGCTGAGTGTTTCAGAGCCCAAGCAACATGTTATTGTATTGAGTACATTACTGTAATCAACACATGACTGTATTTTAAATCAATTCAACAAAACCTTTGCCGCCACAGCTACTTTTGACCCATAAACCCAAATCCAGCACAAGCACATTGTGAGCTGTAGCTTTGCTTTCAGATTACAACAGCAAGAGATACCTCAGCTAACACCATCCACTTCATGCAGTCGGTTATTTCAGAATATGCCTAAGCACTGGCATCTTTTAACTACTCCGTTTCTCAAGTTTAACAGTTTCACACCTCAGTTTCAGCTTCATGAATTTAAACATTGTGGCTAAAGCAACACAAGCATGCTTCTGGTTTATGTTCTAAGAATATAATGACAGAAAAACTGAGGCTGATGACACAAGTTTCTTTGGCCTGTGTGGTGTGGACTGCACTAAGGAAGAAGGGTGGGATTGAACGTTCTTCCCTCACTGCAGCAGATTGCTGATACCAGTTGTCCAGACTCTGTTTTGTACTGCTCCCATCTTCGACAGTAATACTTATAACGATGTCTGTGCTGCAGCTAC
The DNA here is from genome assembly GCA_013400115.1 of Rhinopomastus cyanomelas. NCBI lineage: Eukaryota > Metazoa > Chordata > Aves > Bucerotiformes > Rhinopomastidae > Rhinopomastus > Rhinopomastus cyanomelas. The sequence goes on along the minus strand of VXBP01000819.1, from coordinate 312,825 downwards.
CACAGCTACCATCAATGCAGTGTAAAATCACACGGTGTGTTAAGGATTTGGAACAGGTGTCGTGGGAGGAACAGCTGAGGGATCTGGGGCTGTTTAGCCTGAAAAAGAGGAGATTGAGAGGAGCTTCATTGCTCTCTACAACTACTCTCTACAACCGTCAGGGAAGGTTCATGTTGGATGACAGGAGGAATTTCTTTACTGAAAGGGTTGTCAGACATTGGAACAGGCTGCCCAGGATGGGCATTGAGTCACCGTCCCTGGGGGGTGTTTAAGAGAAGGGTAGATGTTACCCTGGCAGTGTCAGTGACAAATATATTGATTATTGATGCCATGTTGTTTTCTGAACATTGTAAAGAGGCATGAGAGTCCCTGTTGGGGAATTACTAGGTGAGACCAACTGACAGCAATGCATCAGAAGTCTTTTATTCTATAAAATAGCTGGGTTTATATACTATGTGATATTTTTCAACAGTCGCCTTCTACCAATTGTCTTTGTTTTTACTGTATTTGAAAGTTATATGCTTTAGTTAGTTCTATTTTTTCTCTACAGGCAGTTTGCACAATAGCGTGCGCAATTTTTTTTGCACAAAGTTTGCACAAAAGTTCACTTCAGCATTTAATCTAGTCTATCTGCCTGGTACTATTTTTGCTCTAAACCACATTCCATTTTTGCAACATTCTGTTCATATGTCTATTTGCCTCTTCCAAGGCCCAAGGTCTATCCCTTCATCACTTAACAATGCCTTGCTTTCTGATTCTGTCCCATAAGTCCCTTTATCATCCTCGTAAATTTGAAATTGTTTTCCAACTCTTTTGTTGTCCAAACATTTCATTTTTTTTCTTCAATATTTTTACTTAAGTGTCCTGCTTTACCTGACAGCCAACACAGCCACCCTAGACACTGCTCCACTTGAGTCTCAAGTCATAGTTACTTCTGTTTTTTCAAAGTAATAATATTTTATTGAGATGCTAACTCAGGAAAACCATTTCATAAAATTAAGTTTTATGTTCTTGATAAACTTGCAAGGCTACTAAAATCAGCTACTCCTTTCAAATGATTCAACAGTAAGATCCAATGTTTGAAATAACCCTCATGTTTGTACTAATCACAACAGCAGACTATCAAAAGTGGATGAATTTAGAGACAGGATCACCAAGAGGAGCATTGAAAAAAACCTCTGAATTAGCAGAACTGCCATTGTATTCTCTTCCTTTGAATCAGTATCAACAAACTCTGAAGCTGGGAAAGAATATCGGAATGCCCACAAATCTCAATATTTCATTTTAATACAGAAAACATTTGTTATCACACTGATGCTGCAATGCCAACCTTACACACAAAACAGTAGTCTGCTGCATACCTTTATGTCATCAGGATACACTCAGCAGTGGTTCTGTCATTGTCAATAACCACTATAATGAAAGATTAATACCAAAAAATCAACAATTTTATATCCCCATTAGATGGCTCCAAAGATTCACTCAAGTGCTCTGCAAGCCACCGTGTAAGACCGACATGCTTTTCTGAAACAGTCTTATTAGACAACTAGAATCAATGACAGTGGGTTACTCAGAGCTGCAGCACAGAGCAGTACTGGTAGCATCATGATCATCTGTCCTGTTGATGATGCAAAAAGTCACCAGTAACACTAAAAACACATGGACTAAATAATCGTTATGTTTGGGGGTGGCTATAACCTCTTTTCAGTCTGTCGCTGGAACAGAAAAAAAGGAAGCAAGAAGGCTGCACCACAGACTTTCCTGCAGCAGTCAATAGTTAACAGGCAAGCAAGACCACAGGTAGTGAATGCATACCTTGGGGATAAAAAGTGCACTGCAGAGAGGATAAAAGTGAGCACACTGAGAAAGGGTCACTAGATTTTGTATGAAACTCTGTTTCTTGTACCATTAGAGACACCTTCCAGTGATCATTGCTTATTTTCAACTGCAGGTAGCGGTGGCTACCTGAGATCACTCTCACTGCCACATAAAGCCCACCTCTACATCACTAGCTCAGATTCTTCCACCATCAGAACCTCCAGCACACAGAGTGGTGGGATTTCTTGTAACTCTGTCACAACTCATCACACGGGTCAGTAACAAAAAGCTGTATGAGAGCTATCACTTTTGACTATCAAAGCAGCCAAAGTTACATGTAAATGCAAATCCTTACTGGGTGCTCAGTTCCTTCTGCAAAGCAGTTTTGCTAGTAGGGAAAAAAACCTGATGGCTGCATCAGACATATCAAAGCCTGGAGATTAAAAAAAAAAATTCTCCTTATTCACTGGTTCTCACGATTCTAGTCCTGTGACCTTTATCTGGAACCTACTTCCCATCCTCCTACAATATAATGATCATCTGTATTTGGCTCTAGTATTGTACCACTGCAGACTGACCTGCATGCGTCAGAGCAAAGTTAAGTAAATGCTTAGAATTACCAGCAGCATGAAGCAGATTTTTCATTGTAAAGAAGAGAGAAAAAGTTAATGTTTAAAGAAACATTCTGTTAAGAAAATTACTTGCATCTTAGAATGGTTAAAATTGCCACCTTGCTGTTTCGTTCCTCACATCTTCCAGAACGGAAGCAAATTGTTTCACAGATTTTTCAAGGAGTCCTGAAAAGGTGAAGGTTTTTTGTAGATAATCCATAAAGACAGAGTAAACCAGCCCACTCTCATGAAACAAAGCTGCAGCTTTGCTAAAGTTCCAGACACATATTTTGTTCCCACTCAGACTCGCCACACAAGGTTGAGTGGTTCCTCAAAGTCAGGAGAGAGACCCCTTTTTCACATCTGGTTCTGTTGTGAATGGAGACTCCTTATTCAAACACCTAAATAACCCAGTAAGGAGAAAAAAAAACCTGCTTTGGTTGTCTTAAAACTATGGATTTCTACCAAACATCTGGCAAGTATGATACGGAAAGGACTGTTGAAGTTGCCTGACTGGAAGTTCACACAGGGAAAAAGTACTGCAGACTCCTATTGGGCATTTCCTATTCATTACTGTGGAAAACCCTGATTGCTTGTCTTTTATAATGAACATAAATCAAACAAAACATCAACAGCTGCAATTTAGAGCTCTCTTAAGCCACTAAAAGAGTTCTTCAATACATAACTCTGTCCTAAGCAATAAAGGTAACATTTACACTGCATCACAAATATCCTTTGTCCTGAGTCTGGCAGCCCTGACAAATATTATGGACGATAAATCTGAAGTAAACTCATGACTTATTTTGTGTCCTGTCATTTAACTCGAAGTTGGGAAGAAGAAACATTCTTTGTTTCGATGTGAAGCATCAAGCAAGTTTAAGAATTCAGACCAACTTGAAGATGAACACCTTCATCTCTAGACAGAATTAATTTGCAAATAATAAGATATGAGGCAAAGGCTAAGGACTTTTGATCTGATTGAAAAAAAGGTACAAACAATGCTTCTGATCTACATATCAGGACTTACCAGTATGAAATACAGGAAAACTAAGCTTAAATTATGATATCTATAATTACAGCTATTCTTTATAACAGATCCACAGAAATGGTAGTCTCTTGCATCTGAACAAGAACAACCCCAGGGACCAGTATAGGCTGGGGACTGACCTGTTGGAAAGCAGTGTAGGAGAAAGGGACCTGGGTGTCCTGGTGGACAGCAAGATAACAAGGAGCCAGCAGTGTGCTCTTGTGTCCAAGAGGGCCAACAACATCCTGGTGTGGATCAGAAGTGGGGTGGTTAGCAGATCAAGTGAGGTTCTCCTCCCCCTCTGCTCTGCCCTGGTGAGACCACAGCTGAAATACTGTGCCCAGTTCTGGGCCTCTCAGTTCAAGAAGGACACAGAACTGCTGGAGAGAGTCCACTGCAGAGCCACAAGGATGATGAAGTGGAGCATCTCCCTTATGAGGAAAGGCTGAGGGAGTTGGGTCTCTTGGAACTTGATAAAAAGGAGACTGAGGGGTGATCCCATTAATGTTGATAAATATGGAAAGAGTGGGTGTCAGGAAGATGGAGTCAGGCTCCAGTCAGTGGCATCCAATGATAGGACAAGGGGCAATGGGTGTGAACTGGAACATAGGAGGTTCCAAATAAATATGAGAAGGAACTTCTTCCCTGTGACAGAGCCCTGGAATGGGCTGCTCACAGAAGGTAGTGGAGTCTCCTTCTCTGGAGACATTTAAAACCCACCTGGCCATGTTCCCATTTTACTTGATCTAGGTCATCCTTCTGTGTCAGGGGGATTGGACTGGATGATCTTTTGAGGTCCTTTCCAATCCCTAATGTTCTGTGATAAGGACTAGGATAAGAATAGACATGAATGATAGAGTGGGTACAATGCCATGCTGTGCAAAAGCAGTGTTGCAGGAGAGTCACAGCCTCAACAGTGATGTTGCTAATGACAATCTAATAACAACTAGCAATGGAGGGTGTCAATGAAGTGTCCAAGTCAGAACAGGTGATGGGAAAATATGCACAACTGATCATGGCCTTGGTAACTAACCTTTTTAAATTCACAGAAGCTTCACAATCACAACAAAAAATGTCCACCAGGTCAGGGGGAAGAGGACCACGTTATTAATTTCCAGTCTGTTCCTATCAGAAGAGCTGCAAACCTCATGTATTTTCAGACCTTGTTTCCTTCAACTGTAGGGCATGAGACCTTTAAAAGTGGTGGCTAACGACCCTCTACATCTCTCCAATCTATAAAGAAGAAATGGTCATCTGGACTGCAAAGAAATTTAGGAGACAGAAAATGCTGATAGAAAAACAAGGCTGGTTCTTGTCAATAGTTACATCAGTGAAAAAAAAAATCAGGAAAAGAATGAAGAGGAGACAAAGAAAAAGCTGCCAAACACACAAAATCCCCAACAGCAAACCCCCTAAGTTAAACCCTTGCACATCCAGAAATAAAATATAAGAGATGAGAATTTCAGTGGGAAAGAACCTAAAACTAATTAAATTCAAGAGATGTCTTTTACAAAGACATGGTACTGACTGACAGAACAGGTCTCCACTGCCACAGTCATCAGCCACAGGACAGCCAGGACTCCAGCACAGTCTGTCTGTTTGAGGAAGAGAGAGTTTTTGATCTGCTGTCCAAGTAGCTGAAAACCAACTTGGTATCATAGGGATGACAAGTTATTGTTTTATAGGATGAACCAGATGATGGTTTATATCCCAAATTATACAGCTGTGGTTAAACAATCCAACTGGAGGTACAGTGTGTGCACACACCACCTACCAGAGCTCGAGGCTGGGGTGTTTGTCAAGCAGCCTCGCAGACGTGATGCTGGAGGGAAACAGGTTTGAATCTAAACTAAAAGCTCTAGGTTCAGTGTCTTCATTGCAACTGAATAGAGCTGCAGTATCTGCCAATCACAGAATCACAGAATGTTAGGGGTTGGAAGGGACCTCTAGAAATCATTTGGTCTAAACCCTGCCAGAGCAGGCCACACAGGGCTGTGTCCAAGTGGGTTTTGAAAGTTTCTAGAGCAAGAGAATTCATCACCTCTCTGGGCAGCCTGTTCCAGGGCTCTGTCACCCTCAGAGTAAAGAAGTTTCTCCTCATGTTGAAGTGGAACTTTCTACATTCAAGTTTATCCCTGTTATTCCACCACAGATGAGATTGGTCTCTTCCACTTAACATTCATTCTTCAGATATTTCCAGACAGTAATAGGATTCTCTCTCAGTCTTCTCTTGACAAGACTAAACAGCCCCAGTTCTCTCAACCATTCTTCATAGGGGAGATGCTCAAGTCCCTTGACCATCCTCATAGCTTCTCTTGATGTTAATAAGTCAAATCTGAAAACTTAGAACAGGCGAAGAATGTGGGCTGCAATTTTCCTAATCTTCATGGGTTATCTATGCCCCTAGAACTGGAGTTGTCACTGTTTATATGAAAAGAACAGAGGTTTCTCTTAACCAGCAAGATCTGTCTGCAAAGTACTCTCAGCCAAGGATAGTTGAGGGCCAGGAGCTTAGTCTGCTGCTCTTGAGCTCTAACTTTGCTCATGCAGTGCTGGCTGAAAAGGTGTCATCCAGCCTGGCCTTGAACACCTCCAGGGAGGGAGCAGCCACAGCCTCTCTAGGCAATCTATTCCAGAGTCTCACCACCCTTGTACTGAAGAACTTCTTCCTAAGATCTAGCCTAAACCTCCTCTCTTTCACTTTTAAACCATTTCTCCCTGTCCTATTGCAAGATTCCTTTGGGAAAAGTCCCTCTCCAGCCTTCCTGTAGGTTCCTTCTAGGTACTGGAAGGCAGCTTTAAGGTCCCCCCAGAGTCTTTTCTTCCCTAAGCTGAACAACCCCAGCTCTCTCAGCCTGTCCTCAGAGCAAAGGTGCTCCAGCACCTTGGACCATCTTTGTGGCCTCCTCTGGACTTGCTCTAACAGTTCTATGTCTTTCTTATGTTGGGGACACCAGAACTGGACATGAGATTCAAGGTGGGGTCTCAAAAGAGCAGAGTAGGGAGGAAGAACCCACCTCTCAAACTGGCCTTACTTCTCTTGATGCATCCTAGGATGCTGTTGGGCCTTCTGGGCTGCAGGAGCTTGTTGCTGTGCCTGTGATTGCCCCAGCCCAGATGCAGGACCCTGCACTTAGACTTGCTGAACATCACTGAGTTTGCACAGACCCAGTTCTCCAGTCTGTCCAGGTCCCTCTGGATGGCCTCACTGCTCTCAAGTGAGTGCATTGTACCACTCAGCTTGGTGTAATCAGAAAACTTGCTGAAGGGGCACTCAATGCCGCTGTCCATGCCATCAACAAAGAAGTTAAACAGCACTGGAAGCCAAAACAGACTCCTGAAGAACTCAATTTGTCACTGGTCTCTGGCCTGGACTTCAAACTATTGATCACCAGTCTTTCAGTAGGACCTTGTAGCCAGTTCCTTATTCACCAAGTGGTCCATCCATTCAATCCATGTCTCTTCATCTTTGAGACAAAGAAGTCATGTGGGACAGTATCCAAGGTGTTGCTCAAGTTCAGGTAGATTACATCAGTTGCTTTACCTTTGTCTACCAATGCTGTAACTCTAGAAGACCACCAAATTGGTCAGACATGATTTGCCCTTAGTGAAGCCATCTTGGCTGTCACCAGTCACCTCATTCTTTTCCATGTGCCCCAGCACAGTTACCAGGAGAATTGTTTTGTACAAAAAAAATCTCTGTTCAGTGAGTATTTCCTAAAAGAGGTGTGTGTGCGCTTTGCTCTCCATAGATAAAGGAACTGAAGCAGAGCACATGTAGGTAATATTTACAGGAGTGACAGAAAATTTACTGTAACTAATTAATCCTCTGTATGCTGTTCAAGTAGCAAATCTGTCCAAATTACCTTTATCTACTGGTAGTTCTTTACTGTAAGGATGAGAATTAATTCGAGCACCATGGGAGACACACGCCCTGAATTATTACTAATCTTCTAAGCTGTCTGAAACACCCAAGACTAACCTACGTGATGAAACACAAGGCATTGAAATAGGGCTACTTCTAGGTTACTCAGCAGACAAATACGCTTTTGAAATGATAAGCTGCACTGATCAAGACCAAGATAATAAGGAGGAACATGGCATGGAACTGTGTCTACACAAAGCATAACAGTATTCCTCAAGGTCTGCTATGTTCCAACACTCCTTTGTCCAGGATCAAGAACACAAAGGTGTTTATTCTACATTCCTTTACAGGGCAACAGATCACCACAGGAGCAAGCAGCAGTTATGAACTGTTGGTCCTTCTGCTGAGAGCACTGTTGTAGCAGAGTAAATATAATGACCTTCTATAAATACCATACTGCAGCCAGGAATGAGGTTTTCAGAGTTTCTAAATTCTAAGCCTCCCTACTTTGAGTGCCTATACTGGGTTCAGTACAAACCCATTTCTTGCCGTACCCCAAGAAAAAGCACGATCCTGTGAGGGAAGTGTACTGCTGCCCTCGTGCAGATCTTCACGCTCCAGTAGTGGAAAGAAAGAACCCTTTTGGCACGTCTCTCTGGGCCAAGGAAGACCCTGTCAGGGCTGGAATTGGCAACCAGTGAGTAAACAGGGCCAGTGCTAAAGGTAGGAAAGATGAGGAAACTTTCTCTCCCTTTCTGTTTTCCATCTCAATACTGGGACACAGGCTTCACCCATTCAATGAACCTTACTTAGCTCTCTGGAGAATGATATCAGAGATTTGTGAGAACAATGCTGAACAGAAAAGAAAGTCATCACCTTGAGATGGGTGAGACTTTTAAAGCAGCTGAGAATAGATCCATTTCTGAAAGTTTCAACAGTTTAAAAGTGTAGCAGCATTTCCTATATGAAGTATTCCATCTAAAATGCAGGATTTTATACTGTATTATTGAAAAATTAAATGAGCTGGAGTTATGCCCCTTTGAAACTTGTGTTTTAACAGTTAAAAGTTTTGCTCACAACAGAACATAGCTGGAAAATACTCTCAATATTGAAATACCTTGAGTACTGTTCAGAATTTCTGAAGTCAATTCACTAGGTGACACTTTCACAGGTTAGTAGCATGACACATCCATTACAAAGGGTTCTAACATGGCTTTTCAGGAATCCTTTTACTTGAAGGCTATTAATTAAATAGCCTGCTTAACAGTTCAACTTCCACTGCAACCACAGCCGATTACGTCAGAGGAACGGCTCAAACTGTATCGACTCTTGAGATTTGACTTCTCCTGTGATGCTACACATGTTATGAATAAAACATACTGTTTTGCTTTAAAAGCTGAGCAGAAACTGCATGTTAAATTTGTGTGTTTTCTACAGAAAAGGTGAGGTTTGAAAAGCTTGAAAAGTTTCTGCACTCCCTGCTCTTTCCTGTTCCCACTTCACCTTGTCTTTCTTGGAGCTGCGCTGCTGCAAATGAGCTAGAAATGTTTGCTGATTTGAAAAATTATTTATGGTGGTAGGATAGCTTCATCTTACCTTGTGAAATCTTCTTTTTTGGATGATCCTGAAGTTTAGAGATTTATGAACATAGAGACATTCTCTTAAAATGTCCATGGAGGCCAAGATTTCAGGAGACAGACAACTGCAACAAAGCAGGAGCTGTCTGCAATAGCTAAAATGTTCTGGACATTTTAGCTCAGTTCAGTGTAGAAGCAGCATGACAAAGCTCCTATGTCTCTATGTCTTGTGTGAGTTTTTTTTCTGGTTCTTGTGTGTGTGTCTGTGGACGAATTAAAATGTCTTGATGCCTCTTCTTCCCAAACTGGGTCAGTTGTTTTATTGCCTGCAGATTCGTCAGTGAGTTTGTTAAACCCCCACTTTGTGTCTGACACTTCATCTCAAAGTTCTTGGTTAAAATATAGTTGGGGTCTCTGACCTATGGCATCAAAGGTTTCCAGGTGGGAAGAATGGGGTTCAAGGTGAACCCACTACATAATGAGCCAAGGTGGGACCCATGAGGATCCAGACAAGGACCCATGAAACCTAGTGACACAAATGTAATAACTGAGGAGCTCTGAAACAAGCAAATACAGAAAAGGCTCTACAGAATAAAAAAGCTTATGTTAAATATATTTGACTCTTAATAACTAGTTTCAAACAGACCACAGTTGGACGGAAAGAAACCTGGTTTTAAATGTTGCCAGCTAAATTACATAATGTCTTTTAAATTAAGTTGAATTGTTATTTTAGGCGTCTCCCAGGCAACTACTGACAGGATGAGAGAGCAGGGCCTGAAGCTGCTGGGGGAGGGTTAGGTTGGATGTTAGGAAGCCCTTCCTCACAGAAAGGGTGATCAGGCTGTAGACTAGATTGCCCAGGGCAGTGGTAGAGTCCCCATCCCTGTCGAAGGAGGTGTTGAAGGACAGCCTGGCTGTGGCCCTTCGTGTCCTAGTCTGGCTGATGTGGTGATGTTAGGTCATGGGCTGGGCTGGATATGCTCAGGGGGTTTTTCAAGCCTCAGTAATTCTGTGATCATGGACAATGCAATTGCAGCAAACTCTCTCCTATTGAGATTTCTGCAAATTATCAGATAAAAAGAACTCCACTGCCTCAGCTTAATAAACAAAAATCCTTAAATAGTCTTCTGTTTTTTAAGAAATAAATTGAAAATTACAGCTCTGTTTTACTTAACAAAGATGTGAGCAGCAGTTTGTTGGTTCGATTGTGGGGTTGCTGTATGCCTGACCAATGCAAACACAGAATCACAGAAACACAGAAAGTTAGGGGTTCAACCCACCCATCATCTAGTTCAACCCACCTGCCAGAGCAGGTTGTCCTAGAGAAGATAGCACAGGCAAATATCCTGGTGGATTTTGAAAGTCTCAAGAGCAGAAGACTCCACAACCTCTCTGGGCAGCCCATTCCAGTACTCTGTCTCCCTCACCATTAAATTTTTTTTCCATATGTTCAGGTTGAATCTCCTGTGTTCTAGTTTATGCCTATTTTTCCTTATCCTATCACTGGGCACCACTGAGAAGAGCCTGGTCCCTTCACATCACAGCTTTTTGAAAGCATTCTATTCAGACCTCTCTCAGTCTCTTCCTCTCCAGGCTGAACAGCCCCAGCTCCCTCAAACCTTTCTTCTTAAGGAAGATGCTCCAGCCTTTTGATTGTCTCACTGGCTCTGTGCTGGAGTCTCTCCAGTAGCTCCCTGTCCCTCTAGAACTGGGAAGCCCAGAACTGCATACATGGTTCTAGTCTAACAAGAAAAGAGTAGAGAAGAACAACTTTCCTTGACCTACTGGCCACTCTCTTCTTAATGCACCCAAAGAGACCACTGGCCTTCTTGGCCACAAGGGCCTCTTGCTGGTTCACAGGTAGCCTATGGTCCACCAGCTCATCCACATCCCTTTCCCCGCAGTCACTCTCCAGCAGGTCAGTCCTCAACCTGTGCTGATCCATGGGGTTATTCTTCCACAGATGAAGCATCTACACTTGCCCTTCCTGAACCTCATGGAGTTTCTCTCTGCCCAACTCTCCAGCCTGTCCAGGTCTCATTGGATGGCAGCACAGCCCTGTGGTGTGACAGCCACTGCACCCAGGTCTGTGTCAGCAGTGACAGTACTGACAGTGCACTCTGTCCCCTCAGCCATATTGATGGATATAGGACTGGACTTATGTTCCAACCCCTGAGGAACACCAGTAAACACAGGTGTCCAAATTGACTCTGCTCCACTGACCACAATTCTCTATCTTCAACCAGTTCCCAATTCACCTCAGTCTGCACTTCTTGCCTGGCTGAAGACAAGGTAGACCACATCTGCTACCCTCCTCTAATTTATCAGAAGACTTAGAAAAACCTCCCAATAAAAAAAAGTGTTGTTTTCAAGCAAAGTGGCATGGGAACATTTCCAGATGCAGCAGCTGGACAGTGCTTCATCTGTCACTTCTGGAAAAAGATCAACACACTGGAGTAGATAAAATAAAAATCTACAATACAGCCACCCTCTATCTGATCATTGGGAGAAGGTAAGAACCAAGACTAGATGATCTTTTGAGGTCCCTTCCAATCCCTAATGATTCTATGATTCTATTTAATACCATGTAACAAATAGTAGGAAGATGCCCATGGCTGAACAACATCAAATCTTGATTCACAGAATCACAGAACATTAGAGATTGGAAGGGACTCCAAAAGATCATCTAAGTCCAATCCCCATGCCACAGCAGGATCACCTAGATTTAGTTGCACCGGAACATGGCCAGGCAGGTTTTAAACATTTCCAGAGAAGAAGACTCCACAACTCCCCTGGGCAGCCTCTTCCAGTGCTCTGTCACCCTCATCTTGAAGAAGTTCCTTCTCATATTTATGTGTAACCTCCTGCATTCCAGCTTACACCCATTGTCCCATGTCCTATCACTAGATGACACTTGCTTCACTAGTTCTTGTTGAAGAATAAAGTCAAAAGTAGCATTAAAGTCACTTAGTTTCAAGGATACTACCCCAGTGATACTCAGAACTGATGTACACAAAGCTTTCTGAGATCAGGTGGAACTGCTGCAGGTTGTGTATATTGATATATTTGATGTATGCACAGATATATTTGATGAAGACACATATAATAGCTACTACATTTGGACAACTTCAAGTGCCTAACTACACAGCCTAACAACCTAACCCATTTTCTTACACTTTTGCAGGAAACTCACCCCATCAGGTCTGCCATCCGAGGCTGTAACAATCAGAATATAGCGATCAGTGCTTTCTCTGTCCAAGGGCTTTCCTAAGGCTAGCAGTCCAGAACTGGCAATAAAACAAAAACATAAAGTGTTACCACAACAGTTTTAAGATCTCTACAAGCACTTTTGTTCCACTACTTTGCATTGCACAAACGTTTCCCTTTAAGCAAGTTAATAAGCTTTTAGATTTTATTACAACTGAGACATGTTTTGTGTAGGTAAAGGCTAATAAAATGGTGAGACAGTCTCTACTGCTTTCTGCTTCAATAACTATATAATTTAGGATTAATCTAACAATGTAGTCATCAACAGGACTGTGCAAAAGACGGACCTACACTGAATACAGGACCCTAGTTTCTCAGAAAGCTGCACTGCTGTAATAAATGAGGAGAATCACAAGCAGTCTGTTAATCACAGAGGAGTCCCTAACAGGGACTGCAGAAGTAAACACTGGGAACACAACACGGACAGTCTTTAACGTGAGGCTCCTCTGAGGTTTACAGGGCTGCTGTCTAAATGCAGTACTAGCACTGCGATGAGCTACTGTCCTTCCAGTGCAAGTCCAGATACATCATCTTCCCTAAAATTAATAAAATATCAGCATAGGCACAAATATTGTGGAGAATTCATCAGGCTTCTGTGATCATTGATACTAATTAAAAAAAAAAGATTAATGAAGAGCTATTTGGAAGTCACATACACAAACCCCAAAATTTTACACACACGTTATTGGAAAATGCTGCCATTTCCTGTAACTGCTGACAAATAAAACAACAAAGATTTGGTCTCTAGGATGATCTATGTTTCTCATGCTGAACGCTAGAAGTCACGTGGATGTACAGGGAGAAGTTCCCACCATGAACTCATTCTTTTGTAGTAAGAAGCATCCAAAAAAGTACCATTGAGTGGACAATCCTGTAAAAGCAAGCTTAACTGACCTGGCAAAAGCATAGCTTTTGTGATCAGTGCTAAAGTCCTGTATTTTGATTACAGGTTTTTGGTGTCTACTGGCACATGGTCAAGCACGCAGTAAATTGAGATCTTAAATGCCACCCAGTTTGTGGGCTATTGAATAAATATGAACCAGTACACATGGATCCAGGATATTCTCTTGTTGCAAGGCTAAGTAGCTTCTGTCAAGAAATTCCTCCAGAATCACAGAATGTTAGGGCTTGGAATGGACCTTGAAAGATCACCCAAGTCCAACCCTCTTGTCAGAGTGAGATTACCTAGACCAGGTCACACGGGGTGGATTTTGAATGTCTTCAGAACAGGAGACTCCACAACCTCTCTGGGCAGCCTGTGCAAGGGCTCTGTCACTCTCAATGGGAAAAAGCTTTTCCTTCTGTTTCCATGGAATCTCCTTTGCTCCGAATTGCACCCACCGCCCCTTGTCCTATCATTGAGTGTTACTGAGTCGAGCCTGGCTCCATCCTCCTGACACTCATCCTTTCAATATTGATAAACATGAACCAGATCACCACTCAATCTCCTTCCAGCGGATAAGACAGAGTTCCCTCAGTATTTCTTCAACAGAGAGATGCTTCACTCCCTTCATCATCCTTGTGGCTCTGCTCTGGGCTCTTTCCAGCAGTTTCCCATCCTTGTGGAACTGAGGGGTCCAGAACAGGGCACAATATTCCAGATGTGGCATCATCGAGGCAGAGTAGAGGGGGAGGAGAACCTCTCTCGACCTGCTACCATCCACAACCCTTCAAATCCACTCCAGAATGCTACTGGCCTTCTTGGCCTCAAGGGCAGACTCGACTCATGGTCATCCTGCGGGCCACCAGTAGCCCCAGGTTGCTTTCCCCTACTCTGCTCTCCAGCAGGTCAGTCCTCATCCTATACTGATGCCTGGGGTTCTTTCCTAGACACAAGACTTGGCACTTGCTCTTGTTGAATTTCATTACCATAAGAAGTTAGGTTCATAGCATAAGAATCTTAACAGCTTCTTGCTCAGAAAGAAGTTGTCTTAAAATAAACAAAAACAGCCTATAACGTCTCTCAGTTTTCTACCTCAACAAACTGGTTGTGGAACAAGACTTTTTCCAACACTGTCTTCAGTAAACAGCAGCACTTACTGACAAGCAGTTTCTTCAAATAAATAATACACAAATAGGTGAAAACAGTGAGTGGAAGCATAACATCCTCCGTCAGATTGACAGATTGGTAGGTAAAGTAATACCTAAGCTCAGTCATGAATACTCTGTGTTGCCTTGTAACCCTGGAAATACAGAGCTTACACGTCTTGTCTCCAGCAATAAGCCCTGAACCAAGCTACAACAGGGCCTCAGGAGCTGACACGGGGGTTCAACTTGCCTTGGCCTGCTCATTGTTTATTTGAACCTCTAAACAGTAACTACTTAATGAGTAGAATTAACTTGCACATGGATAGGGAGAGGAGAGAAAAGAAAGACATGACACTGAGCATGTTCATTAAGTGACTGGAAATGGATTCTTGACTGAAGAAAGATCATCACCATTATAATCTTCCTCGCATGGTAGGACTTCAGATGCCAAGAAACACCTGTTCAAGCACTGCAGAGGGACCTGGAATGGCTGGATCCATGGGCTGAAGTCAGTCAGATGAGGTTTAACAAGGCCAAGAGCCAGGTCCTACGATTTGGTCACAACGACCGACTGCAATACTACAGGCTTGGGGAAGAGTGGCTGGATCACTGCTCAATGAAAAAGGACTTGGGAGTGTTGACTGACAGCCAGGTGAACAGGAGCCAGCAGTGTGCCCAGGTGGCCATGAAGGCCAACAGCATCCTGGCCTGCATCAGAAATGATGTAGCCAGCAGGACTATAGAAATGAACCTGATGCTGTACTCAGCCCTGGTGATGCCTCAACTTGAGTACTCAGGTCAGTGCTGGACACCTCAACACAAGAAGGACATTGAGGTGCTGGAGCAGGTCCAGAGAGGCCAACAAAGCTGGTGAAGGGCCTGGAGATCGGGTCTCATGAGGAGTGGCTGAGAGAACTGAGGTTTAGTCTGAAGAAAAAGATGCTGAGGGGAGACCTTATTGTCCTTTTCAACTACCTGAGAGGAGGTTGTAGAGAGGTGGGGGTTGGTCTCTTCTCCCAAGTCACCAGAGACAGAAGAGGAAATGGCCTCAAGCTGTGCGAGAGAAGGGTTAGGTTGGACATCAGGAAAAACTTTTTCCCTGACAGAGTGGTCTGGGATTAGAACAGGCTGCCCAGGGAGGGAGTGGAGTAGTCATCTCTGGAGGTGTTAAAAAAACAGGTAGATGTGGCTCAGGGGACAGGATTTAAAGGGCAGTGTCGGGTTGGGTTGATGGCTGGAATGGATGAACTTGTAGACTTTCAACTACAATGAAGATGTTTCTATGATTCATAAGAAAACTCTGCTTCAGTGGAAATTATTTCTCTGATGGTTCAAAGGGAAAGTAGAAGGGTAAAGGCAACAGCATGGGACAGAATCTTAGGAAGCATTTGTATGTATGGATATACATTTTTATGCAGGGTCATGTACACAGTTATATACGTATATCATAGAATCATTACGGATCGGAAGGGACCTCGAAAGATCATCTAGTCCAATCCCCCTGCAACAGCAGGATCACCTAAACCAAGTCACACAGGAACCCGTCCAGTCGGGTCTTGAACATCTCCAGAGAAGGAGACTCCACAACCCCCCTGGGCAGCCTGTTCCAGTGTTCCATCACCCTCACCGGGAAGAAGTTCCTTCTCAGGTTGATGTGGAACCTCCTATGTTCCAGCTTACAACCATTGCCCCTTGTCCTATCACTACATGACACGAGAACAGCCCAGTGCCATCGTCCTGACACCCACCCCTCAAATATTTGTAGACATTAATGAGGTCACCCCTCAGTCTCCTCTTCTCCAAGCTAAAGAGACCCAGCTCCCTCAACCTCTCCTCATAAGGGAGGTATTCCACCTCTCTTATCATCTTTGTTGCCCTACGCTG